>VFFE01006061.1:72801-95482 GCA_008921705.1 Burhinus oedicnemus | reverse complement strand
CGGGGCCGGGGCCGGGGCCGGGGCCGGAGATGGCGGCGGCGGCGGGGGGCGGCGGCAGCGGCGCGGACGGGGGCAGCTCGGGTGCGGTGTGAGGTGACCCCGCCGGCTGCGGTTGGCTCCGGCCCGGTCTCCGCGGGCGGTGTCCCCGGGGTGGGTCCAGGGGAACGCCGGGCTCGTCCTGCCGGGCTTGGGGGGCAGCGGCCTGGCCTAGGCCGCGTCGCCGTGGTGGCGGTGGAGGAACAGCCGCACCGCGGCGGGCGCCGGGGCTTCCTGGGGGCACTCGGTGAAACTCTCCTCAACGCTCTTTCCCCGCAGGCGAGGAAGACGCCGGCGGCCCGGTGGGGGAGAGCCGGTACCTGGCTGCGTGCCGGGCCTGCGGCGTGACTCCGGCCTCCGGCCTCCTGCGGCGCACGCCGGGCCCCACGCTCAGCCTGCGGCACCGTGGCCTGGGCCCGCGGGTGAGGGACGCCAGCACCGTCACCCCGCGTGAGGGACACCCATCGCAGGCCCCGGGGCACCAGAGGGGCTGTGTCAACCAGCCAGGGCTGTCCCCTTCGTCACCCCGCCGTCTCGCTTAGCTGTGGTCCCTCGCCAGAACCAGAAACCCGCGCAAACACCCCAACCTGAGGACTGTCAGTTTTGTGTTTCCCACTAATGAAAATGTTGTAACTCCTTTGGGTGTCAGAGCAACCCAACTTTTATGTCAAGAACAAGTCGAGGACCCTTTTCTGCCTGCCTCGCTGGCGGTTCAGATACCAGTTAGGGGCCAGCGTTACGCCACAGCAGGTTTGGTGTTTGCCAAGCGGTGGGGATTTGCCAGCAGGTTGTTTTGCAGGCCTCGGGACTGGGAGTCGTCTTCTTCCCCAGACATGGGACGGGAGGTGGGAGGATGGGATGTGCAGGTGTGTCATTACCCCTCTTCCCCCTTCGGTTGAGAATTTTTCCTGAGAGTGTGCTGTCTCCCCTGAGGTACTCCACATTTTTAAAATTAATATTTTGAGGAAGAAATTATAAGCCTTTTGCACATTCATGCGTTGGTTCATGTCTGGTAGTCCCACCCATGCAAGGTGTTTTCGTGGGGCACGGCATTTCGGAAATGTGTAGTTTGGACCATGTAAAAGGGTGCAGCCTTTCATACTAATTTTTGGTGATAAACCCTTTTGTTCTGTTGAGTTTATTTTTTCTGGAATAGTTCTCTGAGGTCCCTTCCAGTTAGTTTTCCTATGTCTGATATCCAAGGCTGCAGAAAATAATTTGATTTTGCAGTATCTGTCGAGTAATCACAAGGTCATTGCCATACTTCTGTTTAATTGTAAATATTTTTGAAAGTCAGAATTCCCACTGACAGAGATCAGGATACTGGCACAATACAGGCTTCTTAAACGTGGAGGTCAGGATTCAGAGCAGCCGTAAGTAAACTAAAGGGGCGCTTACTATGGCTGTACTCACAGACTGCCAGGTACAAGTGATGTCCAGAGAGGTACATCATCAGGCACAGTGGGCCAGAACCTTTTCCTCTGCATCGTGAATATTGACAGTAGAAGTATTTTTCATCATTTTTATGGAAGGAGAAATTAATTCCTTAATAACATAAATGAAATGAGATATCTTAAACCGTGTTCAGTGTTTGCTTTTCCAGCCTAGCTTTAAATGCTTTTGGAAGGGCAATCTTTTTGCATGATTCTGCTGATGGTTTTGTGAAATCCCCCTGCGCCCTGCCAGACTAAGGGGAGCTGAAACAGAAACAGCTTTGTGAACCCATGAAACTAAATGACCCATTTTGGGGTTTTTTTGTTGCAGGGTGCCAAGGCTTTAGCTCTTTCCTTGATGGTTGATACTTCTATCCTCACATTAGACCTCAGTGACAACTGGCTGCAGGGAGAAGGGGCAGCCGCGGTTGCGGAGATGCTGAAAGAAAACTGCTACATTTCAGGTTTGTATTCTCGTCTGCCGTTCTCTGGTAGACGCGTTGCTGTAGAGGAGGAATTTGTGCTGACTTCTTTGTGGATTTAACCAGTCCTGCTGTCATAGTGACTGTGTGTGTGAAAAGGGTACCAGAACTGGGGTGCTGTTTGAACAGCGAGTGTTTAAAACTGTACTGCTTTGTCACCTTTCTCCACCTGTTTTCATAGCATTTACTTTTGTGAAGTTAGGATGCTGCTAACTGGAGTCAGCCCAGTCCTGTTATTCCTGTGAAGCTGCTGGAAAGCCAGGAGAAAGAGCAACTTTCTGCTTTGATTGTGGATTAGAAACACCCACCTGAAACTTAGACTGTTTAGAGGATGTGATTAATAATGGTTAAGGCTTTGTAAGTTGAATTTGCATGTTTGACATCTAAGAAAATGGGGCTTCTAAGTAGGGACAGGTGGAGGAGAAGCCCATTTAGAGTGAATCTGCAAGCCTCTGTTCCAGCAGCAGCACACGTCTGCCCTTCCCAGGGACATTTCACATGTCTAGTACCTCAGTAGTATTAGACTACAGATGCTACAGATACAGGGAGCAGAAGCAGAGCGCGCTTCCTGAATTTCAGTCTCAGTCAGGCAGTGTGTCTAGAGATCATGGTTTTAGTCCCTGCTTTTCCAGGGTCAATATTCCCACCTTTCATAATTTAAGGCCAGGTTGGACGGGGCTTTGAGCAATCTTGTCTAGTGGGAGGTGTCCCTGCCCATGGCAGGGGGTGTGGAACTGGATGAGCTTTAAGGTCCCTTCCAACATAAACCAATCTATGATTCTGTGATTCTAAGTAGCGACTCCCAGTTACATGTAGACAGGTTATCTGGGTTGTGGGTTACGTGTGGCAGGGTCCTACGCTGGCTCCGCAGAGCTGAGGTGCAGTGAACGCAGTTTGCTGGTTGTGCCAGCACGTATCCAGAAGCACCAGCAAGCCGTGCCAAACCTGAGATTGTTACGTGCAGAGGCAGCCTAGGAGCTGTGCTTCTGTGTGAAGAGCGCAGAGCAGAGACCCAGGATGGCTCTGTGTGGAGCCCCTGCCATGTCTCTGTGTCGCATTTTTCAGCACTTGCATTAACCTCCTGTTTCAGTGTGTGAATCTGCAGGACCCTGCTAGGATACAGCCAGAACTTCGCTATAAGTAACGCTGGTTGCTGCACTGCAGATACATTTTATCCAGAAAGAACAAGGTCAGTTCAGACAGCTGAGAGCACAACTCTGGAATAACTAAGGCAACCCATAGGCTTTGTCGGGAAGTCATCATAGATGAAGGGGTCAGGTTCAGCACTGTGAAATCCTCGTTAACATGGGATTTCCTTATTTTTGTTGTCTAGTGGTTGGATTCGGTATTAGAAGTTTAGGGTTCTTTTACTTGTGTGCTAGGGAAATTAATTCTGTATGTAGGTGGGCAGAGAAGTTCATACTTTTGTATTTGGGTCTCAGTGTCTGTCACGGAATCATGGATTTTTCAGAGTTGGAAGGGACTGCCAGAGATCATCTAGTCCAACTCTCCTGCTGACACAGGAATGCCTGGAGCACGTTACTCAGGATTGCATCCAGGCGGGTCTTGGAAATGTCCAGAGAAGGGCACTCCACAACCTCCCTGGGCAGCCTGTTCCAGTGCTCTGTCACCCTCACCGTAAAGAAGTTTTTTCTTATGTTTGAATGGAACTTCCGATGTTCCAACTTGTGCCCGTTGCCCCTCGTCCTGTCACTGGGAACCACTGAAAAGAGTCTGGCTCCATCCTCCTTCAACCCACCCTTTAGGTGTTTCTAAGCAAGAATAAGGTCTCCCCTCAGCCTTCTCTTCTCCAGGCTAAAGAGTCCCAGCTCTCTCAGCCTTTCCTCATAAGGGAGATGCTCCAATCCCCCAATCATCTTTGTTGCCCTCTGTTTTCACATCCATCCCTGTTTTACATTTAGCTTTGCTGTCTCTCCCTGCCCACACTCTTTTTTCAAGCCATGATGAGGAACCAAGAAATCTGGTATAACGTAGCTGAGTGTAGGTTGCGCCTGGAGCGGGAAGCACAGATGTACAAGGAGCACTTTTGTCTCATGTCCCACGTTCATGTGGCAAACTGTGAATAAGCCTGTCTTGGGGACAGGTTGTGAATTAAAAAATTAAGTTCTGTTGTTCCTGTTCCTGTGTTAGACCAGGTTCATCATTCTTCTTTTCCAAGTCTGGCAGTATTTCTGCCATTGCAATGTAGAGGTCAGGTGCTGATACGATATGATTTGATGATCTGACAATACTTTTTCTTTCCCCAGCTGTTGATTTATCTGATAACAAATTAGGTGTTGAAGGAGCTAAGGCCTTTTCTGCTATGCTTCTAGAAAATACTACAATTGTGTCCCTCCAGCTCTCAGGAAATGAATTTGATGATCATGCAGCAAAGTATTTAGCAGATGCCATCACAGCAAACAGCAAAGTGGAAATTCTGGATCTGAGTTACAACATGTTTGGTGACAAAGCAGGTAAAGTGCTGTCCCTGCACCTTGCACAGAGAGGGGTGCTGCGGCAGTTAGCAATGCAGCTTAATGAATTGCTTGCCTGCCTCAGACCTTTGGAGAGCAGGGTTGGTTAATATTTTCAGTTTCTTGAAAAGTATTTTTTGCTCTTTGTAGGAAAAGCCGGTGTCAAGCCATCATCATTCATTCATCTTCATTATCTGCCTTTTCTTACAAGCTTTACATCTGTTTCTTTCCCCTGTTCTTCCTCATTCCCAAGTTCTGATGGCCTTCCTTTCACTGAGCTATCATTTGCTTTTTGTCTTGATCATTATTTCAGCTTTCACAGGTGTGTAAAATGCTTAATAAGAGCAGAAAAACCCCAGCAGAGCAGAGTTTGCCAGCAGTCCTTGGCAAACTGCCTAGCTCCCTGTCACCAAGAGGTGATTGCAGGTGCCAAGGGGAGAGCGTGAGAGTGGAACAAGCAGGCAGTTGTGCTTCCCTGGTACTTCGCCACTCTTGACAGCTTGTGGTTTGGAGACTTCTTTTGCTAATGACTTTGGCTATGTCGTTTCCATGTCCTTGTTGGTCTCGACCTTGTTAATGCACATTGTTCTTTCTTTGGCTCTTGATTTTGAAGCAGGCTGTTACTTAATCACTACATCCTTGCATTCACAGTGCTTCTGTGGTGCTGTGTGATGCAATGAAACCTAGTTACTGCTCTCTGGGCCTTCGTCTGTACTGGTTTCACCAGGCACACTTGTGCTGGGCTGAACTCCCCCATCCTTTCTTCCTGACTGACCACTTCTGCAGAACACTCCTCATGATGTCATTGCTAATCCCTGACTTTTCAGCCTTTACACTCATCTTCTTTTTACACCTTACTGGCACATGCTTCATCTTCTTCATCTATAGCTGTCCTTGGGCAATTCCAGCCATGTGTTCTGCTACTATCTCCATGCTGAAGATTTACAAATCTTCTCCCCTACTCCTGGTCTCACCCTACAGCTGTGCTCCAAATCCCTCTACTTCCAGCACTGTCTGTGACGGGTACACACTCAAAAAGGGAGATACTGAATTTTTCCTTTCCCATGCCACATCCCATGCTGTCAGATCCACATTCTCCCCTGGTTGTGTCTTTCATGAAAAATCCACCATCTTTTCTCTGTCTTTCCAACCCTTAATCATCACACATCTCACCTGCTATAGCCTCCTCCTTGAAGATCTTCCATGTCTTTGGTGGGCTTCTCTGGCTCACAAGAGAGGAAACAACCATAATCCTCATCTCTTTTGGCCACCAAGAACACATCAGCCATTCACGTGGTTCCTTCCCAGATCTGTTCTGCTTTTTACCTTATTTTTACTTTTGAAGGCTGTAACGGCTGCTTTTCTCTCCACCCCTATCCTGATCACCTTCTGCTGCCTTTACGGTCAAACAGCTCTCCCCAAGGTTTCCTTGTCTTCTGTGCTGGTTGACAACCTGAATTCTTTTCTGCCCCTTTGGAAACTTGCAGAACACTTGCTGAGGAAACCTATTCAGATTTTCTAATGGCAGAGGAGCTCAGGGAGGGGTTAAAGAGAGAGCAGAGCTGGCTTCTCTGCCAGCAGAACAGACCAGCAGGCTTCAGTTGGCTGGAGGCCAGAGCTGGGGAAGGGTGAAAGACATGGGAAGCTACCTGGTTGCTTGGTGTCCGCTTTCAGACTCACATCAGGCTGGAGAATGAGCCTGTGCAGTCAGATCTCCACGCATGAGCAGCAGACCCTGGCTTTGTGATATGGTGACTGGATTTTCTCTCCCTCTTTGCTACATTTGCAACCTGTGGGCAGAGAACACATATGCTTTATTGTCCGGCAGCTTCTGGTAAATATGGCATAAAAGAAAACAATATGTTGTAGTTTTAATTGCCCGCCTAGAGGTAATACAGACCATTGCAGAGAAATACCTAAACTAACACGAGCTTCCTTTTAACTCTTAAACTGTTTGGCTTCATGTATTTTTTCTTAGGTGAAATTCTTGGATCGGCAATAGCAGAAAACATTGGATTAAAGGAACTTAAAATCAGCTGGAACCATTTCCATAGCCAAGGCGCAGCTGCCTTGGCCAAAGGCTTGGGGGTAGGAAATGTTTTCGCTCCTGTTTTTAAATTCTGAGAACTCACACGAAGCTTTATCTGTTTAAATGAGCGTGAACGCCATGATGTGCTGTTTGCCTTGTGCCCTTGCCTGTCCAACAGCCATCTATGATCTGGGATCATACCGACCTTGGAACTAAGACAGTAAAATCATCCAGTGTCTATTGGCATATTGCGTATGTTTTCATTTCTCTGTTTCTAGTTTTTTCCCTTTTTAGAGTCAAAATTACTCTAATGAATGCTGTGAATTGTTTCATTTCACTTCTGATTCATAAATCAATAGAGAAATTGTTTTGCATTCCATATACAGTTTTTACTGTACTAGAAGAAAATAGTTTCTCATTAAAATAAGAAACAATTCTTCCAGCCTCATATGCTGAAAGGGGCCACTAAAGTAATTTAATTTCACTTCTTGTACAATGCAAATTGCATGTGCGGTCCTAGCATTAGTGCAGCAAGCCTCCGGCTGCTTTTTGGACAGTAGAAAGGACAGTAGTCCATAGAAAGGATATTTCTCCAAGGTTGTATCAAGTGACAGGGGGATTTTCAGTTGTGCGTCTATGTCACATCACAGGCAAACACATTCCTCAAAGTGCTGGATGTTTCCTACAATGGCTTTGGCAACAGTGGAGCAGCTGCCTTGGGGGAGGCTCTTAAAGCCAACAACGTGCTGGAAGAGCTAAACGTTGGGTGAGTCAGACTCTGGTCTCGCTGCACATTTTCTCCCATTTTGCAGTGGTGGGCAAAGCCCACAGCAGCCATTTAGATCTCCTACCTGCAGGGAGCGGTAGGTGCGCAAGGCAGAAGGCGCACTACAAAATACTAGTACTGCTAGTCTCATTCCAAATCCCAGTTTCTCTCCTTAAACTTGGGGCTGCTGCCGAGGGGCTGTGGGATGAGTTACGGGATGTGGGGAAGAGCATTTGGGGGATTGCACAAGGCCTGTTAGGGGAGGAACCAAGGGCAAGGGAAGGGGATCCAGGTGCTCTGGGGAGTAACAAGCATGGGAAAAGAGAAGGATGAGAGGTGAATGTTGAGTGTTTCAGTCTGTGTTGACCTGCGTGGCCAGCCATGTGCATGTGTTGCAGACATTTGTGTCTGTGCCTATTGGACATGCACACTCAGCCTCCTTACTGGGGCACAGAGCTGTGTCAGCCTCACCTCTATCAGCCTGTGGGATTTGGCAACTCCTCACCACTTCCAACCTCCCAAATACAATTGTTTAGTTACAATCATAGAATCACCCAGTTTGGAAGGGACCTTTAAGATCATTGAGTACAACCATCAACCTAACAGTGCCAAAACTGCCACTAAACCACGTCCCTCAGCACCACGTCTACCCATCTTTAAAACACCTCCAGGGATGGCGATTCCAGCACTTCCCTGGGCAGCCTGTTCCAATGTTTGATAACCCTTTTGGTGAAGAAATTTTCCCTAATATCCAATCTAAACCTCCCCTGGTGCAACATTTCCTTCTGTCCTATCGCTTGTTACTTGGGAGAAGAGATCAACCCCCACCTCCCTACAACCTCCTTTCAGATAGTTGTAGACGTAGCTGCCCTAAATTTCTTCTGGATATAACATGTTTTCATGAAGCAGGAGGTTGCATATCCTTTGCCTGAGCAATGTGGATATGCAAAACCTGCAGCTCAGTGTCTGAAGCATGCTTTTTATCTGTTTTTAGAAACACCCGTATTTTGGTGGAGGGAGCTTTGCACATTGCAGCTGGCCTGAAAGAAAACAAGACTCTGAAAAGACTTAACGTGAGTAGCTTTCTTACGAAGGTATTGGAGCCTCTTATGCATGTTTAAGTATCGCCGATGCATATATGTCCTGGATTGGAACCCCTTAGAACAAATCCCCAGCAGAATCAGGGAGCTGCTTGCCCCAGCCTGTCTCTTCCCATGCTTCCCTGGTTGCAGTATGCTGTCATTAAGACAGAGGGCTTGTATCCAGCAGTTTCCTCGGTGAACAGAGATTTCTGTGAGCCTGCCACTGTGTGAACTGCAGCCTGTCCTGCAGCATGGATAGCATCCTGTTTCTGCAGCAGCAGTGTCCAGCTTGACATGGCGGGTGGCAGTGGAATGGCTGCTTGAGAGCCCTTGACCCATTCTTACTGGCACTTGAAGTAGACCCCGCGGGTATCTCACCCACTGGTGACCACTAATACTGTCAAGGATCATACAAAAAAACCCATGTCACATATCCTCCTGCTGTTTCTTTTCTGACTGCAGATGACCAGAAATCCCATGCAGAGTGAAGGCTGCTGTGGGGTCCTCAAAGCTCTACAGACAAATTCTGGCACTGGCATGGAGGTCCTGGACTTGCCAGTAAGTATTGCACCAGAAAGAAGAGGGAAGGGAGGGAAGAGGTTGAATGTGTGGTGTATGAATAACAAAGGGCTGCTGGAGGGATTCTGGCCCTGGTGTTGTTGCTGCCCAGTGAGAACTGTATATGGAGGGAATGGCCCCCCACTTGAAAACATGGACACGTCTGTTTGTGCCCAGGCCCCACTTTGTGTGTTTGCAGCAGCACCAAGGTGCATGATTGCGCTGAGCTCGGATCAGGCTTTGGGCAGCAGCAGGGTATGGAAGAAGCAGGGCTCAGCCCTCGGTGCAGAGGTGCTGGGCACTGGGAGGAATCTGGCTGCCTGTGAATTCAGACATTCCATGGGGATCTCGAGCTCTCTGCTCTGACAATGCAGATAATTTTGAAAGGATTTCTGTCACATTTCTAATGAAGCTAAAGGGCCCTTACATGGCACAAGAACTTCCACTTGAACATCCACCCCATTTGTGAACAGTGCCAGATCTGAGAAGGCAGCCCTCTGTCACCAGGTAGGTCTCAGCACAAGGCATCTCATACGCCCTACCAAAGAGCATCGCTTCTGGAACAGAGGCTCTGTCTCAGACCAGTAGCCACCTAATGTCCTTAGGATCAATTAGCGAGCAACTACTTTTAATTTCTAAAATGAGAAGACGGTTACTCAGTTGTTGAGGAGGGATTTGTCTTGCCTAGCTCTTATACAGTGTCGGTGACTATGTCTGAGGTGATTACACAAGATCTGTTCACACAAGATGGAGGTTTAATCAATGGTATTTAAGACAAAATTAACACACAAAAATGTAGAAGTCTGCTTTAGGATGGGGAGACTTGCACCTTAGCATTGTATTGACTATATCATCGTGGACTATGTAGACAGACTGTAATGTTGAGCTCAGAGGAAACAGTTGCCTTGCAGTCACCAGCGTTTAATCAGGTGGATGTTGTTCTTTGTGACCCTTTGCTATGAACAATCCAGACATCTACCTTAAAGAGACAGCTGATGATCCCTGAAATGTTGAACCTTCCTCTGTCATTCGGTGCCTGTCCCTTGTGCCTCCTCTGTTCCAGCTGTAGACTGTTCTTCTGGGCTTACTCTCCATCCTGGCATTGTCCTTGACTTTCTCTCCAGGTCTTTCTTTGCTTGTTTTTGACAGGGTGTTTTCCATCTTTATCCACTTCAGCTCACTGTCTTTTGGCAGTGCAGTGAGGAGCTTGCATGAAAACCCGTATCTTCCTTTGATTTCTGTGCTGCTTCACCATCACTTTAGCTCTTTTTCTTCTTGCCCTGGGAGCAGGATGCTGCTGCTTGTTGACTCTCATACCTGCCCATAATGTGGTGGTGTTGGCTAACAGCCCCAGATCTCACAACCTTGTGTCAGAGTTTTGTGTTTGGGTTGAGAGAGCACCGAATATGTTGCAATACCTATTTTCTGAGGCACGATAAATCATACCACATGCTTACTTACGTGTAGTGATTTTGCCCTTTAGGACATCCCGGTGAACAAAGAGCTTGCAGAATTGTGTGATGCTGTGAAAATACTTTTCCCAAATCTTCTTATCAGACATGGTGGAAACATGAAGTTGCAGAGGAAAAGTCAGTTGAAGGCTGAGCTTTGGAATCAGCCCAAAGTGGTGGGTAATTCCCAGAACGCAGTGGCTTAACACGAGTCTCTTTGGGGCTGCTTCTTTGGCACCTCTGCCGAACACCTCAGTGCCACTCAGCAAGCCCACGAAGCAAGGACTTGCCAGGGCAGTGCTAAGGTAGGAGCTGTGCAAATATTGGCTACTTCATCATTGCTGACACCTGCAAGTTTTTCTGTCTTTAATCTGCATTAAGATTTCTGCTACGACCAGCTCTGAGTCTCTTCCAGCACATGCAAGAGCATCCTCATGAATGAGAGCTGAGGGGCTCCTTTTTAATCATCATCTTTGTGTGTAGGGACATTTGTCTGGTGGAACACCAGCTGCTGCTGGTGCTTGGATCCATAGCCCACTGCAGGTCTGCGCAGCCTGAGAGTGCGCTTATTATGTCAGAAGCAAAGTCCTATCCAGAGATGTGCTGTGAACAAATGCTTTCTGCGTTAGGCTTGTTCTGCTGTTACACCGCCGGGATTGCCTTTGCTGAATTGGCTGTCAGATGCGCTGGTGACTCATTTTCAGCTCCTTCCTACCACAGTTCCTTAGTCTTACGTGGAGCCCATGCTCTCTGGAGTCGAGCCCCTGTCCTGGGTCATGACTGGCATTATTTTCTTGATGTATGCTCTTGCTTTTGTCAGTGTCACATAGGATGGATGCTACAAGTTGCCTGGAAATAGGATGGGCACTCAGTGGTAGCTCAGCAATGACAACAGCACATGGGCTGTAACTCTTTTCCCCTCCCTGGGGTGTTTTCTGTGATCCCGGTATAATCCAGTGGATCCTCGCTACACTCTCTGGGACACCTGGGCACTGTGATTCAGGGAGGGGGGGAATTGTGAGCTCCTTGAGGAGCATTGGGCAGGAATCATGTTTGTGCTCTCCTTCTGGTCTCTGTGAAGAAGTTGTTTCTTGCAGCAGTTTCCTGCAGTTTGGGAGAGGGGCTGAGGATGGTCACACAAACTGCTCTGGATATCTGGCTTGGGCTGGAGGTGCAGGCAGCTCTGCCCCACAGTCAGAGGGCAGCAAACCCCAGCAGTGTTGCAGTGCTGCCTTAACCTAGTTGTGGCTATACACAAATCATTGCCTGTCATTCCCTGAAGGTTGGCAGACCTCATTGACAAAGTGCTTGCAACAATCTTGGCTTTATCCGTGGCTCCAGGTAGGCAAGCCAGCTCTGTCCCCAGGCATGTCAGTGTGCTCTGGTTTTGATTTCCTCTTTCACTGACACACTGACTGACGAGGTCTGGGGACACCCAGGCAGTGCTCTTCTGCAGGCAGTGGTGACACCTCTCTGAGAAGGCAGCTGGCGAAGGCAGGGGCCAAAATTCAAGACGGCTTCTGCCAGTCTCCTTCCAGAGTAGCTGGCTGGCCCTGTGTTTTGCCTTATGCTTTTTTCCCTGCAACAGAAACGTTATAATCCCCTTGCTCACTTTTGTATTTCATTTACCTAATAAATGTGCCTACCAGTGAAATTGCACTTAGTTCTCAGCAGAAGATGAGTTTTAGCCTCTTTATTTGAAAATAACTCTATGCAGTTATGATTTTTACCTAATGGCATCTGTCCTGTAAATGTGCAAATTATTTTACAGTCACATATCTAATAAATAAAGTCTGTGCCTTGGACTCACACCTGTCTGTTCACACCATTTGGAGAGGTCTCTTGCATGTTGTAAGGTCTGTAAATCTGGGTTGTTTCTAGACATTTCAAAACCCTCCTGACACCCCCTCGATCTCTAATTGAAAAATTTGTGTATCGAACACAGAAGCTGTTACAGGGCTCGATTTAAATCACTATAAGTAATTGTATTTTAAAATATTTAGTCACCATTTATTGTTTCTCTGATGTCCTTTGCCCCCAGCCCTTCCTGTGCTCTCCAAAGAAGAGATGCAAATTAAAATCTTATTAAAAAATAAGGTGGGGAAAAAATTCTTACACACCAAGTCCATCCTTATTCACCAGCTGCCGTAACTAGAGAAGAGCCACTTGCCCCTGCCGTGGCACATACTGATTCGGTAGTCGCTGGAACCAGAGCTGGGTGGTTTTAAGCTCAACAAATCTGTCAACGTACCGTTTGGGACCCTAAAAACACCAGGTGAGCCAGTGGTGTGTTACGGGGTAATGTAACTGGGATATGTACGTTGAATGTTCAGTTGTCCTGCGGGTTTGACGAGAGCGGGAGGTGGCTGTGGAAGACGGAGCGGTGGCCGGCTCCGTGCGCAGGCAGGATTGCGCGGGCAGGGTTTGTCCCCCGGAGGGCTGCAGGGAGAAGGGGGAACAGGCCGGCGCAGCTGGCTGCAGGAGGTTTTGGGTGTGAAGTGGTAGGGATCTGCTGTGCTTTGGCAGCTGCTACAAAAAGTGATGAGGAACTAACACAGGGAGAGTTACACCGAGAGCTGTATTTCTGTTACACTGAAATACCAGTTAGTCCCAATTTACCTGGCAATCTCCCCAGCTGGTATCGCTGTTCCTCTTTCCTCCAAACTCAGTTGTGTTTTCTTTCAGGTTGGGAACTAACCCTGGAATAACTCAGCAGAAGATATGTTGAGTCCCTGTTCACAATGTCACTTCCGGTACTGAGCCATTTTTGGGGGTCTGAGTGTTATTTCAATATTGTTCCTTTTTGGTTTCTTTATAAAATGCCAGGTAGCAGTTGGATGCCTTGTGGAAGGTACTGCAGTACAACAGCACTGCTGTCTCTTTCCAAGCTCCTGTCCCCACCAAAGCACAGAGGTTACACAAATCCATATTAATTGCCAGTAATGATATTTTTTCCTTAATTCTTGAGCAGCTCTCGTTTTGATCAGTGTCCTTTTGAGGCCTTGAATTTCCTCGCACCCCTTCACCTCTTTGAAGGATCAGCCAGCTTGTTTTCCTGCAGTGTTCGGGGACTTCTCCAGCCGCCTCATTGTTTCTAGAAAATGAGCGTTAATGCTCCAGGGAAGCTCGCTGCCTGATTCCACGTGAAACTCTTCTGGTGTAGGTTATCACAAAAGGTTTAGCTATAGTAGCTACTAATGAGCATCATTTGGAGGCAGGGCTGGGGCAGAGGAGCCTGTAACATGACCCCTAGCTTCCCCCGCAGCGCGGAAGAGAAGTTTTGCGTGAATGCTTTAATCTCCTTTACAATATTGAGTGCGCTGCCGTGCACAAACGTGCCTTGGCTCTTGTCCTAGCAAGGATCGGGGCCCACCGTTTGGTGCTGCCCTAAAGTGCTTCCAGTCTAGCGAGGGCAGCCCGGGCAGGTGGGATCATGAGAAACCAGCTATCCTCGCTCCGGAGGAGGAGCAGCTCACTGCAGCCCAATCCCGACAGCCTCTGACGGACGGTTCATAACCTCTCAGGCAAAGCTGTCATCACCGTGAGGCGGCGTTTCTAGTCTCTTGCCTAAATCTCCCTCGTGACAGTTTAAGTCCGTTGCTTCTTGCCTTGTCTCCCTTGCACGTGGTGAAGATTTATTCTCCTTTTGTGGCTGCGTGGTTGGAGACTGGCCCATCTGCTGTCGGAAAGATGCCTCTGCTCTTGGGGTGGGACGGCGTCGTTCATGCGTACGCTTATACAACTGGTTAGAAAATGTCTGCACCGCCTGGCGAAGACGGGGGAGAGCCGCGGCCCGGAGCAGCCTGGTTGCGGGGACTGCTGAGACACAGGCTGCTGAAACGCTTCTGAAACAGGAGCGCAGCCGCTCCTGCAACGCTTTGGGTACCCCTGTGCTCAGCACACCAGCTGCTGGCCTGACCACCGCTTTGGGGAGGGATGAGGGGACAACGGGACCCAGGGTTTGTGCCATCTATTAATGCCTTGCCGTTCTCCAGCCGGCGGAAGGAGCAGATACAGCGTGTCTGGCATCTCGGGGATGAAGCACGGTGCTTACCTCATCCTCTGGCTGTATCTGCAGGAGGAGGGGAGGATCGCAGGGGATAATGAGAGGATTACTTACAGCCAGCCTTAACGAGCCCTGCAGCTTGGCTGTGCCGCTTTCAGAGCTGGGGTGGGGGGGAGGAGGGATAATTTAGAAACATAAGGCTGGGAAGAGAATTAGGACGTTGAGCTGCTCTCTCCTGGGAGCCAGCCCGCCGCCCTCTGCCAGTGCTCGGGGCTCCCCTTTTCCTCCCTCGAGCGTGGGCAGGGCTCAGGTACGCAACTGGGTCAGTGCCTGCGTATTTCAGCTCAGCATCCGTCTGCGGAACAGTGTTGGGCTGCACCTGCGACTCCCACCCCGCCGCGCTTTGCTGTGCGAGAGCCCGGCGATCCCTGCAGGAGCTCCCACCGCTCGCCTGGCTGGGGCTGCGTGGGTGACGGCAGCGAGCCCGTTTCCTGAAGCTTCCGAGAGCGCCAAAAGCTCAGTCCGGTTTGGTCAGGGCTGGAGCTGGGCTGGGGACACCCCCTCCCCGAGCTGCGTGTCAGGGCTGGGCGAGGAGGGACGCAGCCTGATTCCGTGTCTCCACCATTTAGATGGTGGGTGGCACCCCTAGCATCGACTTTCTCCCTAGTACAAATCCTGTGTTCTTCCCCCTCTGAATTTCCCTTTCTCCTTGTCCCGCTTTGTGGGAACTCTCCTCCCAGGGCACGGCAAACCAGCGGTGGCTCCTCTACCAGTCTTCCCAGTCCAGCAGCCTCGCTGCTGGGGCTCGGCCGTCCCTGGCCGCTGCCTGCCCGCTCCCAGGCTGGAAGCGGGGGGATTATCATCCCAGGATCACGTCAACCCTCTTAGCCCAGCCCGCCAGCACGTCTGCTGGACCTGCTCGTGGCCCCTAAAGCCCTTCCAGGCTCCCAGCGCCCCGGCACTGGCCATTACACCGTTGACCTACATACTTCACCGATGCATTTTAATTAGATTGATTTCCGTGCAGTCCAGCTGGGCTGATTAGACCATTTCCATGAGTCCCAGAAAATATGATTTTTAATTTTATTTTTTTTTTAAACTAATTTGGCTAAAGCTACGCCCATGGCAAATCGGTGTTAACACCAGCCGCAGTAAAGCAGCAAGCTGCTCTCTCCCCCTGCTCCGGGAAACGGGGGGGTGCGAGCTGCGCACGGGGGTGGTTTGCTTTTAAATGTGGCCGGATCCCGCGACCGGGGGGCACGGAGGGGGGAACTGCCGGTTTTTCCCCTGCGATGACAGGCTGCCATCTTAAAGCGCTGCTGACACTGTTGGGTTTGGATGCTTTTTTTCCCTGCTGATACAATTTTCAGGAGCAGATCACTGTAGGACGGCTCCCTTGGTGGGAGCTGACAGTCTCCCCCCTTTTTTTTGGTGCGCCTTAATGGGTAGACAGTTTAAAGTCAATTAATACGTGTGCTGCGCCTGCGCAGGGGATGTTGTTGCAATAGGAAGGTGTATGGCACAGACAAACGGACCAATTTTGTAATCCTATTTAGACAAACCAAACCACAAGTGTGCTTGAGAGGGCACGCTCACCTCCCAGGCTGCCGTTAATTAGGTTTAATCCTTTAATTCCCTGCCAGCCACGTCCCCGTCGCTCCCTGCCGCTCCCCGGCGGGTGCTGGGGGTACCCCGTATCCACGCCTGCTTTTTACCCACAGCCTCACAGTAATTTCTCTGTGTTTTTACAAATGCATGTTTTTAAACAGATCACGTGAGGATGGTTACGAGGCTCGCTCCACAGCTCCAGGTCTTTGCCAGTTTCAAGGGCCAGCCGAGAGCCCCGCGGGGTGAGCCCGGCCCCGGCCGCAGCCCGGAGCGGTTCGTGATGCGACTTCTATCGACTTTCCTCCAAAAGGGAACAGCAAAGCGTTTGAACCTCAGCCTGTCCTGCGCTGTTAGGAGTCCTGCTGCTCTTCCCAGCCCTCTGCCGGGCTCCCTTGCTCCCCACGTATCGCTTTGGTTCTTTCTACTCACTGTTTTCCTGCCGACAGTGGATTTATAGCAGAGTTTAAAAGCTGAGAGTTGATAAGGAGAGTGAAGTCTATCTGCCTCCCCGGATACCTGTTGAATATTCTTTTAATAAAGAGTGACTTTGTTATCGGGGAGGGGAAGGGCAGCAGTGCGGATGGGGGTGGCTATGGGTTATCTCAAGTGACTCGCACTTTAATTCCCGTTGTTTGCGCTGGGTTACAGGTTCTCCCATCCATTCAGCTCACAACCCGCGGCAGCTTTAGCGAACCTGTCCCCGCGCCGCTCGGCATCAGACTCCCTTTCCCCGAGCTGTCGGGGGGCTTTCCCGAGCATCGGCCGGGTGCGCAGCTTCCCCACCCCGAGTCTTTGGGGGGGACACACACAGCACAAACAACCAGAGCCGTCACAGAACCAGCATTTATGAGGGTGACCGAGTCAGCCCGTTGCTCACAAGTCACTACACAGGTGCCAAGCGGGGCCACAGCACGGCAGGGACGCGCCACTCCGTCGGCAGCGGCAGCAGCAGCAGCGCAGGGGCGAGGCAGGACGCGGAGCAGCGCTGGCAGACGGAGGGGTTCACTGGGGAGCCGGCGCATCCTACAGAGACCCTGCGGCCCCTCTAGGCCCCCCCAGGGACTGCGGTCCCCCGGCTCCTCGCAGGATGCAGATGATGCCGCACGTCCAGCGTGGCTGCAGGGAGCAGGGTGTCCACACTGCAAGGCCTGGCAGCTCGGCAACCTCATACTCCACGTTTCTTCCACATATTTCTCCCAAAACGTGCTAAAACCCGCTTCCCTTCCACTTTAGGCTGCCTGTGGGCAAACCAGCCAGGGGGGTGGCCGCAGCAGCGCTGCTGGGAACCCCGCTCCCCCCCAGGCCACCAGAGCAGCGGGGGTGAGCCCCCGAGCACGGGGACGCTCGGCGGGGAGGGGGCAACACTGAAAATCACCCACAGAGCCTGTGCCGAGCCACTGAGAGCCTGGGAGGGGCACCCGGGCGCTGAGCCCCCGTGCCGGGGGCTGTGCTGCTGGGGCGCAGGGCACAGGGGTAGCCGGCTCCAGGCAGCCCAGCCTGGGGACGCTGCTGGGGACCTCCGGGGACAAGGGGTAACAAATGTGGGGTCCGGAGTGCCCGCACCCAGCGCAGGGCTGGGGCAAGAGCAGGGCAGGACCTTCCAGCCGGGCACAGCCCCCAGCCCACCCTGAAAGAGCCGACGCCAGCAGCTGGGAAGCCGCAGTTGGGCTTCTGCCCTGCCAGCCCACCGGCTTTCCTGGGGTCCCTGCCCAGGTCCCTTCTCCATCTCATGTCCCCAGCTGCTCCTCGGCCCCCCTCAGCCCCAGCCTTTTAGGAGAGCGGCCCTGGGGACGGGGATGGCAGGAATGCCGGTGGGGAAAGCGCATTTGGCCCCTGCCTCCTTCTGCAGGTGGGTTCGGCAGGAGGCAGGGGGGCTCCGCAGGGCTTCCCACGCTGCAGCCAGGATGAGACCCAGGACGTGCAGCACTGGGCTCTCTGCCCCGGTCCCCCGGCACCCTCTGCACCCCCCTGCACCCCCGGCTGCGCGGATGGGCCGGCAGAAAGGAGATTTGCTGCACGGCAGCAGCAAACGTGTGCTTGGGGAAGGTGGTGAGGACGCAGCTCCTTGTGAGCCGGGCAGGCACTGGGCTGAGGGGCTGAGACCCAGTTCCTGAGTGCTGGGGATGGGGAGGGAGGGAAGGAGGGAGGGAGCCAGCCCCCCCCCCATGCTCTGCAGGGAGCTGGCGGGGAAGGGCGAGCATCCTCGACATCTCCAGATGGAGCCGCGAGCCCAGGGCAGCCCCGATGGCTCCGCTGCCGAAGGGACTGGGAGGAGGAAAGGGGGCCTCTGGCCTCACCACGGGGGTCAGATGCTCCCATAGCCAGGTGCCCCCGTCCCCCGGGATGTCATCTCTTGCAGTCTTCGGTGTCGGTGTCCGGCAGCCCGGTGGCGGGCTGGGAGCTGGGCTGGACCGCCTGCACCCTCTCCTCCAGGCTGCCGCTGGGGAACACCACGTAGCGGGCGCTGACTCGCTGCGGCCTGGGCTCCCGCAGGTTCTCCTTGCTGTGCCAGATGCCGTAACCGAAGTACACGAGCAGGCCTGCGGCAGGGGACAGGGACGGCAGCGGCTCGAGCAGAGGGTAGCGGCTGGCACCGATGCAGCCGGTGTCCCGGTGCAGCAGCACATGGCACAGCACTGGGGGGGAGCTTAAACTGGTTGCTTGCAGGTGGAAAAGGATCCTGCAGCGTGTTAAGAGCAAGGGGGACACCCCTCGTCCCCGGGAAGGGGAAGCCCCTTGCTGGAAGGGCTCCTCCAGCCCCAGGGAGCCGCCTCGGCAGCAGGGGGTGGTTCTGGTCCAGAGCTTGAAGGAGGATCCAAACCTTTACTGGAACAAACCGTAACACTCTGGGTACCAGAGAGGGTCAGGGAGATGCTGGGAGACCTTGGCTTGTGTCTCCGAAGGGGAATTGGAGGTGGGAAGAGACACGGTGCCCTTTATAAACCCATCACCGGGGGAAAAGAGCTGCTGAAGCCGCCGGCTGGTGCCGAGACGAGCCCAGTTCCCCTCTCCCCCATCGCCTTCCCGAGGCTCATGCCGCCATGGGAGCACTCACCTAAGAGCAGCCAGACGGCGAATCGGAGCCACGTCATGTAGCTGAGCTTCAGCATCAGGTAGATATTGAGGAGGATACTCAGCGCTGGGGAGAGGGGCACCAGGGGGATCTGCGGGAGAAACGGAGCCGAGGGATGGTGAGACCATCCTTAAAACCACAGAGACAAAAGTCAGCACTGGTAAACGTGGGGGACACAGTGACTTTCACCCTGGGCTTTCTGAAATTACTTTCCTCCCCCCCCAGGAGAAAGGCAGCTGAAAGGAGCACTGGCCAGTCCGGGAGCCAGGAGCCGGGAGCAGGCTGCACGCCGGGCTGGCGGGGTGGGCACGGGCTCTGGAAACAGCCCAGAGGCACCGTCCCAAGGACCAAACAAGCCCCCAGCACAATCCAGAGCCAACGTGGTCCTCGCTGGAGAAGCCGGGGCAGGGAGGTGGTGGTAGCACCGGCGTTACCATCACCAGGGCCCAGACAGGCTGGAAACCCAAGAGGAGGGAGCACGAGAGGCACAGAAGTGATTTGGAGGCTGAAGAAAAGAGCTCCGCTGCGTAACTCGAGGGCAGACCAAAGGCAGAAGGAGCTGGGATGGGCAGGAGGGGAGCGGGGGGCCGTGGGGATGGGGAGGAGGGAGCCCAGGGCCGGCAGGAGCAATCCTGCTGGATTGACATGGAGCTGCTGCGGATGTCCCCTCCCAGGGAGTGGTGACCGTGCAGAGCGAGTGACACTGCAGGCACCAACACCGCCCCACACCCAGTGCTCGCTGACACCCCCTTCCTCCTTCTCCTTCAGCAGCTGCGGTGCTTTCACCAGACCAGGGTGACCGGGGTCTCCCGTGGGTCCATCAGAGCTGCTCCCACCCCACCGAGCTCGGCAGAGGGACTAATCCTGCCTGGCCCCCGGGGTGTACCTGGAAGGTCTGCGTGCTGCGCTGCTGCTCGTGCGCCCAGATGAGGAGGAGGCTGAGCAGGAAGCCCAGGCTGAAGAGGACCAGCAGCAGGGAGTAGCTCCAGGTCGGCAGGTGGAGGTGGGTGTTGCCGAACACCAAGATGGAGCAGAGGCAGATGGCAGACACCATCAGGGTCACCACGGCCACTGTGACCACCTCGCCGGGGTAGAAGTCGCTGAGGAACTCCAGGTAGGGCTCGAAAGCTGCCTTCAGCTGCCCTGGCTCCCGGTGCTCTTTGCTCTTGTCCCTGTCCACCAGCTGGAGCTTGTCAGAGAAGGACTCATACTCCTTCAGCTCACCGGCGGACGGACCCTCGTGGGGCTCAGGGCTGGGCCGGCCACCAGCTGCCGGTGCAGGGGCATCCACCTTCTGCTGCTGGAACCGCAGGACGATGATGCTCGCAGCCACGAAGGTGTAGGCCAGCAGTGTGCCGATGGACAGGAACTGCACCAGGGCCTCTAGGTCAAAGATGAGGGCCAACAGGGCCATGAGCAGCCCGAAGACCACGATGCCAACGACAGGCACCTGCGTGCGGGGATGCACTTGGGAGAAGACCTGGAAGAAGAGCCCGTCCTCGGCCATGGCGTAGACAATGCGTGGCAGGGAGAAGAGGTTGCTCAGCAGGACCGTGTTCATTGCTGAGGAACAGGCAGAAGAAGGACTATGTCAGACTCAAACTGCCCCAGCTCCCAGCCCCCATCGCGAGCAGGGCGGCGAGCTCCCACCGCCGCTGCCTGTACTCACCGCAGATGGAACCAGCGGCCACCAGGAACCCTGCCCAGGCGTAGCCCCTCCTGTAAAACGCATCCGCCAGGGCAGAGTCGGGGTCCAGCGTGTTCCAGGGCACCATCAGCGTCAGCACCACCGACACCAGGATGTAGGCCCCGGTCGCCAGCCCCAAGGAGAAAGCGATGGCCCTGGGGACAGCCCGCTGCGGGTTCCTGGCCTCTTCGCTGGAGGCTGCGATGACGTCAAAGCCCACGAAAGCGTAGAAGCAGGTGGCCGTGCCAGCCATGATGCCCGACAGCCCGTATGGTGCGAAGCCGCCCTCCTTGGCACTCCAGTTCTTGGGCTGTGCAAGGATGAAGCCCATGATGAGAATGAAGAGGATGACACCCATGCTGATGGCCGAGAAGACGTGGTTGAGCCAGGAGGACACTTTGGCCCCGAAGGAGATGAAGGCAGTGGCTACCAGCAGGATGGCGGCTGCCAGAAAGTCGGGGTAACGGGCCAGGAACGGCACCTGCCAGGTGCCCACGTGGGTCTCAGTGAAGTTCTTTATCTTGTGGTTGAAGATGGAGTCCAGGTAGCCACTCCAGGCCCGGGCCACTGCGGCTCCCCCGATCATGTACTCCAGCAGCACATTCCAGCCGATGAGGAAGGCCCAGATCTCACCCACGGACACGTAGGTGAACATGTAGGCAGAGCCCGTCTTGGGTACCCGGGCTCCAAACTCGGCATAGCAGAGAGCAGCCAGGAGCGAGGCAAAGCCAGCGATGATGAAGGAGACGATGACAGCGGGGCCGGCAATCTCCTTGGCCACGGTACCTGTGAGGACGTACAGCCCGGAGCCCACCATGCCCCCAATGCCCAGCAGCGTCAAGTCGATGGTGGAAAGGCATCTGTTGAAGGATGTCTCCATCATGTCATCCTCCAAGGTCTTTACCCGGTTGAGTTTCTGGCAGAAGCGGGTCAGGTCGGTGGAGCGAGGCAGCCATCTCGCCATCCTGGAGGCAGTGGGCTCTGCTCTCTGGCAGGGTGAGAGGTCCACAGCGGCGAGACCCTGCCCGGAGACCTGGCAGAGGAGCAGGAAGGTGTGAACATCCCCTCCTGCAGGGAGGTATCGGGTGGTGGGAACAGGGTGGAAAAGCGACCAGGGCACATTCAAGGTGTCCCTCGCTCCACAGCCAGCGTGGGGCTCAGCACCAGAGCGTGTTCTGCTCCAGGGTGGTGGCCCAGGACAGGCAGCCACCCCGTGCAGGGACCTGTGCTTGTGTGCCAGGTGGGAGGGAAACCACAGCACCCCCAGGGCAGCATCTCCCAGGCTTTCCTTTTTAGAATGGAGCTGCATTAAAGCCCAAACCAGGCTGCTCTGGCCCTGCTGAAGGTTTCTTTCCTGCTTCCCCTCCACCTTCTTCAACATCTACCTGGCCTTGACCCTCGTGTGCCAGGAGCCCACCGAGGGGGCACGCGGTGTCTCCCTGCTCCCGGCATCTCACTGCTTCCCCAGGGAAAGCCCAGGCGTGGTGCCGAGGTGTGCAGCAGGAAGTCCAGAGCAGCTCCGGTGAGGATGTGGGCGTCTCCGGCCAGACCAGGAAACACATCCAGTGCCCAGGGACCAGCTGGCAGCTGCCACCGGGAGAGTGGGAGGACGCAGCTCTGGGGACCTTCAGGTGCCGCTTCACGGCTGCTCTGCAGGGCGGTCTGGGGGATGCTCTCCCCTTCCAGCCACCCTCCTCCCCATACCAGGATACGTGTCTCCCCGCATCCCCAAACCACGGGTCCTGCTCGGTGCAGGCCAAAAGGTCCTGGAAAGGCCACCGTGAGCTGATGGCACGACGCCGGCCCGTGGGGACAACAGGCCCGTCGGCACCAACCCTGCCGGCCGAGACCCCCCCAGCGCCGCTCGCCGCCTGCGTCCGAGCCCCCGTGAACAGCGGGACCGGCGGTGTTGGGGTGCCCGACCCCAACGCACCCAACAGCCGCAGCCGGGCAGGACGCCGGGCACGGGAGCGTCCCCGCCGGCTGGGGTGGGGGG
>VFFE01006061.1:35957-56440 GCA_008921705.1 Burhinus oedicnemus | reverse complement strand
CGAAAAAGGGGGGGGGGGGGGGGGATATGCCACGCACGGGCCCCCCCGGGTTGGTGGCCGGGCCAGCTCCCTGCAGTCCTGCCCTGCACGGGGAGGGCGAGCTGCCAGACCTGGGCAGGGAGCAGGCAGCAGGGCACGGATGGGGAGGACCAGGTCCTGGGGCAGGGGAGGCTAAAGGAAAAAGGGGGGGTGAGAGAGATGGAAGGGGGGAAGTGGAAGCTCAAGGCTCTTCCGGTGCCCCCTGCCCAGTCCAGGCTTCCACGTCTGCTGGTCATGCCGGCAAACGTCCTTCCTCCCGGCGCGCGGCCGGCCGGTGCGGGGCCGGTGCCTGGCTGCCGGTCACTGCACCGCCTGAGCAGGGACGGCGGCTGCTCTGGGCGGCTCCAGGCTGGCTTCTCGGCTCTTCTTCCTGGGAGGCTTTTTAATGGGGGTTTTCTTGGCCGCTTGCTCGTTGGGGAGAGCCTGGTCCTGGCTGCTGCCGGTGCTTGGCTTCTCCACCCGCTTGGGCTCCCCGGCTGCCGGCTCGGCCGTCCCGGGAATCAGTTTTTGCAGGTGGGGAGAGGTGGGCAGCAAGGGCTTGCTGGTCTTCTGGCCGCCGGCGGCCGCCGAGCGCTTGGCTTTCTGCGGAGGGGTGGGCTTCTCCCGCTGGGCGCCCACCCCATTCGCCCGGGTGCTTCCGTCCCCCTTGTTGAGGCTCTGAGTCTTTTCCTTCAGCTGGGCGGCCAGCTCGGAGGCCAGGTGGGGATGGAGGGGCTCGGAGCGGGGTTTGCTGGTGCCGGGGCTGCGAGGAGCATCCTTGTCCCCGACCCGCCGCTCCGGCTGGAAGGCACCCATCTTTCGGAAGGCGTTCTGCACCGCCCCGTTGATGCTCTCTGTTGGCTCCGAGCTGGCTTTGCTCCTCTGCTTGGGCTTGGAGGGTGACTGGGGCTCCCCGGTGAGGCTAGCTTTGCCCTCGGGGACGCCGGGCTCCTTCAGCTGCTTCTGTGCTTTCTCCTTGCCCCGTGTGCCTCCCTTCTCCTCTGCTCTGCCCTGCACGCCGGCCGACGTCTCGCTCGGGCTCCTCTTCCTCTTGGCCAAGCCCTGGCACTGCTCGGGGCTGCCGGACAGGGTGGCTGCTCGCTCCGGGGACCGGCTGGGCGCCGGCAGCGAGTTGGACTGGCTGGAGTTGTACCTGCCGTGGATCCAGGAGACTTTGGGCTTCGTGGCCGGGTCCGGGGGACGGGGCTTGGTCCTCTCTGGGGATGGTGGCTTCCCGGGGCTGCGGGGCTCCATGACGGCATCGTCCTCCTCCTTGGACTGTTTGGAGAGGCGGGCGACCCGGGCGTAGAGCGCGGCACCGGCCGAGCCCGAGCCGCAGGAGGAACGTTCGCTGTCCGAGGACTTGAGCAGGGGAGTTTCGCTGCTGTCGGCTGGGAAGGCTCTGACGGACCCCGTCTCCTTCAGGAAGGTGTATTCGCCTGCTTCCTCCCCGCCGGCTGGGGCCACCAGCTTGTCCCCGGGACTGGCGGGTGTCCCCCTGTCCCTGCTGTCGCCCATGCTCTCTGTGGGAGGAGAGCACCGGGGTGTCAGGCGGGGATGTGCCCAGGGAGCAGGGAGACCGAGATGCTCCCACAGCACGGTGGGACGGCATCCCACCCGGTTCCCCCCCATACCCCGGTGTGTCCCCAGGTCCCGCTGTCCCCCCCTCCTGGTCAGGGTCCTCAGCATAAGAGGGCTCTTAAAACAGCCCTGAAGCAGCAGATGCTGGAGGAGGCAGCTCTGAAACCCCAGGGGAGGCAACATCAGCACCTGCATCCTTCCCAGGGCACGAGGAGCCAGGGCGACGTGGTCCCCACCACGCAAGGGTGACACCTCTCCACTGAGCAGGAGGTGGCCCCTGCCAATGGCCCCGAAGTCCCCTGGGGAAGAGCCCTGTCCCGCTGCTCACCTTCATGGGGGACGCAGTACACCGGCCCCTCGTCCGTGGTGTCGAAGGAGGAGAAGGAGCCGCGGGACGACCAGGATGGGGAAGGCTGCTCCACCACGGAGGGTGGCTCGATGAAGCTGCAGTTCAGGGTGTTCTCCAGGTCGTGGTGGGCCACTGCGAGGGCAAGGAACTGCTGTCAGTGCCCATCCTGCCAGACCCCCCAGTCCCCGTCCTGGCTGAGAGGACGGGATGGCTGCACAGCTCCCCCCTGCCCAACCTGCCGGTGGGTCTTGGGGAAGGGACAGCATCCCAGGCATGGGGACAGCTCTCTCCGTGCACCCCCACCAGGTCCCCCAGCTGAGCGCCCACACGCAGGGGCCATCGACCAGCAACGGTGGTGACCAGCGTCCCCCATGCTTGGGGACAAGTGGCTGCGGACAGCAGAGCCTGTGCAAGCCTTACACCTCCCACCTATCCCCCTTCTCCACGGCAGGTCTCCAGCTGCCCAAATCGAGGATGCGCGTGGCAGAGGGATGAGCCACCCGAAACGCTCGGTCCCACAAGGCCCCAGTGTGCATCCTGGCGATCACCCATGAGCTGTGCAACCCAGCACAGCTACCCTGCAAAGAAAGTCCTGGCGCTGTGACCGTCCCCTTCCTGGGGAAAGAAACGCTGGCTTTAATTGCACCAATTTCCACTTCAGGATCACCGTTTGCATTTTCCTTTTCCTTCTGCTTTTGCAAAACGAGGTAGAAGGAGCGATGCCCATGGCAGGGGAATGCACAGTGCTGTTTTTTCCTAATTCTGCCACTTTTCAATCCCTTTGCCAGCTTCTCCCATCCCAAAGCTGAGGAGGAGCATCTCCCCTTGCCCCAGCACTGCCCCCTCTGCCCCGGGGGCTGCCCACAGAGAAACCAAGCAGAAGAGAAAACCCACTAGAGAGGGAAAACTCGGTATTAAAAATATTTTCGGTTTCAATGGTTAAAAAAACCCCTAAGCAGCTGAGCAGTGACAGTTGTCTGGGCTGGGAGGGAGAGTTTTTTGTGTCTGATCATTTTTCAGGCTTTTTGCTGGATAAGTTCATGTCCCAACCCACCCTGCGGGGTTTCCCCGGGTGCCCCCAGCTTCAGCATCGTCCTCGGGGTACCTGCAGGACCACGGCAGCACCCAGCTGGGTGGAGGGGACTGACACTCCCAGAGAGCCAGGCAGTGCCAGATGGTCTTGTCCCCATCCCCTGCCTGCTGGCTTTTGTCCCCTGGGATGGCGGCAAGCTGTCCCCAAGCCCAAAACCCAGGGCCCAGGCGCTCCCCCTGCGCAGCAGCCGTACATTGATATTTCCAGGTATTTGGAACCTCTGCCTGCACATCCCAACCGTCTAAGTCATATGGCAATTTCCTGCTCGGACTGTTTGGTTCTTGCACCGCATCTCTTTTTTACAATAAAATAACTCTAAGTGTTATCAGGATGCCCATCCGAACATTTATTCTTCACTGGGGAATCTGGCTTCAGGGATGCAGGGTCATTAAAGCGAGGGCAGCGATGCACGCTTACCCCTGCATAGTTTGGCTTCTTGGAGAAAGCAAAAAAAAAAAAAAAGCAGCGATATTTAAAGAGCAAACGGCCTGGAGAGGGGGAAGCGGCAGTTTCAACATGGCTTTCCTTGTAATAAAAACCAAAAAGGGAAAATTAAAAGCAGCCGGCTGGAAGCGGATGAAGGGAGATGCTTCCTGAGAGGGGGTGTGAGGAGTGGCTGGGACTCACGGCCACGAGGCGTCTCTGGGACTCGGATGAGAACAAGGATACGGCCAAAGGATATAAAGAGGATGTGCAGCGCACCCGGAGCCAGGCTCGAGGGCTCTTGCATGGTCCCCTGGGATTTATCTCCCCCCAGCTGATCACGGGCTGATGGGGCTGGGAGAAATGCGGGTGCTCCCCACAGGTCCCCTCCTGCTGCTTCTCCCCGAAATCTGCTGGAGCCCCAGCCCTGCTTGCACAGCAGCTGATCGATCTCAAGACCAGGACGAAGCAGTGAGAAACCCCGGAAGGGCCGTGGCATGGTGGCCCCGAAGCCCTCCTTGCTGCCCCCTCCCACTCATCCTGAGCTCCCCACGGTCAGTGTCACCCTTGGGGCTGGTCGAGCTTTGCCGCTCGGAGAGGAGAGGTGGTGGTGGGGGTCCAGAAGTGGGCACGCCGTGGTGCAGAGCTGCGGTTAGCGCCGGCATGCATGGGGCAACACACAGCCAAGACCCACGCTGGTACCACTGACACCCCGGGCAAAAAAACCCCCTGAAACCCTTGGCCCTGTGGCTGCTGGTGTCACCCCAGGATGCGGCCACGAGGGCTGCCAGCTTGGGTGCAATCCCCAGGGAGATGCTGCGGATCCGAAGCCGGTGCTGAGGCTGGGGAGCAGCTTTCGAGGGGGGCTCCCGGGGCTACAGGCACCCGATGAGCCTCGGTAGAGCTTCAAAAACCTGCTGCCCCCACCTGTTCTGCCACGCATGGGCTTGTGCTCGCTGGTGGCAACCACAATCATGTTTGAGCCCAGAAGGGAAAACCTGCCCGGCACTTGCAAACACCCGGCTGTGGCAGTGGCTCCGCAGGCATGCGAGCAGACCCGGAGTGTCCTCAGCTTTGGCCAGCACCGGTTTCACCGTGACATCTCCACAGGGTCCTGAGCACCTCCAGCGCTGACCTGGCACTTGGGATGGGGCATTTCAGCATCCCCTGGACCCTTCTGCAAGGGCAGGACCAAGGCGGGGAACAGGTGGCCTCTGCCACTGCATACTGGCCACCATGGCTTCCAGGTGGAGCTGATGTGGCACTGTGGTCAATGGGCATCACAGGGATGCAGCTGCCACAGGCACCCCGGCAGATGTCCCTTGCCCTGGCGGTCCCCAGATTCAACGGGGGCTGGAGACATCACCGGATCATGCACCAGAGGGACCAGGAGCTGCCGCAGCCCACGCCGGCTCCGCCGTGCTGCATGGGATAACGCAATGAATGCAAAGCAAGCCCCGACTGAAGCGTTTTCCCCCGGTGAAATAACAACCCCCAACCCCATGAAAAGGCTCCGGGAATAGCCCCAGCCCTGCTGGGACCCGAGACCATCCCGAGCATCCCTCTGGCACCAGCGCTGCATCCTGGGGCTGCTGCCCCCCTGTTTACACAGAGCGGCTGGGTGGGCGCCAGCAGCCTCCGGGCTGGCGCGGGGAAGGCACAGGCAGCCCCCTTGAGCCCCCCCTGCCCTCGCTGCACACAGGCACCCTCTGTCCTCCCCGAGTCCTGCCCAGCCCCTTCCACAAACACGGCCTCTGTTATCCTTGCGGCAGGAATGTTTCTCCGGCCCCCGGCGCACCCTGCTCTTGCCGTGCCCTATGCGGCGAGGAGTTGTCCCCCCTTCCTTGATGCTGGAGCTTGGGCAGGGCATGCCGGGATGGGGCCACCTCCGTGTCCCCCCACCTCGGGATGGGAGATCTGACCTCACGCCGAGCCGCTGCGTGCCGGGATGCGGCTGCTCGGGGCATCCCACCAGCACTGCCCGCCCGGGGAGCTGCCGGGCTCGGGGAGGGTGGCAGGGGGCTGAGCCCCGTGCCGGTGCAGCGTGGGGCGTGCTGCCTTCACCCCTGGTTTATTCAGCACCTCCCCAGGCTCCTCGTGCTGGGATGAGCACAGGGAGGTTCCAGAGCGCGTGGGGTACCGTGTTCCCCAGCTGCCTGGATGCAGGAGGTCCCCGACACCCCTGAGAGCCTCGGGTCAGGGGCTTTGCCGGGTGCGAGCGTCCCGCTACGAGCCCAGTTTGTGCCTGGGCAGCACAGGGACGTCACTCAAAGCTTCTGCACCTCTGTCCTCATCTCCGCTGCGCGTGGCAGCAGGGTGGGCTCTGGCGCTGGCTCAGATGCTCTGGCCCCACACAAAGTGGGGGCAGGATTAGGACCAAAAGGGCAAACGAGGCATTTTGCTGCCAAGACGGGGACTGTTCCTCTACCTAAAAACCTCGCAAAACAGCTCAGCAGAGCTCCAGGCACCAGGTACCCACCCTTGCAAAGCAAAACGATGCGCTTTGAGATTCAGAAGTCGCAGCCCGAGAAAGGGCCGAGCCCCTGCGAGCCAGGCAGCTCGCACCAAGCCTTGCGATGGTCCTGGGGACCCACGTGTCCCTGTCACTGCCCTGCCGTGCTCACTGCCCTGGGTTTGGGGCTAGAAAGGATGCTGCGAGTCACACGCGCTGCCCTGCCAGGAGTAAAGCCCCCAGGGTTTGGCTCTCTGCCCCCTCCCCAAACCCCAGCACCTTACCCACGACCTTGGGCAACTTCTGGCGGCGCAGGGGGATGCGCGGGAGCTTCATGCCGATCCGACTGAAACGCCCACACAAGCGTCTTGGTGGCTTCTTGGCTGCTGCCGGGTCCTGGCCGGAGCTGCAAGAGAAGGCAACGGCACCATCAGAGAGGCACCGGCTCCCCCCTTGCCGTGGGGACAGCATTCACGGGGCGATAGAGAGTCAGGAGCTGAGGGATGCTGCAAACGCAAAGGGGTTTTGGGAAGGAGACCGGGGCAGATCAAAGCAGGGGGGTGCCCCGGGCCCAGCGGGTCGGGGACCCACCAGGGCTGCTGCCAGCCCCGGGCACCAGCTCGCACTGCGCCGGGATGCAGAGCGGTGCCAGGGGACAGCGGCAAGGCCAGGTCCAGCCATGGCCGTTGGCAGCCCAGCCCCAAAACACCCGCAACGGCAGGCCAAGACCCTGAATCTTTAGAAAAAATAAAAATCATCTCAACCCCAAAACAAACACGTGGCTTCTCTTTATTTGCTCTCTGGTTTTGAAGCCTCCCGGGGCGGAGGTTTCAAGCAATTATCTGCAGCCGCAGGGGCGAGTGGCTTCGCATGTTGATGCGAGGCAACCTGCAACGTGCCCACCGCCGCTGCGGTCCCTCGGGATGCTCCAGCAAGGGACTACTGCTGGGCCAGCACCCCGGGCGACCCAGCTGTCTGGGGACAACCGTGGGGGTCCAGGCACCCCTGGAGACAGGAAACTATTTTGAGCCATTTCGCCCCTCCCTGTGCGATGCTTCGCCACGCAGAGCTGCGTTTGTGCTTTCATCAGTGGGATAATTACACGAAGCCCCCAGGCTCTCCAAGCCAGATGTGCCGGGCTGGGATTGAGCTGGCAGGGCTGCAAGGGAAGGCGTCCAGAAAATTCCCGTGCAGCGGCTGGTGGCAGGAGGGGAGGCTTTCTCTGCAGCCGAAGGAGCTCCCACAGCCCGCTCATCCCGTGCTGAGCACCACAAGCCTTCCTCCCCCTGCAAGGGGGCTGTCCCCATCCCTGTCCCCGTGGTGGGATGTCACCTGGTGCTGCCAAAATGCTTCCGACATCCTGACCTCACTGTGGGAACGGACGTCACCCTCCCCTCCCCAAACGTCCCCGTGCAGGACTGCTGGCAGCGCTGCAGCCCCTGCCCCTTCCCCAGGTCTCACCCCACGGCCCAGGGGTTTGTTCTGGGGGTCCTGGCCGTGACTCGACACCCTTGCTGTATTTTAGGGTTCCCTTTGCGGAGCGGCTCCAGCCCCCAGAGACTGTAGGGGACCTGCTGGGTGTCCATGAAGCGATGGCCCACGAGAGAAATGAAGATGAGGAGAAGGGGCAAGGGGGTCCCCAGGCCGGGCTCACTCCAAGCCCCTCTACTAGCCCCCCTGCTGCGAGGACACAGCGGGACCTGCTCAGACCCTGGGGACCCGCACGGTGCCGGGTGGGCAGTGCTGTTTGCCTCAGTTTCCCCACAGCATCGCTGTCCCGGTGCAGTCCCTGCATCCCCCACACTGGTCCCAGCCCCGCAGCGGGCACCGACATCCCCACCCGTCCCCGGACCTGCAGGTCCCCCCTGCTCAGGCTTCGTGGCAGACCCCAGCGAGAGCCCCCACACTCACCCATGGGCTTCGTCCTTCTTGCGGCAGACGCAGCAGCAGCAGAGCAGGGAGAGCAGGAGGATGAGCAGCAGTGCCAGCAGGGCTCCTGCCCCGATCACCCCCATCCGCTGGTTGGCCTCTGCAAGACAAAACCGACCGGCTCAGCCCCAGTGACGGCCCCGCGGCAGAGCCCGGCGCCCCGACCCATGCCCGTCGGCACTCACCCATGTGGCAGGCGCCCGTCAGCGGGTCGCAGGCGCCGTCGTGGCAGCTGCAGGCTTCGGCGCAGTTGGCTCCGTAGCGGCCGGGTGGGCAAGTCAGGTTACAGCTGGAGGGAAAGGGGCTGGGTGAGAGCCCTCGCCACCTCGGATGCGGCCTCCTCCCAAACCCTCCGTGCTCCAGGGAAAAGCAGGGGTCACTTCTCCAGGCTGCTCCAACACAGCCCCCCGGCACCCCGGGGACCCCGTAACCCGCAGGGAGCAGGAGCCCATCGCCCACGCAGCAGCGTCACCCATCGCTTGGGGGATTTGGCCCGGCTGGAGCTCAGATGCTCTCGCTGCTCCCTACGTGGGGCTTCGCAATTAGGCACAGCAATTACAGAAGGTCGTTAACCCAGCAGTCGCATCTAAAGACAACCCGGTGCCACGCACAGTGTTTCCAGCTCAGCTCAGTGACGACGTGGCTGTGGCACCCCCAGACTCCCCCACGCTGAGCTGGGCAGAGCCGCAGCAGCCACGAGCTGGGAAAGTGCCCAGATTGATTTTATTTTTATTTTTTTGGCCTCCAAGAAGAAAAAGCAACTGAGCAGCTCCGAGGCACCCGCTCCGTCAGGGAGGACTCTCCCAGTTTGCCTAAGCATGGTGTCAAACCCCCACTGCTGGTAAAATGACCTCCCTGACAGCGTCACCGAGGTGATGGGGACACGCAAAAATGGGCACCGACCCACGAGCATCAAAGGCTTGAGCACAGAAAACATGTGGCGGGCAAACGCCAAAGCAACTGGGGCTCTTGGTGTCAGTGGGACCAACACGACCTGCCACCCCAGCGGCGGCACAGCCACCGCGGTGCAGGACCCAGATGGATTCGGGGTATGCCGGTGGCACTGCTGGGCACCAAACCCTCCGCCAGCTGCTCACCGGTGGCGGCGTCCCAGCTGGAGCTGCTGCAGCCATAAGGAGCCAGCGGGCCCCAGCCCAAACCTGCTCCCCCGGGGATGCAGCTGCCCCCCAGCCCTCGGCGCCGTGCCTGGAGGCAGCTCAGCCCATTTCACGCCCCGATGACTTGCAAAGCGCCGGCCCGGCCGAGCCTTGTGCCCACCAGGTGCCGTGTGTCTGCCGGGACGGGCGCTGAGCCCCTGCGGCTGCTCCGGGCAGCTGCGCCAGGGCAGCAAATACTGCAGGACAGGAGCAATTTTCCCCCCAGTATTTCCCCAGCAACCCAAAAGTCCTCATCCCACCACTCGGACGCACGTTTCTGCCCCAGGCTGAGATTTTGGGAGAGCAGAGGAGGGCGATTTTTTCCCCCGACATCTCTGGGAATGACACGGAGGAGATAAACTGCTTTGTGCACGCCGCAAATAATTTAGCAGCCTTTCCTTTAGCATCCTCCCAACGCAGAGCTGAGAGGACACCCCTGCACAATGAGGACACCCCTTCCGCCTTCCTTACAGAATCACCCCCTCTTCAGCAAAATCACACGCTGCTGACAAAACCACTAGTTTGCACATAGTCACAGGGATCCGCCCGAGCACCAAGAAAGTCGCCGAGCCCGCCCAGCGTGCACCCGCATGGCACAGCTCAGCTGCTGGTTAGAGCTCCAGGACGCTGCTGGGGCCGGAGCTGCGTCCCGAGCATCCCCGCTCGCTGCATCCCCAGTGCTGCACCAGGGCCTCAGAACAATTTAATTCATGTGCTGCCCTCGGGCGCCGTGCCGATTTCGCTGCCACACACCCCCTCGGTGTGCACCGGGACCCTCTTATCTCCAGCTTTGCTAATGAAGGTGGCAATGATGCCCAGGACGGGCACCCTGAGCTGGCACCGGTGCCCAGCCGGGCTGCCTCCCCGCTCGCCTCCGCAGCTCTGCTGGCAGCACAACCGGTCGGCAAAGCTGCCAAAAAGCCCACCCGAAATCCAAACGCTCCCCGTTTCTAAGCCCCAAGAGAAATGCTAGCACAGGCGGGATGCTGGTCCCGAATCCTCGCTGCCACCACCAGCCTCACACAGTTCATTCCCGGGAAAATCCAAGCAACCCCTGGCAGGACCTGGGGGAGCTGGTTTGCACGTGCCGGCTGGGTGGGAAAGGCTTTCCTCACCTTTTCAAAGACCAGTTCAGTCCCACACTGGAAAAAACCACCAGGGAATCAACGTCCCTTGTGCCCCTTCCTTGGGCTGGGGGAAAGGGGGAGGACTGGGGGGCTCTTCCTGGGGCTGAGGAAGACCCCGGCCAGAGCTGCAGCTTGCAGCAGGAGCACCCTGCGGATGCCATGTCCGTGAGGCTATCTGCTATTCTGGGATGTGGTTTTCTCTCCCTTTTTGGCTAGAAATTGCAGCCCGGACTTAAAAAAAAACAACAAACAACAAACCACTGTTTTGTCGACGGCATTTGTTTTTGCCAAATAGGCATTTCCTAAAGCAAAATCCCTCTCTCGCAGCGTTACCTTGCTGCTAAAGGCTCCGCGAGCGCGTCCTTTCCCTTCTGCTCCAAAAATCACCCAAATTATTGCCCATGAGTGCTTCCACCACAGGACACCTCTCGGCTGGGAACCGGGTAGGACCCAAGGGGGCAGGAGGTGCTCGAGCATCACCCGTGCCCCGGGGTGCACCCTGAAGCGTGCCCACCGTGGCTCACTTACTAGGTGCCGTGGGAGCCGGGGCGGCAGAGGCACCGGCCGGTCTCGAAGTGGCACTGGCCATTGACGCAGTCGGTGCAGACGAAGGCGCAGTTCTCCCCGTACGTCCCGTTCCGGCACTTGGTTTCACACCTGGGGAGGGATGAGGGCAGGTGGCTGGAGCATCCATGGCTCCTGGGGACCTCCGGCACCCCCCCGGCCCTCCTGCCCACAGGCCGGGAGATGGGGCTGTGCGTTGTCAGCCCTGTTGGGGTGCTGCAAACCCCGGCCCCAATCCCGGGCACAAGAGCCTGCGGGAAAACATCCCAGCCTGAGAGTTGAGCCCCGCCGCGAGCACCCAACGTTACCTGGGGGCATGGGGCAGGGGTCTCGCAGGCTCCCTCTGCTCCCCTGGCCATGCCAGTGGGCTCAGCCCATCCCTGCCCTCCCCTCCTGGCTGCAGAAACCCACAGCCACCCGCGGTCCCCGGTGGCACGGCTCCGCCGGGGCCCCGCTCTGCACCCAGCCACACTCACCGGTCTCCGATCCAGCCCGGGTTGCAATGGGAGCACTTGCCGTTGATGTGGTTGCAGGCATGGCCGTCCTTGCAGGGGGGACAGAGCTTCTCGCAGCCCTCTCCGTAGAAGCCGGGCGAGCAGGGCTGGTCACACTTGGTGCCGTTCCAGCCCGCCTCGCAGGTCAGGCAGCGCCCGTCCGCCACCGTGCACGGCTGCAGGCTCTTGCACTGCCCGCACCTGCAATGGCCAAGGAGGGACCCATCACCTGGCGTAGCATCCCTGAAACCTCCTGCCGCCACCTCCCACCGAGCCCACGCTGCTGGATCAGGCCCAACAGGGTCCGGCCACTCACCGCCTCCTGCAGCCTTGGCCATAGAAGCCAGCTGGGCACGGCTCGCGGCAATACTTCCCCCGGTAGCCCGGCTCGCACGTGCAGGTCCCATCCACCTGGTTGCACTTGCCCTTGTAGCACTGGCAGTAACGGTCACAGCGGGGCCCGAACGTCCGCTCCCGGCACTGGCAGCGCCCCGTGAACTGCTCGCAGGGCGAGTTGTTGCAGGAGCACTGGTTGTTGCAACCGCGGCCCCACCAGCCGGGCTGGCACAGGCAGTTGCCCGTCTGCTGGTCGCACTGGGAGTTGTGGCTGCAATAGCAGGAGCTGGAGCACTGGGGTCCCCACCAGTTGGGCTCGCAGGTGCACTTGCCCGTCTTCTGGTCGCACTTGCCATGCTTGCAGAGGCAGACGTTCTCGCATTTGGGACCCCAGCGGTTGGGGTTGCAGGTGCACTGGCCCGTCACGTCCTCGCATTGCCCGTTGGGGTGGCAGCTGCACATCTCCTTGCAGTCAGGACCCCAGAACTGCCGCGGACACTCTGCGGGCAGAGCTGTCAGCCCCGGCACTGCCCACGGGACAACCCCACCACCGGGCACCAGTGGAGACCCCCAGTCCCAATGGGAACTCTCGACTACAGTCGTCCCCCTATCCTCCCAGTGCACTGGGACACCCCTCCAAAGGGACGATGCCCTGGGGACAAAGCCATGGGGACAGGCAAGGACGGAGCAAAAACATCTGCAGCCCCATCCCTGATGCTCTGCTCTGGAAAGTCACCCCAGGGCCACCCCGGTGAACCCCGCTGAGGACATGCAGGCGCCTGCCGGTACTCACTGGTGTCGCAGTTGGCACCGAAGTAGCCATGGCGACAGCGGCACTCGCCGGGCCTGACGCACACCTCGTTCTCCTTGCAGGTGAAGTTCCCCTCGCACACGGCTGGATGGATGGACAGACAGCAGGCATGAGCGCAAGTGTCACCGGACTCGTCCCTGCTTCCCCAAACCACCCCCAGCCCCGTAGAGCAGGGGAAGGGGTGCGTGGTGGCACTCTGGGTGCCGCTGCTGAGCTGTGGCACTGTGACCGTCCTGGCAAGCAGCTGGGCAGGCTGGATGGGACCTTCACCAGAAAAATGCCACCAGCATCCTGCTACCCAGCTCAGCTCCATCCTTGCCACCAGCCTCCTGCCACCCAGCTCAACAGCATCACCACCACCAGCCTCCTGCCTCCCGGCTCAGCCCCGTCCCTGTCATCAGCCTCCTGCCACCCAGCTCAGCTCCATCCTGGCCACCGGCCTCCTGCCACCCAGCTCAACAGCATCACCACCGCCAGCCTCCTGCCACCCAGCCCAGCCCCGTCCCTGCCACCAGCTGCACGCAGCGGCAGTGTCCCTTGCTCAGCTCCGTATCACCAGCAGAGGCGGCTCCGGGCGAGAACGGGGACGTGGGGTGGGGGGGGTTGTGGGCAGCCACGAGCATGGTCCCCCTGTCCCCCTCCCTGCACTCCTTATGGACCACAGCGGTGTCACTGCCACCCCCGCCACCGCCTCTCCCATGCAGGCCACCAGCCCCCAAAGGCCACCAGTCCCTCTCCTGCCGAGGGGACCTTGCGCTGGGGCCAGTGCCCAGAGCGGGGCAGGCGCAGGACATGGGACAGGCAGCACCGCGGTGCAGGCAGGCGCAGGCAGATCCCGCATGGCCCTGGACAAGCCTCCTTAGCCACCGGGAGAAGGAGAGCAGACCACCCGTCCCATCCACCTTACCTGGGAGTTCTTAGACCTACGGTGATGGATACTATAGAAACCCCTAAAATAGACAGATTACACAGGTTAGGAGCAGTGAGTCTAATGGTTAGAGCAGGTTGGGGAGGTGAGGAGATGGGGACAGCTCACTGGTGGGACCATCCTCCCCCCGCTGTCCTGGTAGACCCTGTCCTTCTCCCTTCCTGCCAGTACGCCGAAGGGACCGTGTCCTGTTCCCGGCGCAGAGGCACCCAATGCATGCAGCGAGTGGTTACGAGGGCTCATGCAGGGTGGGTTAGTTGGTTACACGGTCTTCGCCGCTGGCTGCAAACTGCTGGCGGCCCCGGCTGGTGTGCAGAGCTTCCGCTGGCTCTCCTGGGGCACGGCAAGCCCTGTGGCTAGCTGAGACTGCGGGCAGCAGCACAGGACCCCCAAAACAGCCGCTTGCATCGTGACAGCAGTGCGGGGGATGAGAGCTCCAAGGGCTCCATGCTGAGCATCCGTGCCGGGCTTGCCGTGTCCCCCGGTAAGAGCTGGAGTGCCTGGCGTGGCCCCTGCTGGGGCTGCCCTGCCTGCAGGCTTGGTGGTCCCTGCCTGCCAGCCCGCCTGCCCCAGCAGCCTCTCCCCAGTGGGGCCACGACGGACACGTGCCTGGTCCTGGCGGCTTCTCCTCCACGGCGGCTCCGGCTTGGCTCCTCACACTGCTGCAGCACCCACGGGACCTCGCTGGGTCCCATCCCTGCAGCTGCACCTTCTCTGTCCCCACGCTTCACCCTGGCGGACACCTCGCTGTCCCTTGGGTCCCAGAGCAGCACCCCCAAATCCTCAGACCCCAAGCTGGCCAGCACAGAGTGAAACCCCCCAGCCTGGGAGCGGAGGTGATGCTCCCCACGGAGGACCCCGCTGGGGGCTGGGGCACCCCAGGGCATCACTGTGGGGGCAGGGGGTACCCCAGGGCTGGGCTCTGTGACCAGCACCCCAACACTGGGGCTGAGCGCCCATTCCATCCACACGCTGCTGGCTTCGAGCACCGCAGGGAGGCAGGGGAGCCTCCAGCATCCCCGGGGAGCCTGGCTGCAGGCAGGCGTCCCCGGGACAGGACGCATCAGGGCGGCCCCTGACAGCGGTGATGAGGCCGGGGGGCTCAGCAAAGGACGGGCAGATGAGCAGTGTCCAACGAAGCAAAATGTCAGTGCTTACCTACTAAACACTCGCTTCCTTGTTGCCTCCATCCTGGGCAGCACACGAGCACCGAGGAGCTGCAGGGGAAAAAAAAGCACCACAAATGGTTACGACCCTCAGAAAGTCCTGGTCCTTCCCAAAAAAACCACCGGGAGCACCCGATGCCCTGACGGTGAGAGGTCCCAGCCCCGGCCAGCAGTTGCTGCACCCCTGTGGGGCAGGGAGAGCTGTTGGCTCTTCCTCCACCACGCAGGGAGCACGGATCTGCTGGGGCGCTCCCATGGGCTCCAGCTTGAGATGCCCCACCGGCCGGCCGAGCTGGCGCTGGGAGTGAGGACAGGACCAGTTCCTCCCATTAATCAGGAGCGACGAAACAACGGAAGTCGTGTTTGCAGCCGTTACTCTAAAAAAACCCCAATCCCCAAGATCCCCAAAAGCTGGGAAAAAAGGGAAGGCTCTAAATGTCCCCGGGGAAAAGCAACTGCCCTGCCCCTGAAGGTCTGGCAAAGCAGCCTGCTCCCGGGATGGCACGGCTCGGTGCTGGCAGCCAGACGCCCGCTTGTCTCCCCTTGGTGCTGGGCCTCCCCGCTCAGGAGGGTGCTGCGGTGAGCGGGGGCGGCAGTGCCCGTCCCCACGCCGCTCTCCTCCGCCTGCACCCCGCTGCCTGCACCCCGCTGCCTGCACCCCGCTGCCTGCACGCGCCCTCCGCTCCGGGTGCCAGCAGGGGCCAGGAGCAGACCGGGAAGGTCCCCTGCAGCGCCTGCACCCCCGCCATGGGCGACCTAAACCCCAGGTTTGCTGTTCGGTGGCCTGGGGACGGCAACCCAAAGACAGGCTGGAACCACCCTGCCGGGATGGCTGGAGCACAGCCAGCTCCCAGGGGACGCCCCCCACGCAGGAGCCGGGCGATGCCAACCGCAGGCAGCTGGGATGTGTCTCTGAGCCCTCGGGTGCCCTGGAGTGCCACCACCTCCGGGGAGCACCGTGCACAGGATCATCAGTCAAAGTGGTTTTGGCACAAGCTTGAGCCCAGCCAACACCAGGCTGGGGTGTCAGACCCCCGCGGAGGCTCAGCCACAGACGCTCAGCTCCCTGCTGGGATGGGACCCGTGGGGACTAAGCAGGGACACCTCACACCCACACTTGTTCAATGACCCCCCCAAACGAAGGGCTGGGGGCTCCCGATGCTGCAACCCAGGCGTGGGGAACATGTTCCCTGTGTTGTGACACCGCAGGGACCACCCCGGGCAGGGGAACCCCGCTCATCCCCGGTGTGACCCGCTCATCCCTGGGGTGACCCACACTGCCTGGTCCCCACTGGTGACGGGAGCAATGCTGGAAGGTTATAAATGGTCCGAGTGGACGCTGCAGTCAAGGAAAACTTCACCCGGGCTGGTTTGGCGGCGCAGCCTGGAATGCGTTTTGCTTTTTCTTTTTTTTTTTTTTCTTCCCCTTTTCCTCTTTATATGTAACAAATGCAGAAGAGGAGGAGGAGACAGCAAGGAAGTATTTGCTCGAAACCCAGCGCAGTCACAGGACCGCGTCTGGCTGCCAGACCGCCTTGTCCTGGGGCCGGGGAGGGAGCTGCCAGCAGCCCCCCGGCCAAACGCGGGTACTGGGGGGGCTGGACACAGCTCCCACCACCGGCCCCTCGGCGGGCAGCACCCGCACGGCCGAGCCGGGAGCATCGTGTCCCCCCTTTTTGCGGCAGACGGTGAAAAATTGGAAAGGAGGCAGAAAAGAACCACAAAAATGATTCAAGGCCTGGAAAAAATGCCTTGCAGCTGGAGCCCAAAATAGCTCCATCTATTCAGCCTGTCGAAGCGATCGCAAGACGCTGCGATGGCAGCCGGCGTGTACCCCCCGCGTGAGGACCCCAGGGCTCGAGCGGGGGGCTCTGCTCCAGCCAAGCATGCAAGGGGATGCACGGTGTTAATGGCAAAGGGGGGGGTCAGCCACCAAACCACCTCCCTGAGGACCGGCTGGGCTGGAGACAAGGTTCTTCTCCGCAGGAGGCTTCAGGCTGCCCTCCCTGAAAAGCCTCACCAGCTGTGCCGGGACGCCTGGGCGCAGGCGGGGAGGGTCCGTGCTGCCCTGACCCCCCCATAGTGCGGCCAAAGTACCCGCCCCACCCTGGAGACATGCAGCGTTCGGTGGTTTTTAGATGAAACCATGGCAGGTTTGCAAGGGGAAACCCCTCCACTTGGGAAACCTCCTCCCTCGAACAGCTCAGCCTGGCCACCAGAACAGCCATCGTGGGTGATGCACCCAAAGGCATCACCCGCCATGAAAGCCCCACGCTGACAGTGGGGAGCCAGGAGCTGCTGAAACACGGTGGCAGGAGGGAAAAAGCCTTCTCCTGCTGCGAGCCAGAGGAGACAAGCGGCACCACGACCACCACCAGCAGGGAGCCCAGCCCACCCACCGCCTCGCCGGACGCAGGATTCATGCTTATCTTCTCACTGATAGCTAATCTCTCCTTCACCGTGCCCGCTGGTGGCGTCCCACACCCCTCTGCTCAGCCCCCGCCTCATTTATCAGCGGCTTTGACAAGCAAATAAACTTGCTCCTGTTGCAAGGAGAGGCATCTGGGATGCGGGACTGGGTAACTGGTGCTCCCAGTGCGGCACATGGACTGGTCCCTGAGCACAGCCAGCACCAGGTAGGGTCGGTGCTGGCTGCAGAGGTGATGAGCACCCACCGGGGTGCTGGTCTTAAGACACGTCTCGTGGTCTCAGATCCTCCAAAAAGGGCTCGCTCCACGTGCCTCACGACCACTGGAACTGGGATAACTGGGAGATTTGTTTAAAAGCTCGCTCCGGATGCACACGGACACGCCACCGCAGACATGCAGAGCGCAAATACATTTTCTATTTCTTTTTCTTTTTCTTCAAAGCACTACAAACACTGGAAAAAAGAAGACAGAAAAGCTGCCTCCGAGATGTTGCTGGGGCTTGGGAGCTTTGCTGATGTGGAGGAAAAGGAGCGGGGATGTGGGCAGACCTGAGCTGTGACCTGCAGGGACGAGCGCTCGGCACCAGCGCTGCCCCCAGCACATGGCTGCATCCCGCTCACGCCGAGCATCAGCGGGACCTCCGCAGATGCTCCGGGGGTTTCTGCAGAGGCAGAACATTTTTCTCGCACATTAATATCCCGCGTTGCTCCCTGAAGCATGTCCCTTTTACCTACGGCTATGACGAGGGCAGGAGGGACGGCGCCTCATCTAGACCAACGCGGCCCCCCCTAAACAAGGAGTGGGCTCACACCCCCAAAAGCAGGAGACAGACCCTGGGGCTTGGCTGGGAGCTGCTGCCCGTGGTCCCACAGGAGACCTCCCTGCTCTCAGCCCACTGGGCAGAGCTGCGGAGGAGCCCTGCGGGCACGCAGAGCGTTGCTGTCACCTTCCCCAGCCATGCAGCCATCCCCAGCGCTCCCCACCCTCCTGCTCCTCCCGAGCATCACCCCGGCGCTGAGCTCCTTTCTCTGTGTCACCCATCACTGGGTGCCACCCAGCTCCTCCCACGTGGCACACAGGGCTCTTGGGACCACTGGATCCCAGTCAGCAGCATCCCCCCAGCCGATGCCAGCCGCGGCTCCCCGACCCGAACCCAGCCTCAGAGTGCAGGCAAAGACAGAGATCCCCTGGTGCGGGCAGGAGCAGGATCGCACATGTAAACGGAAACCCTTCAGGCAGAGAAAGAAAAGAAAAATAAGTTAAAAACCAAAGATTACCAAAAGAGAGCATTAGTGAGAGCAGGACAGGGACAAAGCAATGCTCACACACGCAGGGCTCTCATCAGCCTGCATCCCAAACGGCAGCTTCGCAGGGGGTCACACCAACTTGTAACTGATTATAAAAGGGTATCTAATTTAGGAGCAGGTTGCATTTAGTACACAAAACCTGAACACCAAATAGTGCCCAAATATGCCATTTTCTTCTGCCCTAAACAGTTCCTTGAATTGCTACTTGCCAGCCAGGTCTCAGGAGGTCACAGGAGGGGCAGAAGCAGAATCCTCCTCCCGAGCCCTCTGAAACCTGCAGCCGGCATCCTCGAGGGATCCACAGCCAAGAGTCTAACCAGCACCTTCACCAAGCCCAGGCAGGGGACACTGGGACCTCCTCCCCGAGCCACCTCCAGCCCAGCTGCCCCCAGCACCACGCACAGGGGAGGACCTGCCCCAGGGTCTTGGGGCCATGAGGTGGGTTTGGATGGTGACACACGGGGCATCCTCCATGCCGAGGGGAGCAGCACAGTGAAGACGGGGAGGTGCCAGGCGTGTGAGTGGGGAGGGAAAAAGGGTTTGCAGAAGGGTGAGGGGTGGAAAATGATGCAAACATCATCTCAGCTTCCTAGGGACTGTCCCCTCCCCTAGGGACTGTCTGGCTCCTAGGCTGCCTTCAGGCCCCGTTCGCCACAGGATGATGGACACCACCACCTGCCCCCCCCATGCACCCCGTCCCGCTCGCCAGCGAGTGCCTCTTGCACACCCCACGGCACCCACGGGTGGCACAGGGCGTGAGTCTGAGCCCTGCGGCGCTGGGTGCAGCATCTCCCCCGCCTCCATCCAGTGGGGACGGGAGGACGGGGGTCCCTATGTTAAGGGGGAGCGTCCCAGCACCCCATCCCCAGCACGTGGGGCAGGATGCCAGGAACAGGGCGGGGGGACCGCTCACGTCCCCTCTGTCACCCCAGGACACGGCAGGAGTTTTGCTGGGAAGCGGCTGGGCAGATCCCGGGGGGCAGAGGAGGGACCGCTCCCCGCATCCTGCCCTGCCGAGGAAGTGCACGGGCCGGGAGCTGCGGCCGCTCTGGCCCGGGAAATGCCTCCGTAGGCAACTCAGCCTGTAATTTGAGGAGGGGGCACCCGCGCCCTGCGGCCCTGCTGAATGGAGCCATTATGCGGCCCCTCTCGCTTGCAGCACATGTTTTCCTTGTGGACTCGTCTGACCTCACGGGCGAGATGTAAAGGTGCATTTATGGCCCGGGCCCCCCATCGAGGGCAGGAGATCCCGCTCTCCCAGCCGGGAGGGAGCGGCTCTGGGCGCTCCCCCCCGCCCCTCTGCTGGGGCCCGCCTAGCCAGCACCCAGCCCGGGCGCTGCGGGGAGGCTTGGCCGGGGGTGATGCTCCGCGAAGCGACCCGCGGTACCCGCAGAGCACTGGGAGCGGGGACGCGGCAGTGGCCGGCTCCCGGGACGCTGCCCCCGGCCAGGCAGGCAGGACGTGACTCCCGGGGACAGCCAGGCAGCGCCAGCACCCGCTTTCTGAAGCCGAACCCCAGGGTCCTGGAGCTGCCAACTCCGCCATCCCAAGCAGCCCGGGGCAGCTCCGCCAGGACACCCAGAGCATCCCGCATCCTGCCAGCCCAGGCTCGGCAGTGGGACTGGCCCCAGGGGGTGCAGAACCGGCCCCGGGGATGCAGGATTGGCCCCCCCACAGCACGACTCGATCCCTAGAGGCGCCCGAGACCGGCTTACCACAGCAGAACCGGTCCCGGGAGGTGCAGGACCGGCCCCGGAGGCATCCAGGACCGGCTCCCCGCAACACAGCCGGCCCCCGGTGTGCCCAGCACCGGCTCCCCGCAGCACGCCCGGGGATGAGGACCGGCCCCCCGCTCCCGGCCCCGCTCGGGCTGAGCTCCTCGCCCCTTCCCCGGTGCCCGGCTCCCCCCGCCCCAGCCCGGTACAAGACGGACTTTGTCTTGGAAGGCGCCCAGCGCCGCGGCCGGCCGGGGGGAAGGGAGCGGCGAGTCCCCGGCGTCCGTCCCGTCCCGTCCGTCGTGTCCCGTCCCCTCCTTCAGCCCCGCCGCGCCCCGGTGCCCGCAGCGCGGGTGGGGGGGTCCCGTCCGGCCCCGCCACACCTGCCCGCCCCGCCGCTCCTACCCGCCGGCCCTGCAGACGTTCCTGCCGCGGGGGCTCAGCTCCTGGGCGGCTCCGCGGCTCAGCAGCGGCAGCAGCAGCAGCAGCGGCGGCAGCAGCAGCGCGGCGGCTCCGGCTCGGGCGCGGCGGGGCGGTCGCAGCCCGCGGGCCGCCATGACCGTCGGAGCGGCGGGGCCCGGCTTGACCCGGCCCATCCCATACG
>VFFE01006061.1:0-10003 GCA_008921705.1 Burhinus oedicnemus | reverse complement strand
GCCCGTGGGAGGGGGGAAGGATGCGGGGTGCTGGGTGCCCATAGGAGGGGGGAAGGATGCGGTGGGGGCGGCGGTAGCGCCTCGCCGCCGCTGGGTGGCGCTGCGGCTCCGCCCGCCGCGCCGGTGCCGGTGATGCCGGTGATGCCGGTGATGCCGGAGCCGGTACCGGGGGTGTGTGTGGGGGGTTACGGCAGCGCTGCCCGGCTCCCCGCAGCATCCCCCTCTCTGCAGCCGGGCACGGCCCCGCACGGCCCCCGCTGCTCGCCGGTGCCTCCCCGCTCTGCCTGCCGGGTGACCCGGGCGAGCCGCGGGGCGGCCCCGCTGGAGCTGCGCTGGGTGTTGTACCGGGAGAGGCTGCCGGGGCTCGGGCAGCGAGGACCCGCTGCCGTGTCGTGGTCAGGCAGCCACGGAGGGGTTTGTCCCGCTTTCCGTCCCGCCAGCTCCTGGCTGCCTGCGTGCCCCGGCCCAGGCTCTGGGCTGCTCTTGAAGGGGTTGCTCCCTTGAATCCATCCCACCGCAGCCCCTCAGGCTCCCCCAGCCCCTGCCCCGGCTCCCCGCTGCTCCCCCCAGCACAGCGCTGGGTGCCCTTCAATTCTTTTAAATAACTCCAGTTATCTACGCTCCAGCTGTGCGTGCAACAAGGTGTCCGTGTCCCCGTCCCCGTCCCCCAGCCTGAGCACCGCTCCGTCCTGCAGCCTGGGCTCTGCAGGCAGCCGGGCGCGTGGGGGGAAGGTGCGTTTGGCTCTCTTGTAGGCAAAAATTCTGCCTTCACTCCAGCCTGCGATCGCGAGATGGCGAGGACTTGGCAAGCGCCCCAAGGAGCCCTAAGGTAGGTGCACCAGGTGGCACTGAGACGCCAGGCTGCCCTTGGGTGGCTGCACCTACTCCCCACCTACTCTTCCCCACCCGGCAGCACGCGGGGCTCCTACAGGGCGCTGGTGGGTTGGGGACACCCGGATCCATCCCTGTGCACGTGCAAGGGGGCATGGCAGCTCTCTGAACAAGCCCTCCTCCCAACCACGCTGTTGGCCGGCTCCACCAGTGCCTTCACACGCATGGGATGAAGGTGTGGGGGTGCAGGTGTGAGCACACACAGGACTGTGCACAAGAGCGTGTGTGTGTGTGCATCCGTGGGAGTGCGTGTGTGTGAGGGTGTTCAGCAGGAGCACGGTGATGGTTATTTATCGGGGCGGAGGGCTGGATGAGGCAGGGGGGTGTGTGCGCGCATGGAGCAATGCCCAGCAAGGTGAAGGTGGGTCTATCAGCCCCATCCCTGGGGACACGCTGCTCCGGCCCTGGGGTGCCTGGCTGAGGCAGGGCTGCCCCCAAAAGGCTTCTCGCCAGGCTCTGCTCCATGCGCCTCGTCCCGGTCTGAGTGGCAATGGCATTTTATTGCTGCTCCCAGGGACAGGCACCGGCGCTGCTGCAGAGAGCATCCTGGGAGGAGCTCCCAGCCCATCCATCACACACAGACTTGGCATTTATGAGGGATCTGAAACAATAAATTCTCCCCGGGACGTGCTTGGGAGTCAGTGTCAAGGACGGGCTTGGCACAACCTCTGCAGACGCCACGTGCCCGCACGGCAGCTGCCGGCTGGTGCTGCGCAGCCCCTGCCTGTCCCCTGCTCCCTCCCGGTGCCCACAGGACCACCTTGTGTGGCCCAGGCTGAGGGTGCTGCCCTCTCCCAGGCTTAAGTGTCCCCTTGCCATGCTGCAGCGTGCCAGCCTGCCAGCCTGGCCCCATGCTGGTGGTTGGACAGAGGTAGGGACAGCCGTGGTTATGCGCTTCTCTCCAGGACACGCGCACCTCCCACAGCCCGGCCCTCTGATGCAAGAAATCATTGGAGAACTAGTTTTCTTTTGAAGACAAGTGAGGCGGCATCTGGATTGCTGTGCCCAGTTGTGTGCTCCCTGGTACAAGACAGACGTTGGTGTACTGGACCAAGTCCAGCGAAGAGCTGTGAAGATGATTAAGCCATCGGATGTTGTCATGAGAGAAGCAGTGCTCTCCATCCTTCGAGATATTCAAAACCCAACAGGCGATGGCCCTGAGCAGCCCGCTCTGGGTGACCCTGTCTGAGTAGGGGATTGCACTGGACCATCTCCAGAGGTTCCTCCAACCTCAGCAGTTCTGTGAGTTTGTAATGAGACTGTTGAGCCCTGGAAAGATGAGGCAAATGTCCAAGACCAGAAAACAAAGAGAAATAAGAGGAGAGTCCACACCCTTTCTTGTGCTTTTTTGGAAGCATCTCCGGTTGCAGAGGATGGACAGCAATGAAGGGCCAAGCTGGGTGGTGGTGGTGGGATGGAAAAGAACTAAACTCCCAGACCTTCTTTTGGCTGTTCAGCATCACTGGAGGGCATCGATGGGGAACGTGGCATGTTCCCAAAGAAAACAACATTTCAGACCCAGTGCCACATTTCTCCACCCGTTACTGGATCACGGTAACAAAAAAGATGATAAACAATGCACAAATTGTCCAAAATTTGGCATTTTTTCTGTGAAGGATGCTGGGATTCTGATTAAACCTGTTTTTACCATGACATTTTGCTCTGTGAGAAAACTCTTCTTGGCTGTGCCCAACGCTGTGTGTTGCTCAGCAGAGCACAGACAGCCTGACAACAATTTGGCTGCTAAAACTTCTAAAAATAAAAGCTGTCCTTGTTTCTTTTTTTTTTTTTTTTCCCCTCCAAAGAAACATTGCAGCATCACACCTTCCTCCCGGTCCAAACCGTCAAACCTCTTCAGGCGCAGGGGCTGCATGCACAATGCTGAACTCCAAGATCGTGTCGTTTTGGTTTTCTGCAGTATTTCATTCTGAAAATGGAGTTTTTTTCTCAGGTCTTGGCAGTGGTGGAGGGAAGCGAAGGTCACAGGGTGGATTCAAACACTTGTTGTTGGTTGGGGCTGCCCAGAGAGGAGCATTTGGGGGGCCCTTCTAGAAACCACCTGCCCAGATGAGGAGGTCGGGCTGGAGCTCACCAATCTGCTCCCTGGGGCGGTGGACTGGTTTAAACTGGGAGCTCCATCATGCAGCATCACCCCTCTTTGAAGCAGGGTGGCTACCTGGGGCTTGTAGCACCAAGGCTGCCACTGAGACCGTGGCTCCTTGGACGCTGCCCCGGGGCTGAGCTGGCAGACGGAGCCGAAGCTGTCCCTGATCATTGCTTAAAAGCCAGGAGGCTCGAGAGCGGGGCTGGAGGAAGAATTGAATTTTTAATTTAGCGCATGAACCATAATTAAAAAATAATAATAGATTCTTCTCATCTGAATATGTATATATATCTATATTTAACAGGGCTTTACCCAAAGCTACGCACTTCCCATCACCTGAAATGTCCAGTTAAGAGGAATCGCTGTGGTTCGCGGATGTTTTGAAGGGGCTGGAGGCGGCTGTCAGCCCTCCCGTTGGGGTTTGGTGCTGGGAGAGACGGAGGCGTGCAGGGCTGCACAGGGGACAGCAGGGCTGGCCACAGCCGTCCCGGGACTCTCCACTGCACCTTCTCACTTGCTGCACCTCTCCAAAGATCCAGTGCTCGATCCCCCCAGCCTCGCCGCTGGCGGGTGTCCCACCGCTGCGCTTGCAGGCAGCTCCATCAGCCACCTCCAGAGGGATTTGCCGTCATGGCACTGCTGCTGCCCACGCGGCCCCTGTCCTCCTTCCCAAGGGAAACTTGTCACTGCCGTGTCTCTGCTGGAGGATGGGGGATCCCTGGTGGCTTTGGGGACCCACCCAGGTGTCACCCCCATGTTTTGATGTGCCCACCAGCCACGCTGCGGGAGAGAAAAGGATGGAGCCCCGGCAGCCCCCGCGCAGCCCCCGAGCCGAGTGCTGCTGGCTTCTCTTTGAGCACCAGTCTGCTCTCGGTTTTACCCATCTCCCAGGTTTTCACCCAGATTGTATTTCCCTGCCTCGTTTAAGAGAATGGCGCACAGGACAGCACCAGAGGCTTTGCCTGGGATGTATCACATCCAGCACTGCCTCTTCCTCCGCTAGACCAATTACCCTGGCTAAGAGGGAAATTAGATCGCCCTGACACGATTCATTCTCAATAAAGCTGTGTTGGCTGGTTTTTATTCTTCATTTTTATCACATTATTGTCCTCTAGGTGTTTACAAATGGATCATTCAATAATTCGTTCCAAATTTTTTTGAGGAACTGAAGCCAGGCTGGCTGATCTGTAACTCCCCAACTTCTTAATCTTTTTTTTTTTTTTTTACAGCTAGACTTCTGCGCTTCTCTGAGATCTCTTGAGCCTTTAAAATTTGTCACATACTACTGCTAATCGTGCAGACATTGCTTAAAATTTACAGGGTAATTTTTCTTGACCCCTGACTACTCATATACATTGAGCTTATCTTGGCATCCTGTAGCGGCTTCCTTCCTGACGTTGACCTCAGCTCCTAGCCACTTGCTAATGATAATTACCCTAGATACTGGTTACAGCCTTGCACTGTGAAAACCGTGGTGGGGAAGGCACTGTTTACTTCTCTGTGTAATCTCTTTGCTTCTTCTCTCCATCACAAGACATGAGTGCCGGCTCTCTTTTCTGTCCATTACAATTTCAGTGTATTTCTGGAACATCTTTTGTTGCTTTTTATGCTCCTCGCTGGCTGTAACTCACTTGGCTCTTTAGCCTTTCTTGTTCTACCCCCATGCGCTTGAGCTTTCCCTTTACACTCATCCTTATACCCTCATTCCCATTTTTATAGGATTCCTTTTTGATTTTCAGGACACTAAAGTGCTCCTGATGCAGCAATATTGGTCTTTTACTGTTGTCCCGTGGTTCCTCTGCATGGGGATGTTTAGCTGCTGTGCACCTAATACAACCTCTTTTAGTAACTTCCCGCAGTCCTGTATTTCTTTTTTTCCTTAGGTGCCCTCCCGAGGGATTCTTGCTGGTGGTAAAGCATCCCCATGAGTTCCTTAAGCTCGTGTTTGTGCAGCCAACTGTCTTTTTTTGGATGGTCTCTTTCTTTTAATGTCAAAACCAAGGAACCATGCTGTCTGTGACCGCTGTCCCCCACATGATGCCCAGTCGGTCCTTCCACATTGGTCAGGCTGGAAGAGCTGCTCCCACTCTACCTCCCCAGTCCCAGCACTTTGGAAAAGAAAAAATGCCAGGGAACTTTCCAAATGTTGTCTGGGTAGGCTACGTCCTCCTGCATTTGTTTTTGTGATGGAATGTCAAAATGAGATGGTTTAGACATAAAAAGTTGCTGTTTATTCAGCCAACTGCTTGCTGAATGAGGCCTTAACTTGAGAATAATTGCAGATAAAATGAAGCTATATTTTTGATGAATAAATTGTTCTTCTTTCAAATGTGCTCAATTTGAGGTTTAGTGCTATGATAAATCTTCACTAACTTCTGTTCCTGAGAGAAGCAGCAGACAGGGAGGGAACGTGCCCAGCCCCGGTGCGGGACAGATGGTCCATGCAGCAATCCTGCGGGAACGGAGCCTCCTCCCTGCTGGCAAGAGTGATGGGACCTGCCAGGTCTAAGCACGGGCACATTCCCCGTGGTCTGTTCAGCCCTGAAGTGTAATGGGAAGGGGAAGTGGGAATGCAAGAGAGGTGGGTCGAAGACTGGTTGTCACCTAGAGGAGATGAGCCCAAAATGCCACACTTGCTCTCTAGCCAGAGAAGAACAGCTGAAGCTGGTCCATCCATCCCTCTGTCCGTCCATCCATCCATCCATCCATCCATCCATCCATCCATCCTTTAACAATGTAATGTGGGAAAAGGGACTATATATTCTGCAAAACCCTCTGAGCCAAGGAGCCAGAGGTGCCCGAACCAAGACAGGTCTGAAGGTGCTGTGGTAGCCTGGCCGAGGCTGTGGGTGCAGCCCCATGCGAGCAGCCAGGAGAAGGTCAACACTGGTAAATGGAGGCTGGAATGGAGGACAAGGACTCTCCCAGGGGCTGGAAGATGGAAGGAGCCAGGAATGGTGAGGAGTCAGAGGCACCAGAAGACAATTTCCTGTCCCAAAATGTGAAGCCATGTTCTGCATCAACAGAAAACAAAGTTGTGGCCTCTGCAATCAACGATATTCAATGAACTCATACGGAAATGTGATGGGAGTAGCCCACTCATGAGAAAAAATGTCCACCACCGGTCCTGCCACATCCTTGGGGCAGTGAGGACAGTCCTGATGGGAAGGTCCTTCCAGCACCACCTTTCTCTCCCCATATTCTTGTTGATATTGCCCATCGTCCAGGACCACTGGATCAGGGCTGGGGAACAATGGCCAGCCACCATGAGGATGACACCAGCCCAGAGCGATGGGGTAACCCTCTGCCCTGCTGGGAGAGGTGGTGATGCCCATCATGGCATGCTGTCTTGCCCCCACATCTCTCCCCAGGTCCGAGAGACCCTTTGCCTGGCACTGTCCAGGCGAGCCACAGACGTGGCCCTGTTTGGGGACACCCGTTGCTTGTGCCACCAGGGAGGACAGCACAGGGCAGGGTCGGTCCCTGACCCAGCGGGCTGCGAGGGCTGCCCAGAGCTGCCCTTGCAATGGCCGCGGCTTGCGGGACCACGCGTCACAGATGTGACCTCAAAAGGGAAATGCTAAGCCGCTCTGCTTTCAGAGAAGCTTAGCACTTAAAGCTGATTTCAACAGCTTTTGCCTAAAGTTTTAAGACCCGTCACTAATCAGCAGCTGGTTTATGGCTGTTGTAAAAGATCAGAAAAAAATAAAGAAATGTCCTGAAGTTGGGGGGGGGAAGTGCCTCCCAGCTCCCGCATCCATCACTGGCGGTGCTGACATTTACGAGCATGAGGAGCCATAAATCCGTGTGGGGCCGACACCGGCCTGGGACTCAGCGCTGAAGGGGAAGTGTTGTGTCTGAATCTGTGTCCTGCCCTGGGAGAAACTTTATTAATGCTTTGCATGGTGAACCAGACGCGTCCAAGCCCTGGGATGTTCATCTCTGGATGTTGCAGGCTCTCCTGCCCGCTCCTGCCGCAGCCTGGCACTGCTGCCGGGTGATTTCCTGATCCTGAGCCTTCTCTGAGCAGGAGTGCTGGGCGTTTAGTTGGGAGGGGGGACAGGCGGCGGCACATTTTGCTGGGATTTTGGTTTCCCTCCCTCCTCCCCTGTTTTGTGGAGCAGCTCTGGTGCAAACCACATCCCTCCTCGGACTGGGAAGGGAACAGAGGAATCGGGTCCTGCCTGGTCTCCTGTGCAGAACCACCTGTCCCCTAGACGAAGCTGCTCTGCCTCAGAGCCTGGGATGCTCTGGGCCCTGGGGAAAAGCCCCTTTGAGAGACGGCCGTGGTTTGGGGGGGTCTCTTTGAGATGTCGCTCTGCAAGTGCTTCTGCAGATAGCGTGTCCAGGCAGCGCTGCTGCAGGAACCCGCTGGGGAAGGCTCCCAGCCCTGCGCTTTGGGCTGGCGGTAAAATCCAGCCCAAGAGGAGGGTGCTGGAGCGGCACAGCAGTGTCCCTGCTCCAGTCTTTGGGCACAGCTGGGACCTCCTGGGGCAGCGGGACCTGAGCTGCAGCAGGGGAGCGGAGGAGCCGGGGGGGACCCCGGCCAGCCCCCGGCGCTGGGTCTGGCAGCTCTCTGTGGGTCTGCTCAGCATGGAGCAACCCCGAGCTGAGCCGGCTGCTGGACCGTCTTCCCTACAGCTGACAGCCATCCCGGAGCACCCTGTGTGTGCACCAGCCTTGCTGCGTGACGGCAGTCACCCACCATGACCGAGCCTCCCGTCCTCGCCAGTGCAGTGTCGGGGTCCTTTCCACGTCAGCCAAGGAGCAAGAATAAACGTGGGGCAGCTGGAGTGAGGGGAGGCCAAAGGAATGGCTCCATCCCCATCCTGATGAGCACAAGCAGAACGAGGTGCCCATGCAAGCCGGCAACTTGTGTCAAGGATGCCTTGGCCACCAACGAGGCCGTGTGCTCGCTTGGCCACTGGCCCTCCAGCAACCCTGCTTCCAGGGCGAGACCTCGCTCCGTCGCCTTGTAAAATATTTTCTTTGCAAACCTAAGGAAACGGTGCATGTGTGTGCAGGGGGAGAGGCCTGAGACGTCCCCAGCCACTGCGTTCACTCCGATTACACATAAATTGACATCTTGTAAGAGAGCTGTCCGGAATACTGAGTAATTATAGCTGGTACTGAATCACAGAGGAATGTGGGCACAGCATCTCTCTTACAAATCATTGCAAAGACCCTGCAGATTAAATCCTTCTTCCCTCCCATGAAGGGCTGCATTTGTGCTATAAACAGTAAAAATAGCAAGAGCTGTTATTAACAAGGATGTACCGCAACTGCTGACTCCAATGCAAAACGCGTCTCCATATGGTCATTACAGTTGAAGGACAAAAACAATATTTTATGTTTCTCACAGTTATTGTTCATCAAATGTTTATGAAAATGCATAATGACTGTGTATGATGAGCTCGTTGTTCAGTAAAGGGAATGAGATGAGGACCCACATGAATTTCCAACACAAATAATAAAGACCATTAAATTAATAGCTTAATTATGTGATAAATTTCAAAACATTTTCTGGAATCCATTTTATTTTTATTTAACCTAATAACATGTTTATCTGCAACTCTTTCTGGGATTCGTACAATAAACTCATAGCAATGGTGATGCTTCCCCGAGTCTCAGCTTCTATTTTTATTGCCCTTCTGGAAGCTGCCGAGGGCCCAGGTCCCGCTGCCGTTCGGTGCCACGGCACGCACCGGGGCCGGGGGTGTGAGATGCGCAGACGGGCTCCAAGCTGGGCTCTGAATCGCTTATCTCAGAAACGCTGAATGCATTACGGTGCCAATGCCCCTCCACAAGGACCCGCGTGGGTTTATTCTCCTACTCACACACTCCGAGGTGCCTTCCTGCCAGCTCAGGGCCACGCGCAGGCTGTGCAAGTGATATTCAATATTGCATTTTTCCAAGCAAGCAATTACTGTTCATTAACTTCACCTCCTCACTGTGCAACTGTCCAGCTTCATGCAAAGGCCATCACCGTGCGCAGCCGTACTCGGCTCTAACGAGCTGGCGACTGGATCCTCCAGCCAAGGATGGCATCCCTGCTTCGGCACGGGTGTTGACAAACTGGGAGGTGGTCAGAAAAGAGCTGCAGGAAGGGCAGAGTGGCTGGAAAACCTGCCTCACCTGGGAAGTGAGGGGGCAGGTCGTGGAGTGACCTGCCTGCAGTGCAGAAGTCCTCGCTTTGGGAGAATGGTGCTGGAAGGAGACAGGTACTGGGATGAGCAGAACAGCACACAGAGAAGAGCCAGTGCTGGAAAGAGCCACTAGGATGAGTGTCGTGGTTTGTGCTGGACTGGGCACGGAAACGAACAACGGATGCTCTCCCCCACCTCCGCCTCCAGGGAGAGGAGGAAGAGAGAGAGACTTATGAGTTAAAAAGAAAACTAAACTACTTTGATGAAATATTAAAAAAATAATAAAAAGAAGATCATGAAATATGTACAATATATACAAAACTGTATGGAGCTCCCAGGATGACAACCACCTCACCAACAGGCATGGGGTAAGTCCCAGACTGGACTGAGCAACGGACGGGAGCTGGGTTCCAGATCTGGATTCAGGAACACGCGCATCAGGATCAAAGGCAGACGAACAGAGTCCTCCCAGGACGCCGGCCATTGAAGAAAGAGAGACTGACCCTTTGATCCCTCAGCTTTTATACCGAGCATGAGGCAGATGGGATGGAATACCCTTGTTGGTCAGTTTTGGGTCCCCTGTCCTGTCTGCTCCTCCCCGCAGGGGTGACCCCTCTACGCTTTTCCGCTTCCCACCCTCCAACGGGGCAAATAACCCCGTTAGCTGGCCTTGGTTGCGATAGCAATAAGTATAAGCAAGAGCCTCCCTGCATACCGTCCCTTGGCATAAATTATAAATAATCAGCTCTTATCACTCTGGGAGTGGACTACAGTCTTAAAAATACACTGTTAATTTCGGAGAGTTTGGTTAGTTAGAAGAGGCTCAGCTAAAAAGTAAAATTACTGAACAGAAAATAATTTG
>VFFE01006059.1:24167-86461 GCA_008921705.1 Burhinus oedicnemus | reverse complement strand
CTACAACTACCTGAAAGGAGGTTGTAGTGAGATGGGCACTGGTCTCTTCTCCCAAGTAACTAGCGATAGGACAAGAGGAAATGGGTTCAAGTTGCGCCAGAGGAGGTTTAGGCTGGACATTAGGAAAAAATTTTTCACTGAAAGAGTTATCAAACATTGGAACAGGCTGCCCAGGGAGGTGGTTGAGTCCCCATCCCTAGATGTGTTTAAAAGTCGTGTAGATGTGGTGCTTAGAGACATGGTTTAGTTGCAGACCTGGTAGAGTAGGGTTAATGGTTGGACTGGATGGTCTTAAAGGTCTTTCCAACCTAAACGATTCTATGATTCTATGATTCTATGAAATAGGGAACATCTGAACAAGCTAGTGCCTGTCCACCCAACAGGTGTGAGGAGAGTCCCTTCTCTAGCTTTTTGGAGGGGCTTCTTGTGGTGCTTCCCTTTCATACCTTCCCTGCTCTTCACCTTAGCTTTTTGAAGAGACCCAGGCAACACCCTCATCTAGGAGAAGGGCAGAGTGGTGGGGCTTCCATCTCCCCCACAGCAGCAGGCGAGGAAAGCACCATCTGAAGATGAGGCTGGAGAAGGATGTATGCCCAAACCCACCTGCAGGAAGACTGGAATGTCCGGTCCATGCCACCTGATGGAGTGTAACAATGTTGGCAGGTGAAGAGGAACGTCCCCTCACCGATTGCTTCACCCTGCTGTTCCCCTATGATCTAACAAAGACATTGGCTTTTAAATGTAGCTAACTTAAGAGAATGACAGCTTATCTGTCAAGCTAACATACAGCCCTCTGTGCTGGCTCTTGCCAGCAGCACAATACCAGATAATTTAATATTCTAATAGGATTCGAGCAGCCCTTTAAACTAACAGGGTAACAACTCTAGTAACTGGTACACAGGAAGGGAAAATGAGGTGCTGGAAAAACAGAGGATGCATCAAACTTTGACTTTGATGGAGGGGTTCACATCACCCCATCATTTGCTTTGTTCCCCAGTGCCTGCAATTTATTGCCTGGAGAGAGGAAGTATGTTTGTAGGATTAGCCACAGGCTGTGTGTGAAGGCGGTGGTGAGGAAGGTGGTACAGCGATCCAACCACCAAGGTCTAATCTCTAGTATGGATCAATCCTTTGTGGTCTGCGAAGATGCCCCAACTCTGGCTGGTTGGATCCACAGCTAGTGTAACCAGCTCAAAAGCCTGCTGGCTGCACTACTGACCTGGGCTGTCGTCTTCAGGGGAGTAACCTTGGGTTTAGCTGCAGTGGGGTCAGGGTCTGGCCAACTGAAGCCAAGAGTGGTGCAGACAATAAAGATACTGTGAATGGAGGCTAGGTCCAGCTCTGTAGAGTCAACTGGTAAAACACATCTGGATCCCAAAACAGCTGCTTAATCTGGCTCCAAAGTAATCCACTGGCTGATGGTGGTTCTTCTTCTCTAGCACTCCTCTTTTGGATTCATAAGTCCACACCCATGATATGGAAAGACCTCAGCCCCTGCCGGACCTCTTGCCATACTGTCCAGATCCCCCAGTCACAGCACTATTCCCTTTGGGTGCTCTTGGACCTGGGTATTGGCTCTTTTGGGCAGAGATGTTGGGCTGGTCACGGTCTTCTCTTCTGCTCATTATATCCATATCTGGACTCCTGTCTTCAGACAGTGATAGTCTGTCAGTTTTAGAAGTCATGCAGCTTCTTCCACCATCATCCCATAGGGACATTCATCACCTTTTCTTTTTCACATGGACAGTTCCATATGGACACATACCCTGACCAACATTGCTTTTGTCTCACTGGCTTTTGTGCAGTGTTTGCATCTCATTTCCCATTTGGATTTCTGATTTCCTCTCATCTCTGCCCATCTCCTCTTTTTCTGCCCAGTAGAAAGCACAGTGTTTATTACTTATTTTGAACCTTATCAAAAACATGTCCACTCTGCCCTACCTGCAGGACCTCATTTTCACCCATATTCACCCGGCTTGTGGTGCCCGTGGCCTCTGGGAGCATCCCAGCTTCTCTCAATTTCAGTGGCAATGCAGTAACTTGATGCTTTTGCTTATGAGAGATCAGTGTGCCAGGGTGTCTCCAATGAGATCTGTTCATACGAAACATCCCATAAGCTTCCATCTTCCCCTGTGACATAGCTCAGAAGGACCCAAAAAATCAGCCCTACACCAAGATGGCTAAAAATATTTGTGCTGGACAACATTCGGTCAGAATGGACCATTCTTCCAGTGTTGAAATGATTTGCCTCATTTTACCAGGATTTCAGTTTGGAAGAAAATCCAGAGGAAAAGTTTGGTCAATGTTTCATGACTTCACTTCTTTATTTTCAAAAATTACTATGCTTGGTGTTTAGGCACGACTTTTTTGTTTTAACATTTTAAAAGTATAATGATTTTAAACCTTAACATTAAAATGAAATTAATTAATCTGCTCTGAAATGAGTGTTCCTTGAAGACTTTCCCTTGCAGATAGCTTTGAAATCAGCGAAAGGAGAGAGGGAATGAGATGGACATTTCTAATTAAGTGCTGAACATCTGGAACTCTCAGCCTTCCTTCTCCTCTCTGGATTTTGCAAACTTCTGCACTTTGCAGAGCTCTGGCCAGCTCTTTATTGTGCTTAATGCTATATAAGCATGTAAAAATGGTAGTCCCAATGCCAGTCCGAATCCCAGAGTTTCAGTTCTTATGTAGCCAAATGTTTTTCATTTATCAACATGGATTTTCTCCTAGAAAGTTGTTTCTTGCTATATCTTTGTGCAGCATCCATTGCACTTTAGCCTGCCACCCCCTAGTTTCCTCTAAACTGTTGCTCTGCCACAGATCTCTTGCATAATCCACCAATTCCTTGACTGTAGAATAGAGACACCTTGCCTAAGCAGGATAGTGTTTTATTAATTTTATCTCTTGATTTGCTGAAGTTAAACTATTCAATGGGCTGGTTTAGACACATTTCCTATTTTATTAAAAAGTATAAACATTTTGAAACAATTTACATGCTCTACAATGAAAAAGTATTTGTTTTCTACTTAAAATGAGCTTTTTCTTTCAAATTATAAAATAGTTTGATGAAAGGTTGAAAACTGAAACCCAGTGGTTCAAAGTGGCACACACAAAAATATTCATCTAGGTTTCTGACCACACAATTCTGGGGATGGGAAGGGGGCTGCTGTGACTTTCGGTGTTTTTTATCCTGACTTGGGATGGGACACTTCTGCAATTCTCAAAAGAAAGCAAGACTTTCTAATCTTAATTCCAATCATGTTTCAAGGCCTCAGACTGTAAAACTCACTAAGATATAGGTTTTTATCCCAACTTTGTCCCTGCCCCAGCTGGACAGCCCAAACCTAAAACCCGGAGTGAGAACACCCAGCCAGCTGATTTCCTTGCAGTCTTTTGCCTCTTTTGCCTTAGCTTTTAAGCTAAGAACAAGGAAACAACCTCCCCAGCCAGCTGGAAAGCTCTCCCAGCAGTTTGACGGCAGGGCCCGGTGTGCGTGCAGGACAGACCCTGCGCTGCCTGCAGTCCCTGGGAGCCTTGCCCACATGCTGTTTGCATGTACAGGGGTGTTATTTATAGCCACCGATGCCAGGAATTCAGCAGGGATGCTGCCGAGGAGGATAACAAGTTTCTCTTTAGGAGGAATGTTCCACCCTGACCGGAGGAGCAAAGAACAATAAAAGATGATTGATTTCCTCGCAGCCACCCCGGAGCACAGTGCTGTACCCACGCCAAGCGTCCCAGTGTGCAGGGCTGCCTTTCTCTAGCCGATGTATGCCATGTCCAGCCGCAGGATAACACCAGCGGGCAGTTGGGGACCACAGCCTGGTATCTACGTTCGGTCCCTGAGCTGGGCACCTAGTATCACCTTCGCCTGAGATGGGTAAGATAAGGAGGAAGGGAAGGGAGGGCTTATAAGACCATCTTTCTGGGCCTTCAGGCACTTTCTATTTACATTCTTTGGAGTAAATTACCAAGCCTTAGAAATTTACAGGGAAATCGCTTTGATTCTTAAACTCTATGAATGAAGCTGCAGATGGAGAGAGTAATGGCTTAAATTTATTAGTGTGCATAAAATTGTTGATGCTAATTTTCAGCTGTACACTAAGCAAACAGTCGATGGGATTAAACTGGATCCCTTATTTAAACAAACTCACAAAATGTAATTTACGTCTAGTTATTGTTTCCGATTCTTGCCAGACCCCTTCCCAAAGCTCCCTCTAATGTTGCCAGGTCTGTATTGCACCCGCTTCCTCCTGCTCCTCCATCACCTCTGCCAGGACAGCGATGCGACCGCTGCGGGACCTTCATGGATACAGATATATATATTTAGACAGAGTAGCACTCTCTGAGCTTTATTCTCCAGACGAACTGGCCTGGATTTTTTCCACCAGACATGCCAGATTTTCCACTAGAGATGCCACTTAAAGATCATTTTTTTCCACTACCGATGCCAGTCATGAGTCTTTTCACCCTGTTTGGTTTAAGACTTAACCAATGGGCTCTCACAATGAAGGGAAACCTCTGTCACAGGGCAGCACCAAGCTGTCAAGCCTCAAGGATTAAGTACACAGCCTTGTCTCCTGCCCTGCAGCCCGTCTGGATATCACTCGTTCACAGCACCAAGCATCCCCCCTGCTTCTTGACCCCTACTACTGATGCAGCCATGCCTGGTGCACAGCATCCTGGATCAGGAGGGAGACTAGGGGGAATATAGCAGCCAACAAAGCTCATGAAGACCACAGGAGATGGTCTCCATGCTAGCAGCAGCCTTGTGCCTTGCTCCTTCCTCTACCACCTGCCCTGACATCACCTGCATCTTGATGTGTGCTGTCTTCTGTCCTGGGAAGGGGAAAGCTCAGCAGCTGCCCCTGAGCCAGCAGAGAAGACTGGACAATGAAAAGTGTTTCTTCGGCCTGTAAAACTCTGCAGGTCTAGTGAAGATTCACTCATTAGATGCAGAGTGCCTGACCTCAGTGGGGTCCATAGGTGCTGCAGGGATGTGAACTAATTAGATGGAAAAAATCTGGCCAGCCTCAGCCCTGAACAGTCACATGAACTAATCTTATAAATTTATTCCCTGCCCTCTGGTGCCTCCCTATGAGAGGAATCTGTGTTACGGAAAGTCTGGGTGTTGCTGGAGGGTGGGAAGGCTGCAGAGGAATAACAGGGCTGGCAGAGCATGTGGAAATAAAGGGATACCACAGAAGCTGCTAATCCTGCTCCCTGTGGCTGTTAGGGCCCTGCCAGAAAGACCCATGTGCTGCCATCCCATGTCTGCCAGCAGCAGTGGGGGAGTACAAGCACTGGTCCAGTGTAGAGCACAGGAGTCATCCAGAAATGCCTGCCGCGGGGGCTGGCTGGGAGCAGGAAGAAGGACAGGGCAGTGCAGCTGGAGGAAGGGATTGCAGGGAGATGCTGGCCACTTGTGCTTGCAGAAAAAGTTCTCCGTGTAGCACAGCTCTTTCTTTAGTGTCCCCAGAGGGTGGTAGGGTACCACCATGTTTCTGTGTGCCATGTGGGGGAAAAATGACCATGGTAGAACTGACCCAAGGTAAGGAAGAGGTGATCGAAATTAGTGGGCTGACACCTTCAGGATAGGGCTGCATTCAGAGATTTCCCTCCCTAATGATCAGGCCAGGGCTATCCTCAAGCCCCTCAGAAGCTCTGTCCCCTGTGCTCAGTGTGCAATGGTTAATCTGCTTGTGTGAGCTGAGCTGGTTGGGATAAGTCTGGCTCCTGTGTCCCTGCAGTGGGGCAGACACGGAGGAGCAGTTTTGTGCTGCAGATCATTCCTCTTATTCTGAGCAATGCTGAAGCCCTGCCACAGGGCTGCAAGGACAGGAAGGAGACAGGGATGTGCAGAGGGACTTCAGTCCTCTCCCATCAAATGGACACAGCTGTGCTTGAACGGCATCTACTTGCCCCCCATACGTCCTCTGCACTTCCAGCTGCTGGAGGCACCCCACTGGGAGCGTCACTGCTTGGGACACAGAGAAGAGGCTGGAGGGATGAATCCTGTCCTCCTTGAGGGAAAAGTACATAGAGGTAAGGCCTGAATGGCGGGTGGCAGGTATAGGAGCTGCTGTTCCTCCAGCTCCAGTGAGGACAGGCTTCTGGGCTTGGGTAGTGACTGGACAGGAGGCCAAGGGCAGAGATGGAAAGCCACTTCAGTATCTCCCCTCCCACCACGCCACTGAGCGCTGATCAACCCCGTGTCACCTTACAAGCCACTTAATCCCTTCCGTCATGCTTCTCAAGGAAGGGGGTGTGCAGGCCAAGGTTTAGCTGCCTCCAGCTGCCCCAAAGTCATATGCCAAGCGTCTGCAGGAGCATGTGCAGGGGGATGTGACTGACACCTCGCCAGTCCCCTGCACCTGGGAATCACCCAGCCCTCCAACCCCAGACCCAGCTGGCACTTTGATCTCTGCAGGGGCTGAAGCCGGTTCCCCTCCGCTCCAGCTTTGGAGAGGATCATTCTGATTTTGTCTGGACATCTCACATCCTGGCAGGTGTCAGTCTTGGCTTCCAAGACCCCTTGGAGGGGGAGGTGAGAAAAGGGAGGGTTGTAAAAATAAATAAAGTGTTGGAAACCCACGTCTGTGCTCACCCTTCCTCTCAGTCCATGTGTTGGGGCCTTGTTCAACATCAGGAATGTCCTTCTCCTTTCTACCAATGCCACCAGCCTCCATAAGAGCAGCTACACACTTTCTCCTGCAGGAAACATCACTCTCAATGTTTTTGAGCACCCTGTAAGTGGAGATGTGGGCAGCTGGATGACATGGAGACAGTCTGTGCCCTGGGTCAGCACTGGACAAAGTTGTCCATGGTCTCTACTGAGGCAGGAACCAGAGAGACCACCAGCCACACATGGAGGGGCAGAGCAAATAACTCATGTTCTTCTCAGCTGCCCTGCTGTGGGTCCCACTATCTGCAGCTCACACCAGCTGAGCTCTGTGGTGAGTCAGTCTGCACTGTTCCCTGGAAGGAGCTGCTGTAGAAGTAAACCGTTCACAAACCAGGGCCCTCTAAAGCCTTGAGTGTCCTCCACCTGCAGCAGGCATCTTCCAATCCATGCCAGGAGGACTGTAATACCAGGAGGGTCTCCTGCCTTTGACTACTCCAGCCCCAAACTTGGTAGCAGTGAGAAAGGATGGGAGTTCCCTCACAAAGTTAAGCTCTCTCTGTCTGTTCAGGTTTAAATTACAAACACAAAAGCCATGGTTGCCAACAGCTTCAGCCCAATTCAGGTGGTCCAAGACACCACTTTGCTTTGGACCTCACCATACCAAGATGCTTGACCTTTGCTCCAGACAGTAAGTTGATCTCACACCTGGCTGAGATGGGATGTGTGAAATCTTACTGTAAATTGCCTTAAGTCCAGGGGCAGAGACGTGAACAAAGCTGTGGCCACACAAGGCTGCAAGGCAGGTCATGTTCCCCCCTCCCCAGTGTCCCATGTAACCCCAGCATGCTCTTTTAGCTGAGCAATGTTTTTAAGATCACGGTTTATTATGCTAGAGAACAAACCCCTAAATGGGACAAAGTTTGGTCAGATGACTGAGTCAGCCTAAGTGCCTTTCCAACAGCTAATGCTGAACCCATGTTTTAGCAGGCCTGTTGTTCACCAAAGCAAACAGTGTTCTGGCATGCTCAACAGAGGCAGAGTGTGAGCTAGAACAGCCAAAGGCCTGATCAGGTTAGATCTAAGGTCCACGTGGCCCTGCACCATGTCTGAGAGGATGCCTATTGTGTAAGAAGAGGGTCAATGTGCTACGATGTTTCTCCAGAATAGTTTCCAGCCTTCAGCAATCTTTGGTGGGGGACTTTCTCAGCCAAACACTGTGGCTTGGTATTTAACAGCAGCTCTTGTGGATTTTTTCCCATGCATTTTTTGGAGTTCCTTTTTGAACCCCTTTAAACAGCTAGCATCCACATATCCCAAGGCAAGGAGTCTCTCACATTAGCTATACACAGCAGAAAGAATTTCTCTTTCCATTTGTTCTCCTGCTGCTTTCACTTGGCAGCCCTGGTTCTTTTATTGAAAGAAACAGTGAACAGTCATTCCTTATTTACCTGTTCAATAACATTCACCTCCATCACCTAGCCTGCCTCTAGTCTTTCACCAGCTGAAGGGTCTCAGCTCATGCTTGGTAGTGTCAATCCTCTGACCACCCTTGTAGCCCTCCTCTGTTTTTCATGAAGTCCTGCTAGATGCCCGTTGAGGGGGAAGACCAGAACTGCACTCCGGAGCTGACTATTCCACTTTGCTCACAGCAGGTGGGACATCCAGAGGACTGCGTGCAGTTCTTGGCATCACACTGTAACAAAGATAAAAGCTTTGGAAAATCTGACCTTGGAAGGAAAATTGAAGGAGCTGGATTTATTTTGCCCAAAAAACAAAGGGCCAGAAGGCAGCAAGTAAACAATATTTCCATATATAAGGTTTTTATACAAGGACATGGATGGATTGCTCTCCATACTCAGCATGAGGACAAGACAAGGAGAGCAAGGCTCCATTTGCAGCAGAGATGATTTAGGTCAGATGTTAGGAAACTCCTTCAACTCTGAGCACACACAAACCCTGGAACAAGCTGTCAGAAAGGATGGAGCCTCTTTCACTGGCAATATTTACAAGCAGGTTGGACACCCATCTGTTGGGAGGGTTTGGGGAGAGCTGTCTTGCAAGACTATCTATCAGGGTCCCTCCAGCCTCACATTTCTCCCTCTATGCTCCCTCTGTCGAACCATTCGGCTAGGACAGACCGTGCCATCCGGGGGCTGGAAACACTCTGCCAAAGGCCCTGAGGGGATGAACAGCACTAAGAGGAAATCTGTGCAAATCTATTATCTGTACTCTCTGCCGAAGGCAGGGAGGGTCTCAGTATCAGGCACATCCCCAGTGGGAACTGCCTTCTCACCTCCCTCTGCTCCCCCAAAATGTCACTGCTCCAATTACAGAGGAAATCACGAAGGAAAACTTGCCAGGGGCAATGTGGATTTTAGTCATTTGTGGCCCCACTGACTTTTCTTTCTCACTTTTCAGGGACTTTTTGGGAACCCATGGACCACAGGCTCAAAGCCGTTGGTGACAATTACATACCATCGGCTCATGTCCCTTCCAGGGTCACAGCATCTGAGGCCACGCTGAGAGACCCCATCCTTCTCAGCTGCATCAAGGCAGAGGTACCTGCTCCCAGCTCTGAGCCAGGCCACTTGAAGATGCTTTGCCGTTTCCCAGAGCAGTGCTGCTGTTCAAGCAGCCATTCCTCAGCTGCCCAGGGAAGATGAGATGGACAAGCAGTGAACCTCCAGCTGCCTAGTGGATCTCACTGAGGACATTATTTGAAACCTGAGGCACATATTTTTAAGAGTTTACACCAAAGGAGGCCGCTGATGGTTGCTTCTTTCTCTGTGAGAACCGGATGAGTTCCCTACCCATGTGTGCTGTGGTGCAGGGGCAGCGAAGAGGTGGATTGGTTAGGCCAGATGTGCACAGGCCACCCAAGAGCATGGTGTCCCAAGCAGCCAATTCCACTGTGTCCCTAAGGACACTCACATTCTGGCTGAAGGCACCACTGAACTGCTCTGTCAACACTGCATTCATTATAGGAACCTTCATAAGTGACTGGGTTTAATTAATGTGTCCTCCATGGGCTGTCAGGGCATGTGTTAACTGCAGAGGATCATTCAGGTTGCAGTACCAATCCAGAGATGATGCTTGACTCCACTGGCATCTGCTGATGCCCAGCTCCCTCTCCAGACTTGTCTGTGCGGCTGATGCTGCAGAATCACTGTTGTGTGCTCTCCCTTCCCTCTCTCCTAGCTCATGCAAGGCATGGCCACAAAGCAACCCATCTTTTTGCACTTGTAAACACATTTTACGGAGTTGTAAATGCTCTTATTGATTCCTCAGCCTTATTATCCTCACTACTCAGCCAAGAATTAACTTCCATTTGAGGATAAATTATTAATCAGACTTCTCCAGGTCTATTTCATAATCATTTCCACCATCCTGGCTGTCACATAAGAAGGATTTGCATATTTATTCTGCCACTTTTCCCCAGAACAGTACGTGGGAGCCCATGTTTACCTGCAGTCTCTTAAATCACTTTCCCTACCTTATAAAAGCATTGCTTTTAGACAGAGCAGCCCAGCACAGCGCAGTCCACGTCCTTCTGACTCATTTACTTTGTGGCATATTTTTGCAGGCAAATACTTTTCCTTTTCACTTCTCTGCTTTTTCATTGCTCATTTATGATACCCTGTAGGGTAAAACTGTGTGGTTTGTTCAACAACCCATAACAAAAATACACAAGCTTCCAGCCTGGTACCGACTGTCTTTGGTCCCCGGCCCAGCTTGCACAGGAGAGCGTGTTGAGCTGGTATTTTGGCTTTCAGCACTGTTTTTTTTTCCCCCTGATGGTCAGAGAGAAGCTGCCCGGATGCCCTATGCAAGGCATGGCTGTGTTTCTGTGGTAGGGGAGCGCTGCTCAATGGGAAGTGTTTTGGGAACAGTGGGAAGGAGCAGGGATAGGAGCATGGTGAAGCTAATGGCACCTGTCTAGGAAGGGATAATGTTTACAGTCACAGTAAGTCAAATGGAGGGGACTGAGCAACACCAAGGGCTCATATATACCAAACATAAGCAGCAGCACAGACACTGAGGTACAGACAAAATCAATGCCTTATGCGAGATTGTGGAGCAGGGCGGTGTCGGAGCCAAGGAAGCCCTCAGGAATTGCAGCCTTTAAACAACATGCAGGAGGCCACACGCTAGGAGAGAGATCCGCACTTTCTGGTTGCCCTGAGCGCAGGGTGGGAAGGCAGTGAGCGGGCAGGTTCACCCCAGCGCTGCCCTTGTTCTTGTGCTGTCCTCATGGCTCCCAACAGGGTTTCTGTGTGGTGGGCAAGCGCGCAGGCTGATTCCTTCCAGCAGATGGTAGCAGGAGTATATGAGGGGACAGGCATCCATTCCGGGACCCAAGGTCAGGCACTGCAATGCAGCTCCTCATGGCAAGGCCGACGTCCAGTGAGAATGGCTGCTGAGCAAGCAGCCAAGGTGCCCCGGGGTGCTACAGCCCTTCCTTGGCACCCAGACCATGGACAGCATGAGTTTAATGAAGGATTTGCCACTCCCACAGAGAGTTCAGGTATGAAATGGCAGGGGCATGTGCTCCTAGAGTCAGCAGCCAGTGGGGGTGGGTCAGCCAAGATGGCTGCCACAGCACAGGCCAAGATGGCAGCTATGGCACAGGCCCCGGTGGTTGCCATGGCAGCGGGCAAGATGGCAGTCATGGCACAGGCCAAGACAGTCGCCATAACACTGGGCAGGAACTGATTTACAGCCCTGTTGTTCTTAGATTACATTTGGAGTGTGGTTCTTCTAACTCAGACCTCACACCCATGTTCCCTTAGGAGATGTCATGGTAGCATGTCCCTTGTCCCTCCCTGCAGCTCCTCAGATTTAGTCCATTTCCTCTCCCCCTTTCCTTCCTTTGTTCTTCCTCCTCCCCCGTGTACATCCCCAGCTCTCCTGATTTATCACTGGCTTTGATAATTTTCTGCATGTCTTCAAGTCCCAAATTCTTAGCACCAGGACACTGCAGGGAAATTTCCGTGTCATGGTTTTTTGGCAGAGAAAGCTTGAAAATGTGATGTGAATGCAACAGGAAGAGCAGAGACCAATCAATAGAAATCAAAAAGAGCTATTAAACAAGCGGCTGAACAGAAGGACGCGGATGGTTGAGGTGCGCATGGTATGTGGATCTGTTTCTCAAGTGGGGACAAAGAAGATCCTTTAAGCAACCTGAGATGAGAGCAAAGTGGGGAGACCCACCAGGAGGGTGGACAGGAGGATGGGCAAGGAGCTACAGATGCTAATGACGTGGTTGGCAGCCAAACAAAGAGTGAAGACTGGCAATATCCAGCTGGGTGCATTAACGAGCAGGGTTGGATTGGGTATGATGGCCCAGCAAGCCTCTTAGCACCCAGGCTAGCATGCCATGGGGTCCACAACCCCACCACATCATGGTGGGGCAAGCAGGAGTGAGGTGCAGCAAGGAGGGTAGATCAACAGCAAGAGTATCAACTACATCTGCTTTTCTAAGGGAATATTTTGTTTTGTTGCATGGTAAGAGGGCTACATTATCATTTTGGCAAGCACATGGAGAAGGTTCCTTCAAGAAGCCTTGCTGGAAACAGCCAGGTATATGGTCTTATTTATAGAGTACGTATAGCTATCTGCCAGAGGCTTTGGTAGCAGGTCTCTCCCACTGGCTAGCAATACATCTCATTCCTCCAAGCCCAATGCCTTTGTCCCCAACTCTGGTGTCTGTGACTTATGGTTGCTGCCCAAAGGGTTGCAGTTTTGGTGTTTAGCTTGAAGTTTCCTATGGAAGCAAGCTTTAGTCCCCCTGTTTGCATCTATGCCTGCCTGTCTCCTCCTCAAAGACTTTTGACACTGTTGGACAGTTTCAGTTAATTTTGACAGAAGGGAGGAGACCTCAAAGATGTGAAGTTATGACAGGCTTTAGGAAGATAAGTGTTTGGGAAGAGGAGAGATCCAAAGTAACACCTTCTCTGAGAGAAAGAGCTCAAGCCATGAGAGACGACTATTATCCCCTTGCTGCCTTTCTTTGCTCCGCTCAGTGTAGCTGGTCCTCCCTCTTTTGACTGCTCTGCTGCAAAGTTAAGTCCTAGTTAATCTGGAAGATGATGCAATGCAATGAAGACATGGCTGTAGCATGTCTACCAATTAAGCCGAGAGACGTTTGCTCCAACAGCCAGTGTTCCCAGGCTCCTGGAGAGCTTGTGTGCTGGTTTGCAAAGCCATGTTGCTATATCCTGGTTGTGGCAGCTTCCCACCTCCAGGAGGTCTGGCTCCCATTACTGTGCCCACTTTCCCAAGACCCCAGCATGGGACTGGATGATGGGGGTGCTCCTGTCATGAAGGTGTGGGGTTCGCACGTGTCAGGTGCTAGATAATGGGGAGGTTGAGGCACTGTGCTGAGAAGGGGGAAGCCCAGTCCTGCTGCAGAGAAAGCCGTGCCACGAGTGTTGCTGTGTGTGACATTTGACAGGTCTGCAACATATGCTGTGTCCCACTGAAGGCCTGGGCTGCCCTCCGAATCAGCTTCCAGCCTGTCTCGACGTGAGGTTAAATCCTCGCTCAGGAGCCGGAAAGCAGAGAAGCAACAGATGGAACCAATCAATTTGCCATCTGAAAACCGATCAATTTGTGGGGACCCCTCCCCATCTGAAGGCAGGGTGGGAACAGGGTCCAGCCACTGCATGCATGCAGGAAAGATCAGTGGGCAGCCCACAATAAACCCTCAATGTATTTCCAGCCATAAAATGCTTGACATGCCTTCAGAGAGGCTGTTGAAATCCCTGATTTGCAGCTGGCATTCATTTTCCATTGCAGGTAGTAAAAAGGCTTGGCCAGAGTGCTCAGATATTTCATCATTGGGGTCCGTCGCTATCCCCCAGCCCGACAGCCAGATCACCAGGAGCTGCACACCTCCTCGTCTTCCTTCTCAGGGCTCTCCTTTCCCTTCAAGGAGGATCAGTACTGGTGCAGGTGATGGGAGGGCAAGATAACAAGCAGGATGGCAATTTCAGGAAGTAGTTGGGACATGTAAATCCTCGCGGGGGCTTCCTCTGTCAGAGGAGCCATCCGGGGAGCAGGGCATGTGCGGGCTGAAGTCACGCCTGTTAGGGAGGTATTTGTTCTTCTGGCCCCCACGGCCCAGGCAGGTTGTCGTAACATCCCTCGAGCCAGGATCTGGTTGCAGCAATAAAGTTGGGCGGGTTGGGTTCCTGGCTGGGCAGGAAAGAGTTATTGATCAATGCCACCAATCCTTCCCACCTTCCTCCCGCCCCCGGGTGGATGTAATGGATACCAGGAGAGGTGGGAAGGAAAGCAAAGCTGGAAAGATGCTCTAGTTGGGAGCGGAAGGTGGCACAGGGGAAGAGGTTAAACATGAACTGAGCAAAGCACAGGACATTTTTAATGTCTCCAGATCAGGGCTGCAGGTGGGTGTGGTTCACTCTGTGGCTGAGCAAATGCATCTACAAATATAGGAGGGAGCAGGGAGGGTTAGCACTTCTCCATCCATTTGCTTAGAGGACACCCCAAGCCCTGATCTCTCCCTCACGTCCCCCTGGGTGCCCAGGCTGCAGCAGCTCCGTGCCTCATACAGGCCCCAGTGATCAGTGCTGGGCATGGTTGCTGATGGGAGCACTCAGCCATTCCTTATCTGCCGGACTTGTGCACCCAAGCTCACCAGTACTGTGTCTGTGAGCATGTTTAGCTGGGAGCAATTTGGAAGCAGTTCTTTACACTTTGGAGCTGCAGAGACAGGGGAGACTGATACAGAGTGGAGATTTCACAGCAGTAGTATAATACTGGGGAAAACTAACTCTAACTCTGAAGGAACAACATACTTGTGTCTTGCATTGTACAGGATCTCCAGGGCTTATTTCCTCTCCTACAGTGGGGCTGGGATCGTTGGTGGACTACCGCTAGGTGCCCACTGGGGAAACCTTTGGCATGTGGCCTGAGACCCAGCACTTCGGCCAGCTAGTCAAGCTTCATCATTTTTGGTCCTGACCAGATATTATTACTATAATAAGATTGATATTAGTAATACTGCTAATAAAATAATATTGTATTCCTCCATCCAAGGAGCTCGAAGCTTTTAAAGGAGATTAAGTCTCACGGCATCCATTCTACTTCAGGAAAGCTTATTTAGACAGCAGCAAAGCCTCCTCGCCACCTTTGTGGAGTGTAGTCTCCTCCAAGAAGGAACACGGCAGCTATTTATGAGTATGCAATAACAGTCCACAGCAATCTAGGCCAAGCAATGAAAGCAAATACCACACTCAGGGCAATTACAAGGGTTATAGGGAAGACAATGTACTAGCACACTCAGCTCAGTGGCTAGGCTTTTAGATGTATTAGGGGACTTTTTGTGGTGTTCAGAACCTACCATGGTCCACCACAAAGAACTTTGGCTGTGACAGCAGAGCAGGTTCTTGATGACTATGAAGCCTCTTCAAACCACCACCTTTTCTTCTGTGGCCTTGTAGAAGTCACAGACACCACTAGCCAAGCCTGAACATCTCCAGTGGAAGCTGCTCTGGGACTTAGATGCACAAGGCACTGGCAGAGAAAAAGCCAAAGCATTTCTGCTCATCAGCACACGGTGCGCTGCCCTCTGCTCCTGCAGGCTTTGATGAACGCAGAACTAGTTAGCAGCCCTGGTGTGAGTGGGTCCGAGAGGTCATGCTGAAAAATGGCACTTTGTCAACAATGTCATTTCAGCAGCATTTCATAGCCTTTTTCTTTAAATGAAAAATTTCAGAAGGAAATGAAGCCAATGTGTTATTTCGCTGTGATTTGAAGTTTTTTGCTGCTGTTTTTTTAAAACAGTTCTTCCTCATGCCTGGAATCCTCACCCTCTTTCAGTCTATCATTTGCAGCTCAAAAAGCAGATTTTTGTCATTCTGCAGGGAATGCAGGTTTTGGTCATATCATAGAAACTCAGTATTTCCTTTACTCGAAAAAGATGTGAAAAAGCAAGATGAAAATTTGAACTCCACAGGCTTGATCCTGTGCATGCTTTTTTTTTTTTTTTTTAATTGAGCCATCTTCAGAGAGCTTGGCCACCTCTTTCTACTGAACCTGGATGACTGTGCTTTGGGGTCCCAATGCAGGAGGCCAGGCCTTTTCTCGTGGCCACCAGTGGAAGCCCACAGCTGATGCAGAAGGAGGGCAAGCACAAAACCTTACTTGTCCTGGCCGGGTCTCCCCTTCCCAGCCTGCCAATCTGGTGCTGGGAGAATTTAGCTAAAGATCAGCCACATCACCTGTGTTGGGCTTCCCAGAAAACATCCCTCCCAGATTCAGGGATCTCCAGAAACGTAACAGCCACTCCTGTTTGAGCTCCAGCAGCTCATCTCCTCTTTCACTTGAAAATGTGGGCTTTTCCATCTGTCTTCATCTCCAGCCCTGCATTCACCACCAGAATAGGCAATCAGCTGTAGGGGCCCTCTGGCTTTCAGCATCATGGGGAGAAGAGGGGGGAGGAGGGAGGGGGGAGGAAGCCTGTTCTAGCCCTCCTTGCCACCCTCCCCCATCTCTGCCTTCTCCGCTGCCTGGGGAAGAGAGAGCAGGACCTCACCTAGGACCCTGGAGACAGACTTTTCAGCAAGGAAGAGGCTGCCGCTGTGCATGTCAAGAATGATTTGATCAGCAAGAGAGATGAGCACCTCTAGCACTGACATCAGGGGACAGGCAGAGGAGAGTGCGAAAAAGCTAGTGATGGACACCAGGACCGCAGTGCATGGCAGGGTGCGGAGACCCACGGACTGGGCACAGGTCTCTGCTAGGGACAGTGGAGGGGCTGATGAGACTGTCTGATGCTGTGTTGAATCTCTTCTCCTGCAAAATCAGCCCCACAGCTTCCATCTGGGATAACAGTTTAAGAGCTGTTAGTACAAAGCTGTGTCCCTACGCATCCTTCATTAGCTGGGAGTAAAACCAATTAGATGGCGCAAGGGCACTTTGCTCTTACCCATATGCAAGAGTATTTACCCACATGTGCAGGCATCCCACACTATATATTACCTATCAAAAGATGGGTGAATTTCCCAAGTGGGAAATCAGCTTTGCCCAAACCCTTCCTGGCAGATGCTACTTTAGCCTGCCTTTCTCAGGAAAGTGGTCAGTGATCTGGTACCTCTGCTGAGCCTTTCTGTGGGCCACCCCACAGCCTTCCTCTGTGCTCACTGAGCAGCAGTGGGAGCGGGCTGCATGACCCAGACTCCTCCAGACAAAACTGTCTCAACCACCAGGCTTGCCAAGCCACTGACAGAAACCCTTTCCAATTTTTTCTCTTTACAATTTCATTTAAAAGTGAATTCTGTGCTGGTGAAAGGTGCTGTACCGACAGCCCTAGACAGCGACATACCTTATTCATCCATGAAACAGAGATTTAAAAGTCCTACAACAATAACAATAATGTCCTGTTGTTTGCAAGGCCAGACTTCAGCAAGAGAATTCCCATGAATGTTTCCAAGCAGAGGCCAGGTACAATGCACACCACACGTTTGTGCATCTACACATGTGCTCCAAATTGCTGGTGCTGTCTGCCAAACCAAACTGTCAAGGACCGACCACCAAGACCTTCAAGGTCCTTCTCTGACCTCCCCGGCTCAGCAGTTTCTGAGGGCGAGGATACCAGCTGCAAATTGCTTTCAAGGGCTGGATTCCCACCAAGCACAGCCCAAAGCTTGGCATTATAGTGTGTCCTAAAGGACCGTGGGTATATTTTTACCTCTCATATAGCCAGGCACTCCAAGGCCTAATGCTCTTCAAGGATGCTCATGGGAAACAGGCCTTTGAGTAATATCCCCTACCCAGAGCAACTCCCCTCCTTTAAGAGCCAGACAGTTTCCAGAGCTCTTTTAATACATCTCGCTCTCCCTTGTCCTCTAATCTTCAGAGCATTTTGCCATCTGTTTGCCTTTATTGCCTTTGGGAACCACTCCATTTTATTTTCAGATTCCAGGGGCAAAATGTAGCTAGGTGGCTGTGGGTGGGGGTAGCATCTTTTAGCCTCCACCTTAAAAAAAACCAACCAAACAAACCCAAAACATGAAAAAAAGCCCAACAGAAACCTCAAAACAAACAAATTGAGACCAGAAGTTCTGCGGAGGGCCACAGCATGGTATTACCACCATGTCTACAGCCAAGCCTTCCTGTCAAAATCCCACTCTACCCCTCTGCATGTGATTCTCAGCTGTAGAGTCTGCTGGTGTCTCCTTGCCTCTATTTATACTAAAGCCCTTGCAGAATAAAACATCCATGTAAAATCCAATTTCCTCTGAATCTCTCTCGGAGACGAGGCCTCGAGATTGAGTAGATAACCTCTGCAGTAATTGCCTGAACCACTCCTGTTTGCTGGAAAGGTGAGATCCATTTTTCAATTATCTATCTGCAGTGACAGCAGCGAGCAACGGAGCTAAGAGGAAGGAGAGAGAGAGCGAGAGAGAGAGAGGAAATCCAGCCAACAAGAGCCGTCTGTGTCAATCCTGGCAAACGGGAGGTACGATAGATGTGGTCACAGTTCCTGCCATCAATATCCTCTAATATAAATGTCAGCGATGCCATTTTACCCACAGTCATTTCCCACAATGCTGATTACATTATCGTATAATAGAGGGGCGCCAGCCGCACCGCTTTCTCTCCTAACCCTCCTTGCGGTAATGTGTCAATAGCCTGCCTCCATGAAACAAGTCAATTTTCTGCAGGCTTGGCAGCGGAATAAATCTGCCGACTATCTAGAGAGCTGGAGATATTTATACACACCGCGTCCTCTCTCTCTCTCTTGCTCTCTCTCTTTCTTTCGCCCTCCCCCCTCCTGCCTTCCCTCCCTGTGTGTGCAAGCATAGATGTGTGTCCTCAGCAGAATTGAGTGATTTTCAGCCCAGACTCAATAAGAAGAGAATTTAGGGCAGTCCTACAGCTTGGCTTCCAGTAACAGCCCTACACGTTTATTTTCTTTAGCTTAACGGGAAAGAGAGAATTATGTTTAGATTTATATGACAAGGGCAGTTCTACCAAAACATTTGCAATAAGCACTGTGGAAGGGGGAGGAAGGTGTGTGCACATGTGGCAAAAACCAGCCAGGCCGGTGGCAGAGAGGGATTGCAACACCTTGCAGGTCACATCAGGGGGGTCCTCTGGGAGCTGGAAAAGCAGCTCTTATTTTAACCGACAGCTCCTTTTTAAGCGTATGTCCAAATCAAATGCCGGTGGAAGAAGGAGGAGGGAGGCCATGGACTACTCCATTCCCGCTGATGTATGAGGGTGGAGGTGTTTGGCTCCACTTTCTTGACTCTTGCAGGCAGAGAGCTTGCTGGGGACAAGATGCTCTGGCCACTTCAGGCATGCTCATTCTCCCGGGGGTGTCCCCAGGCACCCTGTGGTCCACCACCCCTCCACCCCTGCTGTAATTTCTGCCTTCCCTCAGCTCAGAGGGGAGTCAGCCTCCCCGAAAGCCCCAGTGGCTCCCTCTGCCAGCCGGCTTGGGCTGCTCAGACCATCCTGAGCTCCCAGAGCACAGGCTAAAATGGCAGATGCTGCTCACTCTCACAAAGGCAAGGGTATGCCATCTTACTGAGACACAGTGGCAACTTGGAGTGCTCTGGAGAGGCTCTTCTCCCTCTTGGTGCTGGCCAGAGAGAGACAGACTCTCAGCAAGTGTTCTCCAACCCCTCTTAGCCTGAGCCAAGGGAATGGGAAGGGTTTCTCCTACCTCTCAGCTCTGCTCAGCACAGAAGACTTTATATTTAACCCTCAGTGGGGGAAATTTTTGGACATGGAAAATGTCATCAACTATTTTTTGCCAAGAGGGGAAAAAAAGCCTGAAAAGACTAATAGCAAATACAAAATTGCCTTCAGATTTCTGGGCTTTGGTTTTTTAATAAAAACCTGCAAATGATCCATCTGTTTTCATGTTTTCACCAAAATTTTGTGCAAGAGGCACATAATGCTTGGATCATTGCTTTTGGCTTGATTACTCCATCCTCCTGCTCCAGAACATAGCAGTTTCTGGGCAGGGAGCTGGTGTGTCCTCCACTAGCCCTGGGAGGACCGAGTGCACTGCCTTCCACAGTGATGGGGAAGACTCCACCCTATGAGACACCAAAGATGCAAGGTTTGCAGTAAAAGGTTGCCCTACCACTCCATACAATCACTCCTGGCAGCTTTCAGAAATAAGATCTCGGAGAGGATGGTGACCTCCTGCCATGCTAAGAGGACACCAGAGACATCATTAAATCCCTGGCCCCGGGCAGAGCTCTGCCCACACACCCCTGGCATTGGTGAACATCATGCACTTCTTTATCCAGCTCCACTGTGACTTTGAATAAGGTCATTTGTCACCCACACCAACACTGCAAAGTTTCAAACACAAACCCCCTCTGGGCACGAGCAGGCCCAGGGGACGCAGAGCATCCTAAGAACAGCAGGGTGTCTTGGAATGGAGGGAAAGCCAGGCAGCATCACATTATTATCCTGGGCTTGAACTCTGGTTCCTCTCCGCAGAGGGAAGATATCCAACTCCCCATCCACTGCTCTGCTTCTGTATACGCCTTCACAATGATGCCAGCAGCCTTTTTTTCCCCTGGCAGCTGTGTCAGAGATTGACAAGAGCTTTACAAAATTGGGAGGGAAGTGAGGTTCTGTGTCTTGATGAAGGCTTTATTTAGAAATCAATGAAACCCACCGCTCCATCACACAAACTCCAGCCCTCCTACCCTTTTCAACCCTGTCTGCCTGGGCTGCAAGTCATCAGCACCTGTCAGAAAGAGAGGCCCACGCCGGAGGTACCTAAGAAAAAACAGGCACCATGTGGTCTCGCACCCAGAAGAACCTTGAATTCCTTCCATGCTATCTAGAAAAGACACTTTGTCTGGGAGAAGGTTTGTATTGGGTTTTTGTTGGGAAAGGCTCTCCCCACATCTGGAAGGGATAAATCTGACCACAGTGGAAAAGAACCGAAGTCAGAGATAGCTGGGGCTGCCTGGTCCAAGAGCCATCAGAGCCAGTGGGAGCCTTCTTTTGACACCATCAGCCTTCAGATGAGTCCAAAATTTAGAGACGTTCCCTGGATCACAGCCTTTGGGGGTATTGGGGCTGTTTCACTGCCAAGCCCCGAGACAAACTGCAAAGGAAGGATATTGTGTTAAGATACATTTCTCCAAAGTGAGGAAGTGGGGACCAACTCCAGAGCTCTGATTCAGATACTTGTCTGCATATGTGGTATGTCATTAAGGGAGAAAAGCTGGCAGCAAGCTTTAGTCACTTACTACTGCACTGGCAGGGAAGACAAATGCAGAGCATAAGATAAATGAGGCACTTCCAAGTGCGAGAAAGTCAATACTATAGAGACCTTCAAACTGGAGCCTGGGGAACAGCTCACGATTCAGCTTGCTGCTACAGACGAGAAGACATCTCTGTGTGTTGAGAGCTTATCAACACTTCAGACTGGTACATCCCAGCGGGGTGACAAGACAGGTGGCCACATGGGACTGGACTTGGGCACAAGTCCTTGCAGAGGCCCACCAGGAGGGATTGCTCACACACCATCTGTGTTATGGGAGCTCTTGAAGGAAATCAGACCCTTGCTGTGCTTCGTAATGGTCCAGTGAAAAAAGACTGAGTCCTGGTGCAAGACAGTCTCCAGTGTGACCAGGCAAAGAGCAAGACAGAACAGAAAAGAGACTTGCCCAAAATCTCATTACAAAGCCAGGCTGATCTCCCTGAGGCGGCTCTTCGAGATGCCCAGAGTCACCCAGAAACACTGGGCTCCCAGAACGCTCTGCCACATGTCAGACCCCATCCTGTATCTTTCCCCCTTCCCTGCTGCGAGGCACAGAGGGGACGCACCTTCTCCATGGCCCTGCAAGAACCACCAGCCATGCTAGGTGCCAACTCGCTCTGCTGCATGGCATCGCAGCACGGCTGTGTGTGAGACTGGATTAAATGTGGCTCTGGGGGCATGCACACGTGCTCGGTCCGACAGCTGAAGGAAATGCAAACTGATCCACCCGAGGAAAGAAAGGAGACGCTGTCCTCCTTTTTTCAATTATATCCAGGTCCAAGGTCGGCGACCTCTTCCCTCCTGCACTGCAGTATCTTGTCACACAAAACCCAGAGAGAAAGGGAATGTGATAAAGATGAAAGTGATGTGGCAGGCTCGTATGTGAAAACAATCACCCTTCAATTAAGTGTGATTGATTTCCCAAATCAGAGATGCATTCAGCTTCCAACAGATAGATATGAGCGAAGGCCAGATGCTGAGGAATTCAGCACACGTGCTTGGGCTAAGACATCGCAAGGAAACAAAATGGAGATGCTGTAAAGTACCAGGTGCTTTGAGATGAGTCTGAGATGGGCATAAAGCCAAGCCAGGAAAATTTTCCCCCTTAAAGCAAAGCTGAGGGCTGAGAAACAAGATGCAGAGAAAGAAGGCATTTTTCCATGCAGTGAAGCTACAGCTTTGTAGAATACTTTTTGTATGACAGAAGCAGCTGGGGACAGCCCAAAAGAGAGCGAGGATTTTGCAGATATATAGAAGAGATTCACTGACATAAAGCTGTTTCTGTACAGGACAGCCAAGGGACACAGCCCGTCTCACGGCAGAGCTGGAGGCAGAGTGAGGCAAGGCACCTTAGTGACATCTCACAGCGTTGCTCTAAAGCCTTTGAAAAATGACTGCGAGGCCCAGAAACTTCATTTGGTTCTTCTAACGTCAGCTGTGTCCCCTTTCACATTCAGATGCACATGAGGCCCTTCCAGCTGTTTTAGAGACCCTTGTTTTTTCATGAACCAAACCTGCCCACCCACCATGTCGACACTGCTACTGCCAGGGTGAAGCACCTCAGGGGGTTTCACAGCAGACGGCCAGTGGAATAGAGGAGGACATCAGAGAAGCCACTTTGCCCGAAGAGGAGGGAGCTCTGCTGTAAACGTCTGCAGCAAGCCCCGCTCTTCACTGAAGTGCTGCAGCGTGGCAGGGGAGCAGCTTCCAGAATACCAGCCTCCTTTGACTTCATGTGACCTAAGCCCTGTGCAGCTCAATGCACAGAGCCCACACACATCAGGGCTGGCCAAAATATATGCTGTGCTTATGGAGGAGACTGGGTACTCTCAGACTGGTTGCTAAAACTGCTCTACCTAGCACCCTTTATCAGCACTGTTTTAACTGTGAAAGGGGAGCTTACTACCCTCTCAGAAATTTGCCCCCTCAGCTCTTATACGAGCACCCATCATTGTGGTATTCGGTGACACCATTCTCCCGAGTCCCGCATGCTCCTCCTGCATTTAGCAGCAGCAGGCAAGGGCAGAACTGGCAGCACCAGGGAGGTGTTTGGACAGGGAGAATGGAAGGCAGTACTGCAGATTTAGCACAGTTCATGGCAGGGCAGCAGCTCCCGCAGGTCAGTCTGGGCTGTTGTCCCGTTTTCCCTATCACAATCAGCCTCATCCATCTCCCCCTCTCTCCCCCTTGTCCCTTTCAGGGATTTAAAATAAAAGGTCTGCACTTGACCCCCCTCCTCCCTGCAGGGAGAGGGGAAGGCCGTGAATAGAGAGACCCTCATGTTTGCAGAAGTGATTTTCACATTAATGGCAGCATATGTTTGCATTGATTCCAACCTGCGGGGCTGCGCGCGAGCACGTGTGTGTGCCTGGGCGCACGCTGCGGACGGGGGGCGGCCGGCGGCTCTGCGTGTGGGGGCACCAGGTGCTCGCTGTCAGCCTGAACAAAAAGAAGTGTCAGCTCTCTGCGCCGGGGGGCTGTGCTGGCAGCTCCCCTCTGCCTTCAGCCCTGTGCTCAGAGCATCCTGCCTCTGACTCACAGCAGCATCCTTTTGCGTCAGCTCCGGAGCTCTCCTCCCCTTCTCCTTTCCCCAAATTGCGCGGCACAGCACGCCCTGACCCCAGGCTGTCTGCCATCACCCATCCCTGCTCCCCAAAGGCTCAGATGGTGACTTTGGATGGACGGTGGTTGTGCAGCCTCTTTCTGCTTGAGCATCCTCTGGAGACAGCTCTGACCTCCTGCCAGACTAGTGCATCTCACAGCCCATGTAAAGTCCTGTCACACCCAAAACCAGATCAGCAAGGTCACTTGCTGAATTCACTCTCCAGTTCATGGCTGGCTGCAGCCTGCTGCCTCCTTTCACACCTTCTCCCAGTGCTGAGACACCGCAGGGCTGGCACCCCAACAAGTGCTCCAGGCTGTCCTGGCTGGTGTCCCTGTGCTCTCTGCAGGAGCAGAGCTGCCCTGTCCCCAGTACCCCATCCTCAGTGTGAGTAGCACCCATAATACTTGCATGGGGCTGGACACCCTCCACCCAGCACCCACAAACCCCCAGCTCTGCCCTCCCCAGGGCAGTGGGGAAGCCGGAGTTGCAGATTAAGAGCAGCAGGGACCAAAAGCAGTTTGCATATCTCAGTGCCCTCCCAGAGTGTACTGAACTCAGATATTTCCCCATGATGACAAAACGAGGCATTGCAAAAGAGGAGGCCTGACCCCACTGCCTGGTTCACTCACATCCAGGGAATTTGCCAGTTCATGGATGCACTCAAACTTTCATCAGCAAAACTTTCTGGAGGATACCAGGCCTTAATCTTGTTTTCTGCTCCATTTCTCCTGCCTCTGAAACGGGAGTCACTGTGTTTCTTTTTGCTGCACTGTGCATCCATCTTCTCTGCTTAGATCCTGACCCGTCTGGTGCCCTGGAGATACACAACGGCTCCAGCAGTAGGGCCTGCATCTCCCCGGGGCACTGCTGCAATCACAGTAAGCTCAGGAAGAAAAAGAATTAGGCATGATCCTACGTGAACTATGAGGACCCTCAGAGGCACAGCTGGAGTGAATGGAAAGAGCAAGCATGTAGGCAGTGCTGCTGCTCAGGGCATGGTGATAAGAAGTCTCCGCTCCTCCCAGGTAAGCTCAGGCCTATGTCCTGTGGGAGAGCTGCCTCATGCTCTCAGGTGAGCACAGCTGCTGAAGGATCCATCCTGAGAGCAGCAGAAATGACTCATCTTCCTGGGTAAACCCACCTGAACTCAAGTGTGGATGTTACAGAATTTACAGCTTGTGCCACCTATTTTACCCCTTGATGAACGGCACATTTCTTCCATCCATGGTACGAACAGTGACACTTGTGGGGGTTGCAATCTGGAAATTGTTTATCTTCTACAGAGCAGGATTGCACCATTGCAATGAGCTGTTCTGCAGGCAGAGCTCCCAGGGAGAGCTGTTGTGGTACCTTCATGCACTCACACAGCTTGCTTGGGACAGACTTAGGGCAGCCAGCACCAAGAATTCAACATTCATAGGCAGTCCGCAAACCAGGACATTGGGCCTGGAGCTTGGCGGTCCTTCTCTTTGTTCTCTGGCTCTTCAGCCTGGCTGGGCAAGAAAAAGAACGGAAACTTTCACTTGCCAGGAATCTTGGTATTTCCAAACCAGTCTCTGTGGGGAATCAGAAGGGAAAGTTGAAACGTCAGAAAGCAAAAGAAAACAGTCTCCAAACTGTAGATTGCAGCTAAACAGCGAATGTGGACAGTGAAAACACCAGCAAGAAAAATCTCTCCTTTGCTAGTGGAAGTGTAACTTGGGAAGGGGGGTGTTCTTGCCACATTTTAAAATGAAAACTGTTGCTCAGCCTGGGAATTGCAAGCTGGAATGATATGTATTGTTGCTTTGATTCTCCTGATCAGAAAATAAAAAACCCATACCAAAGTATTTTCCTTAGAAGAATCTTGATCCTGGAATAACCACATTTTTCTCCATAAGAAATTCTTAAGCAAAACAAATCAACTCCTTCTATTTAGATACACTTGGACTCTTAATCTTAAATTTTTCTTTCTGCCATTCAAGCCATTAACAGGTTTGTTTTTCTCAGGAAAAAAACCAGAACCGCCTATGTAATCATAGAATCCAAGAGTCAGGGCTTTAATGAAAATACCAGATACCACAAAGGGGCCAATGCTATACATAGCCCAGGCACTGCACTGCTATAGACCGGAAGACAGGGAAGAATTTGGTGGGTGCAATAGCTAGATGCCTTATTTATAGTGTGAAGCTGTGGAGCACCAGTGGGCTGAGCTCCGGTTGCCATTTCCCTTGCTGTGCTTGCACCCAGCAAAATAAAAACATGTGAGATGGGCTAAGCCAGTGTCATCCACCCTCAGAAGGACGCCTCCAAGGCAGGCTATTTTAGTCAGCCTGGACATACTCTGTCCACTGTTGTAACCACCCTCCTTCTTTTTCACTTGTGATTTACAAACATATGCCCAGTGCAGATTCATGGTCTCAAGCATCTAATGACCTGCTGTATACGCAGGTCCATATGAGGTTTTTTCTTTATTTTCCCTCTTATTTTGATATGAAGGCTCACAACACTGTTCTTGATGTGCAAGAGATCTGTGCAGGTGAGCTTTGTAGAACTGCACTGGAAGCGCCCAGTTCAGGTCTTGTTAATGAAAAAGGCTGCACTCTTCTGGATACTGGATCCATTGACATGAGAAAAGCACGGGATGCAGATGGCTTAAGTGTTAGGAGCACTAAGTACAGCAATGTTTCAAGTCTTCAAGACTTTACTAGTACCAGCAAGCAGATGATCCACCAGATCCACCTTGGTAGTTCCACCATTCTACCAAGCCAGGATGTGGGAATCAGGCAGGTGGCCTCATGGCATGGGGAGGTTTCCTTTGGTGGTTATGTGTGTCGGGAGTGATGGGAGAAGAAGCTAAAATCATCATGATTTTTTTTTTTTTCTCATGCAGCAAGATCAGCCTTTCATGGCATTTATGGGTCCCACCCAATTCTGAACATTAAAAACTCAGATAGGGCTAGAAGCCTGTGCAAAATGCCCCTACAGCTACTGTCCTCTGAGACCACACTGCAACACCCACCATTCCTTTCCTCCAGGATAAGCAGGCAGTGGGAATCACAGGCTGCTGAGCAGAGCCCAGCTGCTGTGGCGTTCACAACAGGGGACAGTGAAGGGAGGCCCCATGCCCACAGGGCACAGAAATCCCTTTGGCTTTTGAAAACTATGTTTTTCTTTTAAGATGTCAAAGCAGCCAGCACCATCGATGCACACCCACTCCGCTCAGAGCAAAGGTGCGAGGGTGTCTCACACAAGGTCTGCAGGGCACAGCCCACTTTAACCCCACAATCCCAAATGTGTATGTAAAATTCCCTTGCCGAGCACCTTCCCCCCAGCATTCCTGTGTCATGCTGACAGGATCACGCACTCCCAGTACATCCCTCCTGCAATAGCAGGGCTTGGGGGTTGGAGGCTGATGTGAGGGCTTAATTAATCAGTTAATTAATCCCAAACATTTTAACCCTCCAAATCCCTGCTGCGCTCTAGTTTGGCAATTTGTTCATTAGCCAAAGTTTTTTGTTTGTGTTTGAACTTGGATCATTTGATTTTTCCCCCAAGACAGAAGCAAAATATAATCATGTCATTAGAAGAGTGAGTGTCTTTGTGTCTGTGTGCACGTGTGTGTGTGTACCACTGTCTCCTGTGTTAGGAGCAAGCTCTGCTCAGGACTTTTCTGTGCTGTCTGTAACCTCTTCTTGATCCTTCTTTGCACTGGACATTGCAAGGCTGAAGTTGGGCTGTGCAGGGGTGGTAAAGCTCCCTTGCCCTCTCTGTCCTGGTCAAGCCACCCCAAATGCTCAGGCTGTGCTGATGCAGGCACCTTTGGGTCTTTCTTGGGAAGCGGGGGGCTCGTGCCCACATTCAGCAGGAGCAGAACACTGACTTTCCTCCCTGACAGCATCAGGGCCACCCCACACAGCAGAGGTGTGAGACACAACCCTCAGCTTACTGGAGGAGCAGTAGTTAAAATGCACGATCTCTGGCTATCACATGAAATGGAAACCTGCCCTGCTGGGATTGTGCACTGATTGTTTTGGGGTAATGTTATGTCTAAAGTGCCAAGACACCCTATCCCATCCCCTGGCAGGTAGGGACACCTGGATGTATTTTATGGAGCTCCAAACTCTTCCTCCACCCCTTTCCCCTGCCTCCATTCCTGTTCCTGGCTGAGCTGGAGAGCTGCCTGCCTTACCCCAGCTGTTCCCTGCACCTCGTTACAGCCACTGTTTTCAGACTTTCATTTCGTTCCCATTCTCTGCTCCCCTGAGTACGCACGTTCACCACCCCTTGCTGAATCTGCAGCCTCCCACCTTGAGACAAGCCCAGACCTGGGCTCAGGTGCCCAAGCTCTGGCTGGCACCACCCAGGAGAAGGAACTTTGGGCAAGTGAGAGGATTTACTGCTCCAGATCCTAAACACTGCGTCAGTGCTGTTACTCTGCTGGTGCACATCCCTGTTCCCTGGGTTTTTACAGCACATCTTTGTGCCACTTGGCTACAGTAATGAGGCCCCACCTAATTGCCATTCGATAAACTCCAGTTAAATTAACAGCTCCATCCAATGATCACCAACATCTGCTGTTCATCAGGCAGCCTTCCCTCCCCTCCTGCTCCCTGTGTCTCCTTAAATCCCAGTGCCCCTAAATTCAGCCTGTCAGATCCCTACTGAAGGGGTTGTGAAAGCTGGTCTGAAGGCCTTGCCATGGCCAGGGGATTTTTATGGAGTGTGTGGAGGGGCTTGTGAGAGTGGGGGGGGAAATTGTGGATGTGCAAGTAGAGAAAGGATATGAGAAAGAAAGTGTGTGTTCACAAGGGGAAAGACCACGGGACTTTGCAGTGCTCTGTGGCCAGGAGGGTGTCGATATGTGTGTGTGTGTGAGATAGACAACAAGCAGCAGGTGAAGGAGGGCAGTGTGATGAAGAGCAGTGGGAGACCCCGAGTGCCTGGTTCAGCCCCAGGAAAGAGGGTATGTCGGGCAGATGGAGGGGATGGGTTGATGCACACAAGTCCTTGTGGCAAGTGGGAGGAAGACGTGTCCATGGAGTGGGTTCAAATTAGTGTGGCTCTGTGTAGATGTCTGCCTGATTGTAGCGTGGTCATCTTATTTCTGTGTCCGCACACAGTATGTTTGTGATTGGCATGAGCCAGATGTAATTCAAATATGCGGTCTCTGCTCTCAGCTGTGTTTGGCCAGTGTATGAACCTGCTCACGTGTGTGGGAGCACATGCTTGGCTGCAATGATGGGACTAGGTGAGCTGGTCCGAGACACAATCACAAGAGCATACGAGCATCCCTGTGCCTTTGTCTCACAAGCACCCACTATCTTGACCTCTGGCCCTTCTGTCACACTGGTGATTAATTTTCCCCATGCTGCATGCAGAGGAACTGGTGAAGAAGGGACATGACTCACGCAGCTGACACCAGCAGGGACACAGACTTCACAGGAGCTTCACACTCCTTTGACTCACCATTTCTGCATGAGGATTTAGTTCTGCACCAGCCCAGCTCTACCTGAAAATCAGATCCTGAATCTGACTTCTGTTCAGTCTGGTTGTACACAGATGTGTAAATCCTGCAGGTACATTGCCATCTCCAATAGCTCCACAGCAGCTGGGGAGAGGAAAGGTCACCTCTCTGATTCAGAGGTTAACAGGGTCATGCTTCACTTGTGGAAAAAAACCTTGCCTAAAATTAAGCCTCAGCCTTGCAGAAAGGCAGGCCAGACAAGCCATTAAAAAAGGTCAAAGATATTATCAGCTCCTAATCCAATTAGATACTGATTATCTGTGAATTCAGCACAGCCTCACTGTTAGAGCTATGCTTAGGAAAATGAACATCTCCGAAAAAACAGCTGGAGATTGAGGGGGCTCTGAGAGCTGAGGCAGCCTTGTGAGAGATTATGCCATTGCCTGGGGAGCGCTGGCAGTAGGAAGAGCCACGTCGGGTTTTCATTGTTATCCTTCTTCGTATATGTCACCTGGTGGGTGACATTATATTGCTGGTGAAGGAGACAGACAGATCTGTAACCAGCCCTTCTCCTGAATATAAGTTTAAGAACAAATGGAAACAAACATTTCTGTATTCGATTAAAATCAGCGATGCAGCAGCCCGACTTGTTGGGAATTCTCCAGCAAAACGTTTTTAATGGAAAATATCATTCTGGCAAAACCAACAGTTTCCATGGGGAAATAACAGTTTTACCGTTTACTTGTCGTAGGGGGTTTTTATTTTTGGTCAGTCCAGCAAAAAGCAGCACATTTTAAGGATGTTTCCTACTAGTGATGTTCTGGAAAAAACCTTTCAGTGGGGTAGAAATCTAACTGTTTTTTAATCTGGAACTTGATTGCTTTATTAAGGGGATTATGTGATACAGTCCTGAGATACCAGGGGAATGGATTTGCTCCCCTGGCAGGTGGTCTGACTTTGAGAAAAGAGAGTTTGTGTGTTGAGTGCTGGCTGAAAGAGTTATGGAAATTACCCCCTGTTGTTTCATCCCCCTTGTATCCAGACAAGAAGGTCTTTGGGATTTTTTTCTTGCTGGTAATAGGACTGAACCATGGCTTGTTTCTCTCCCTAAATGGTGCACCTTGCACATCTTGCTGTGGCAAACTGATTCCATGTAGGCTTTGGGTGGTTTCTTCTGTGAAAACGGGGAGAGGTGCTCTGGCCAGGGCATGTGCTGAGTGTGTGCAAAGCCTGCTGCACCAAGGCCTGGATTTCTTTTTAGACTGATGAATCCTGGCTGATGCAAAGGATGGATTTGGGGTCCTGCTTCGGCATCTCTCCCTTCCTGAAGGTAGCATCAGTTTGGTTTCTTATTTATAAAAGGCAACCAATGTAAATCTCTTTCCCTCTGTTTTACAGACTCCCATGCCAGGCTGGGCAGAGCTGTACAGCTTTGCAAAAACTAGCTGGGCAGCTCTATGGATTTCCAGTGTTGCTGTTCAGCTGCAATGACACTTTGGTTGTAGCTTCTGCCTTAGGAAAGCGATACTCTTTTAAAAAGCAAACCTGCCCATCAGCAGAGCCACCACTGGGCAGGTACTTGCAGATGCTGCTAGGTGGGGATCAGACCGGGAGGGCAGCACTCCTGATGGAGCTGGGACTTGGGTACCACTTCCTAACCTCCAGGAAAAAATACCTTCTGATCACGGGCTGGACCTGCTGAGGATGTTCAGCGCTGCAGGAGTTGAACCAATCTGGAGCTGCTAACAGCAGTTCTTGCTTCTGACACAGATTTGCTGCTCAGCTTTCAGAAGATGGAGTTTCCCCTCCATATTTTAGCTGTGAGAGCAGCTCTTTGGCCAGGCAGTAGCACTCAAGAGTCTGTGCTTTAGGTTTACATCTGCTGAACATCTGGGCTTGAGGGTTTAGCCATGCAGGAATGGTCACCAGCGTGCACTTGTAAAGGGCGTCTATTACGCTGCATTAACCCCACGTGGACACGTGCGGGCAGGATTAAGAGACCATAATCACATTCAGCTTGGTGGGCTTTTGAAAGAGAAATCAAATGAAGGCTGTGAACAAGGACGTCCCTGCGGGGGCTTAACACAATTTGGCTAATCCACTTGGCGTGTAAATGGTTTGTTCAACTTCATCTTTCCTGCCAGCATGTATAGACAAGGTGGGAGTGAATGCATGTGAGCCTGAGACCCTCAGGTAAGACAAGTCAGGTTTGTTGAGGAGGGGCTGGCTCTGGGGTTCCCCTCCTATTCCCCTTAGAGCGGGGCCCTTCCTTGGGAGTCTGAAACAAATGGGAGGGAAAGCACAATGGGCACAGCTGAGGGTAGGAAGCAGTTTCCCCAGCTAAGTGAAAGACAGAGGAGGAGATGTTGGTAAATAGGCTATTAACACCCAATGTCACTCCATTAATTTCATGGAATAAATCTACCCTCTTTTCTTCCTCCCATCTCCCATGGCCTGAACTGGGGACTGTTTGCTGGGCTGGAAGGGAGGACCCAACAGGAAACCAGGGCTGTTCTTGGCTCAGTCTCCCTCCTGGAAGCTCAGTTGGCTCTGGCACCAGCACTGTCCCTTTGATTTGACAAAGGTGACCAGCAATGGCAAATGCTCCTTCCACGCCAAGGAAGCAGGAGTTTGGTGGTATTTTCTATCTTCTTCCCTGCCCTAGAAAGGCAAGCAGATGCGTTCCAGACAGCACCTGTGCAGCTGTGCCCATCCTGCCCAGAGGGTACCTCTCCCTCCTAATCTGCATCTCCCTAGCAAGGACAAAGGCCACAGAGGATGGGAAACGCTCCTGGCCCTGTCTCTGAGCCAGGGTCTTTGCTGATAAAGAGCCAAGACTTGAGGCAGGAGGGTGCGAAGGCTCCCTGGGCTGAGCCGCAAGGCCATGGCCAGAGGAAGAGCTGCCGCCAGTCCCCAGCTGGAACAGCTTGCCTTGGACCCAGTGCCTGCAATACTGAAGTCCAAGGTGCTGCCACAAGGTTAAAGGAGCAGCTCTATTAGGGCATCAAATAAATTAGGGGATTTTGTTCTCTATATGCTGCTTTCTGGACCCTAGTGTAAGCTATACTGCAAGACAGAGTTATCCATGCAAGAGACACCAGTGAGGTACCCACAGCCCGCGGCTGTTCGCATCCCAGGCATTTCTCCAGCAATCAGCACAATCAAAGTAAAGGTACAATCAAAGCACAAGGTGGAGGAGGGAGGGGAGCCAAGAGGTGAAGCTGGCACTGGGACCACAGATGCCCTGCAGGAATAGCCAGGCTTAGGGACATTGAACATCTTCCCTCTGCAAAAGTGGCAATGGATGTGTCCCTTTCTCTAGCTATTGACCTGCCTGCGTTGTGGCCATAATTAATTCATACCTGTAAAGCACTGCTTAAAAATCCTCACAAGCTGGCATCGCAAACGTGGAATGGAGTGACACTGACCTATATTCCTTCACAGCAATCCCAAACCCTGTCTCAGGCCTTCCCAGACCATGTGCAATTGCATCCAGCCCTTACCGCCATGGATCAGTGGAGATTTTGGTTGCCAGGTAGAGATCTCATTGATTTATTTTTTTTTTTAAATCAATGTTGCTATGGCAGGAAAGAGTTTTGCCCTACTGGAGACCACACAGCTGCAGGTAAAGACTGCTACAGTTTGTGGGTGGCTTAATTAGAGAAGGTGATTTGAGTGACCTGCCTGGGCACTAAAAAAAGCCCTATTAGGACCAGCCTTGCCTGGGGAAGATGGGGCAGTTTGGAAAGTGCTGTTGGGAAGGAGCTCCCAATCTCTAACCAACCTTGCTAACCAAAATCCACAGCAAATTCCCCTTCAGTGTAAGAAGGGTCATGACTCAGTTTTTAAAAGCCTGCTGTGATAAACAGCTTTCTCCATCCCTTTGCCAATGCAGCCAGCACAGCCCTGCATGCTCAGTGGCACTGCTGCCTTTGTGTGCAACAGGCCACCCCACCCCATGGGTCCTACTGAGGGGGAAATGGGGTGAGTGGAGATGACTGAGATGGAGAGGAGAGGCAACAGGAGATCCTTTGGTTTCAGTCATGCCTGGTCCCGTGGGAAGCCAGGGAGAAGGTGAGAAGAGACCCTGCTCTGGCATGTATCCCTCACATCCTCCTTCCCACCGACTCTTGGGCAGCTGCAGAATTCACCACTTTCCCAGCACTCACCCAGGAGGGAATAACGATAATAAAAACAAAATTAGAACAACTCCCATCCCCAGGCTGGGGGGGGGAGGTGGGGGGGGTGGTAAGGAAACGAGCTCTTGGGAACGGCTTGGATTTCACAGCCTCGCCTGGCAGACGTGACTTTTCAGAGAGAAAGTCGCCGCCACCGGCTTGTCCTTTGTGTCTGCAGAAACAGGGTCCTCTCTCAGCCTTTCCCTTGTCATTGGATCTGGTTGGAGGGGCTGCAGTCCTGCCACTTCCCCCATGCAAAAGAAGCAGATTTGTCATCCTTGCTGTGGGCTCTGTGTTCCCAGCTTCTCTTGCCTCATTTAAAGAAAACCCCCAATCCCACAACAATGTAGAGCTTGAAATCCTTTCTTCCTACTTGATACTTCATTATTGTGATTGCTTTTTATTGATTGATAGAGCTGCCTTTGCAGACACCCAGGACCCTTGGAGAATTGCAAGCAGCCGATCCAGTCCCACTCTCGCAGACGTGCACACATCGTCTCCCACTGAGCACGGTGGAGCCGCATCTTCCCCTGGTTCTGAAACACAGCTTCCTCAGAGGGATGGTGAGAAGACTGGGAGTTGGTTTCTCTGCCTGTCAGTGCAGCACAGAGCTGGTCCCTTGGGGAGCCTCTGTGCCACGTGGCACAGCCAGGCACGAGGATGGACGAGGCTGCCACCAAGAGCACTGTTAATAATGACCAAAATAGTCTTTCTCTGTGCACCAAGGGCAGGCTATAGCTTTCGGGGTATCACTGCACAGAGACACGTCATTACATCAGTGACATGCAAGTCCGGCCAGGATCTTTGGTTTCCTTATCATCTGAAAATGCCCCTGCTTCCTCCAAACCCATGCCACAGCTCCCCAGTGGCCTCACATGAAGGGTGACTGTGGTTTTCCAGCCACATTCACAGCAGTGTCACCTGGTTGCCTCAGCCACAACCTCTTGTCCCCGCCTTCAAACCTGCCTGTGCCCTGCAAACAAGGTACAGGGCTGCCAGTGCCCACTTAACCAGTCTCACTGCAGAGACCCAGCAGACTTCAGCTCCTGCCTCTTCTGGGAACTCAAGGATGGATGGATGGGATGGGTGGATGAGGGAAGGAGCAACTCTAGCTGCAGGTAAGATCCAGCCCTCGCTCCTGCCCCAGAACCCCGTGCATAGGTGCCCTTGCAGAGTCTAGACTGAGAGAGGGGACACAGAGCCAGCTGCAAATGTGCGAGGTCCCAGCCTGTCCATGGGGCTAGGAGAGGTCACCCCTGTATGTGGGACAGATCCAGCTTGCTGAGGCACCCCATGGCAGAATGGGCAGCTCATTTCTGCTCACACTCAGGGGATTTAAACTCCAGAGGTAGGGTCAGGGGGGGAGGCAGAGCAGCCTGCTGGGGACTTCCCAAAAGCCAACCCTTTTTCCTGCTCTGAACTTCTTGCTACACGTGCAAACCCAATTAACTACAGTGCAATGGTCAGAGCTTGTTAATATTACAGCTTGGCTGGTTTCACTCCTGGCTGCCAGCAGGCAGGAGCCAGGGTGGAGGAACGGGCAAGTCAGCGAAACCACACAGCATAGCAAAGCTCTGGCAGCTTTCCTGCTCTCTCTTGATAGGATTTAGGAGGACAACAACTCCCAGCAGCTGGATGTCCAGAGGTGGTCTGGAGGATGCGTCTGCCTGCCCTGGGTCTTCAATCAAACCCGAGGATACTTTCATCTCCTGACTTTCTGAGGGCACATTGCTCGGAAAGTAGGAGACAAAATGCAACTGTCAGAATACAGATCTCGGCTGTGATGTATGGGGCAGTGAGATGGGCTGCTGCTTGTTATCCCCTGCCCTGCCATGGTGACAGACAAGGGGACGATGCGGAGAGTCGCTGCCAGCCGGCAGGCAGATCACAAGAAGTCCAGCCATAAGGAAAAAAAACAGCCTGAAAGGATCACTTGTAAAGGTGAGGAGAGCTCTAGCTATTAACCTGCTGCAGACACTGATTAAAGAGACACTATCCTATAGATTACATTCAAGATTTTCTAGCTACACTAGGAATAGCCATAATTCCTAACCTAGGGGCTTCCAATGCTGTTTCCAAGTGTTTTAAATTTTGAAGCAGACCTTTTCTCTTCTTCCCACAGGAGGGATGCTGTCGGGCTGCCCCAGCCCTCACTCCTCAGCCCCTTACCCAGATCACTAGTTTAGACCTTCCCAGACAACTAATCTGGGGTATTTGCATCTCAGACCAGATTATCCCAAGAGCTGAGCCACCTCCCACTGTGCAATCATGGTGCCTCCAAGGGTCAGCCCTGAATGCAGCAGCCCTGTTGGGAGCAAAGGAGCAAACACAGCCTGTCCCCTTAAAACCACAATTTCACAACTGCTCTGAGTCTACAAAGATGTCAAAAAAGGCAGGCCACACTCTTTGTGGTGTTTCTCTAGCAGGTTATCTTGTTGTTGGCATCATTTTTTGACACAATCAGCAAGTCTTTGCCAGCAGAAAATGACTGCAGTGTGGATGCTTGGTACCGGCACACAGTCCTCCATCCCCAAATCCCCTTTGCCATGGAACCTGTCTGAGCCTCCCTGGTAGCTCCCAGCAGAGGGAAGCACCGGCACAAAGACATGACCAGGTTACAGCAATACTGTGTGATGCTAGTGATGGACATTAGCACCCTGCTTCCCTCCTGGAGCCAGGGCACTCCTCGGCCCTGTCTGGGTGCACAGGGGAGCCCCAGGCACAGAGCGCCCATGCAGGGGAAGGAGCAGCTGCCAGGCCTTCATGTCTGGGGTGCCCAGCGGCTTTGCATTCAGGAAGCTCTTCCCCATGGTGAGGGCAGGTTTAAGCAGTGCCCCGAAGCCCTGGCTTCTTGGAAGGGTTATTCCCTTTGTCTCATTTTCCTTCTTTCCAGATCTGACTTAAAACGGAGATCAGGATGACTCCCAGTGAGCAAAGATCCCATGACTGTTTCCCCAAGAGCCAGGATATTAGTCCTTGTATCCTGGCCATATTCCAGCTTGGGAAATTACCTTCTGCCTCCCTAAATCCCCCCTGCAGTTTCAATTGGATACAGGCTTCTTCGCTCTCTTGCTGAAACTGCTGCGCAGGGTTGCTGTGCGCGGTTAAGCAGCTGCTGTCGGAGGTGGGTGACAGGATTAATCTCAGGGGTGCTGGGGTCAGAGCTGAGCGAGGGCAGGGAGCGCCGCCTGCCGAAACGCCAGTGCAGCAGCCTCTCCCCGGGGTCGTGCTCAGCCCCAAACAGGGCTCTTTTCCCAGAACTGCCCCCTCTTTTCCCAAGCTTAGCCCCGTCTTTTACCCCCTTTGCTTTGCAGAACCACAACTAGTACACAGCAAGATGGATTTTGCTTCATTTTCCAGCGTGTCAGCTGCCTGGCCGGACACCAGCTGCTGGAGCATTGATTTGCTCACACACCTGGAGAACACATGTTCTTCTCACAGGCATGTTTAGGCACAGGATCCCTCTCCCCCTGGCTAGCCCTCACATCTTTGCAGAATAACTACGGGCTTTTGGCTATTCCAGGACTTGTCCCTCTGGGAGCAGCTGTGGGGGCACCATGTGGGATGCTACGCCTGCAGTAATGGGGTCCTGAGCAGAAAGGAGCCATGGTGCAGTGTGGGACCCTGTCCATAGGAACCTCAAGGAGAGGTCCCCTCCTAGGGTGCAATCCAGCCTGGTAACCCCTTCACCACCCCTGAGCCACAGTGCTGAGCCCCCCCCAGGCTGCACAGTCTCTGGCTGGAGGGAAGCAGCGGATGGGCACTGCATTTGCTCAGCTGTGCATGGACACACACCCCAAAGGCTACATAAACCCTCCTATGCCTCCATCCCTGCCCCAAGTGGGGCAGCCAGGGCTGAATTTAACAGCAGTGCAACTTCACAGCACCAGATGAGAGCACAGCCTGGCTAAAGAGTCCCCTCCAAGGATGGGTGAGCCAGAAAGGGCCCTGCTCCACCTTAAGCCCAGGGCACAGCCTGCAGTAGGGCCCCTTTCACAAGCCCTTATGCTAGGGAAGGTGCCAGCATGGTCCCATCCACAGAGTCACCCAACACTGGAGCAAATCCCAGGAGCGAACAACACTGGAACAGGAATCCCGGAGGTCTCCAGACTGAAGTTGTTCAACCTCGAGTTAAAAATGCAACACTGTCGAGCAGCCACATTTTGCGTTGTTCTTGTTGCCAGAATCTATACAAGCAAATTACTTTGCTGTCAGGAATACAACAGGAGACAGAGAGAGAAATCCCCTACCCGGGCACTCTGGAGACATACCCACAATATTCTGAGTAATGCGGCTATCTCACTGACATCCCCTGACATCTGGGGAATACAAAAAAAAAAAAAAACAACAGAAAACCTTTAAAGTCATTTAATAGATGTGATTTGTGGATGAAATACAATATACACTGAAAGGTGGGGACAACGGCTTTTAATAAACTGTCTTGGAGGAAATCTTGTATGATCATACATGTGTGTCAAGGGGAGGTGTTTATACATATAAATATATACACAGACATTTGCACACATATCTGTAAAACGTTCTTCCTATGTGTTCTATGTGAGCATATATAGATGTATACATCTGTGCACGTGCCTGTGCTGTGGGCAAGAGTGCTTCCAAGAGCAGTCAAATTTCAACCCGGTGTGCAGAAAGCGGCAGGGCCGGCAGACAGGAGCTCAGCCCTCTCTTCTCCCCATGAATCACAGCCCACGGATGAGGATCAGTGCGGACGTCAACACTGGTGCCAGCTCTTCTTCCCCGTCTCCTCTGGGCCAGATTCCCTCCCCTCCCCACCTCCCTCATCCCCCCTTTTCCCTACCCCCCCTTCTCTTCCCAGCAGGATGACATTCATCCATCATCAGCATTTTAAGTGCTGGCATGTCATTGAGGCTGTCAGCCGCCCTCTTTGCTCAGCACAAGGCGCTCCGCTTGGCGGCTTGGTGCGACCGTTTCCATTTGGAGCCCGTAATCCCCCTATTCGGGTTAGTTCCACTCGGTTTCACGGAGTGCAGAGTGAGAGGAACCCGATGGGACAGCAGTAAATTATATCAAATAATAGAGAGAGGGCTTGCTCTAATAACTCCGACCACGGGATACTCAGGCACAGATGTGATGCTGGGGATTGGGCGCTGCAACCTGCCAGGGTAAATCCCCTATAGCCTGCCTTTACCCTCTTCACCCCAAAAGCCAGGGGCTTCAGGTCCCACCTCAGTGCCACCGGGTGTAAATCTGGAATTAACTGACTGGGAAACTGAGCTTGGGATCTGGCCCCAGCTCAAATCCAGTGGGTGTAAACTGAGCTCCAGCAACCTGGCCCCACAGCTGAAAAATGGATCGACATAAGGAGAAGGGAGCTGGAGACAGGGTTACTTAGGAAAGTCAGCACAAGGTGCCAGGGAAAAGTCACTTCGCTATCACTTGCCTAGAGGGCTGGCATTCCTCGGAGGTCTGCCTGTATTTCATCTTGTCAAATGACCACGTCCTGATGTCAAATGTGCTCTTCAGAGAAGACGGGCTGTCCAGCGGTGGGTACCACAGGAGGGGACGCCCGCCCCTGTGCCCCACCACCCCAGTCCTCTTCCAGCAGAGCCCCGATCCCCTTCCAAGCCCACACAGCCCTAACCCATGCATGCCCTCGCCCCAACTGCTCCAGGTGCCATTGCAGCAAAAGGCGGCCGGAGAGATGGCACAGCTGCCATCCCAAGCCTGCTATGTCATGCACGGCTACTCAGGTTTAAACTGAGAGTTAGAGGAGATGCTTATTTTAGAAGCAAGTTGTTTTTGCAGCATGCTTAGTCAAAGCAAAAGCGGGAGGGGAGGCAGGGGGATTATTTAAAGGGAAACCCCCTGAGCATGGACTCAAGCACTGGGCTAATTTTAGAAGCCAGAATATCCTGGAGTCGTGACAAGGGACTCAACAGGACTTTAAGAAGTGGGCAGAGCACCGGAAGAAAATGGGATCCAGGGCTGGCTGTGTATGGACTGGTGCTGAGGGCCTGGGTGGATGCACTGAATCAGCTGCTTCAGCTGCAGCAGGCAGCTTATTGCTCTGTGCCTCAGTTTCCCCATCCCTGTGTGGGGTTACTGCTGTCACGTGAGGTCGCTAAAAGGGTCACATCCCAGGGCGTGCAGATGGCAACTAGAAAAGAACAGTTTATTTCATTCTCTGAGAAAAGATAAAAGGGAATCTGTGAGGACTGGCTTGTGTTTCGGGATCTTTTTAAATACTTTTTGCCAAAACTGTTGGGATAAAGGTTCACAACAGCTCCCTGGCAGAGGCATGAGGGTTCACAGGAATAATGAAAGCCATAGGGCCAGGGCTGTATGGAGCCAGACAGCGGATTTTCATTCCACATCTGCAGACTCAAGGTCAGGGTATGACATTACTTCTGCTATTCCTTACCCCACTGCTCCGAGCACCGCAAAACCCAGGAGTAAGCATTCACCTGCGCATGGTGCCCGTGTACAGCAGGCAGCAGTCCCAGGCCCGCAGAGCCCCGGCTCACCCTCCTCTTCTTGCTGGGCATCAGCAGAGCAGCGCGCCAGGGGATTCGCAAACGTGCGTGTCTGCCTGTGCTCCTTCCCTGCAACCTGCCAGCCTGCTGATCTATAAGCTAATCCTACCCCAAGCTGATCTATAACTAATTCACTTACAACACAATTGCAATATCGATTCCCAAACGGCTTTGCAGACAGTGCTAAAATGTGTGTGTGTGTGTACAGCAGGGACAAGGGAACTGGCTGACAAAAAGCCAGAGCGTGGGGAGGGCGTGGGTCAGTGCCCGCTCTTCGTGGGGGATGATCGGAGATTGCTGCAGAGGCGGCTTCGTGCGCACCCTTTGAGTCCTTCCCTTTGTCTCCACTGCTGCTGAGGGCTGTGGCTGGCTGCAGAGAGATCTGAACATGCCTTTCTGCCCGGGCATCCTATGGATCCACCATCCTTGCATCTGCTGAGCAAGGCCTGTGTGTCATCATGGGAAGGATGGGATGCTCTTTGTTCATCCCCACCATTTCAGGAGAGTAAGCCCAGGCCCGCACTCTCCCATCGCTATGGGAGTCATAGGGCTGGACATCGATGTCCGGAGGAGAAGCACATGAGCAAAGAGCAGCTTCTCCAGGGTCACACCTAATGGGGGAGGTGAGAGAAGGCTGTGTTTCCAGTCTGCCCCAGCCATCTCTGCGCATGGGCTGGAGTAAGAATTGTACTTATCTGTGGAGGTAACCAGCTCCACAGCTCCTGGTTCATCGCCAGAGGACAGGGTAAATCATCCCAGCACAGCAATTGCCCTCTCCCTGTCACGCCAGGAGCCCCTGCCCCATGTGGACTGACAGTGCTTTGGGGGCTGGCCTGAGCCTAGTGCCTTTGCACCTGACTTTGCTCACACCAAGCTGGGTTGGGACCAGTGTGAGGCTACAAAATCCAGCGCAGCCTGGGACCAGTGATCTTGGTGCCTTCCCAACCCCTGGGGCAAGCACAAGGTCTTCCAGCAGGTTACCTCATGCCTCGAGCAGCGAAGCAGAGAATGCAGGGGCAGCACAAAGGCTGAACCTCTCTCAACACCTGCAAGAGGCACAGAATTTGTGCTTCTTCCCAAAGTTTACACCATTTACGCCAGCAGAGCATGAGAACACTGAAGCCACCAAGAAAAGCCCCCGTTTTGGTCAGTGGTCTCCGAGAACGACTCTTCACTCCAAGAGCCATGTTTGAAAGGTTGATTTATGCAGCACAAAGTAAAGAAGACATATTTAATGACGAATGGAAATGTCATATTGATCCTATGGGCAGGCTGTGAAATACTGTTGTACACAGGCTGTCACTGAATCCACCGAGCGGGTGGAGACATTCGACAGAGGGGCAGTCGATATGGGGAGCACACTGCCCTCCGCACGTCTGCCTACCCGATGAGCATCACCAATCCAGGCTGGAAATCAGGAGAAAGCTTCTAAGCTGCAAAGGTGGGAGGATGTTGAAGGACTTTCCCATCCATCCAACAGTACCATTAGTATTTCAAGGGTGTTTGCAGGCATGCACATCCAGGGTAGCAGAGCTGCCATCGCATTGCACACAGCACAGGGGGGCACTGACTGGGGCCATGGCAGTTCCAGCATTAAATAATACTGACAAGAGGCAGGACTGTCCATGGTGGAAGGACAAAGCTATGTGTCCCTCACCAAATACAACTCGGTGATGGGCCTCCCACACAGTCTGTAGCAGGAGCAGCGCTACCCATGTGCATCCTATGCCTGCAGTTCTCTCCCAGTGGGAAAGGCGATGTACCCAGGGTTGCCAGCACTCAGGCAAAATGCCTTGGGTTGGAAAATTAAGGGGCAACACTGCTGTTGTGTCTAAGGAGGGTCTGTGGCATCTTTGGAAAAGGGACTCCACAACTACACAGCCATGTGTAGTGACCTCAGAGGGACTTTGGGGGCCACCTTCATACCCGTGCCCTGTTCATGCTGCAGCCATCAGGATCTGTCACATTGCTGTAGCAAAGACTCGGCTCAGCTGGAGGAGAGTTCCACTTGGACAGAGCACAGCAGAGGGGAAAAGTGATCTTAAACTGGCAAAAATAGAGCATTGGCCTCGTATAATTTCTCTGAAAACAAGATTTATTGAAGTTCTGTCTGTAGAAATCACTGTAGTGTGGAACACTCAACGTATAGATTCGATCACTGACTCGTACCCTACTACATTTTTCATTAGGAAAAATATTGGCTGGGAAAGTTTGACCTCATAATCTCTGCATTTTAAACAATAACCAAGGAAAACAAAAGTGACGGGCTAAGGAAATCTCTTCCACTTCAGCACTCCCCCAGGCAGGAGCCAGGAGCTGAGATTTGCTGCTCTGGACCAGAGCTACCTGCTATGATCCTTTGTGTCCAAACCCCTCCAAACGGTTCTTTGGCCACGTTTACCCAAGAGGTCTCCGCAGTGGGCACAATGTACATGAGCACCTGCTGGAGGACCAAAGCAGAAAACTGGCCTCTGTTCTCACCATAATTCAGGGGCCTGATGTGCCCGAGTAGGGACAGTCTTCACTGCAGGGCAAATCAAAGATAACCTTCATCTGAGACTCAACTTCTCACATTTCTGTAATAAGATGTCCCCAGCCTGCAGTCAGCACAGGGCTGGGAGAGGGGACAGGCAGTCAAATAAATTCCTGTTTGGGAGAGCTGTGGTTTCCACCTTCAGTTTGGCCAACATGTTCCTGTCACCCCAATAGCACCACACAATGGAGGGCTGGAGTCTCAGCTGCTGCTCTGCCGCAGCCCCTTTCAAATTAATTCCTGCTTTACGGTCTAAATAAATTAACCTCCATCGATTAGAGGTTCCTGGTGCTTTTAATGTCAGTGTCATAATCAGATACCAGAATGAATTTGCCTTTCTAAATCATAGCTCCAAAAGGCTTTCAATCTGAAGCTCTATTTTATGTGTGACCCAATTAGAGACCACAAGACTTTGGGCCTCAATGGCTTGCCAATAGCCTGCTTTACACACAGTTCTTGTTGGTGGCCTTCATGACTGAAAGGAGACCTCACCTAGGCCCCATCCTTCTGTGCTTCCCACCACCTGCATTCTTCGTTTCTCACCTACTGACAGCCAGAGACACCCCACTCTGCAGCAAAAACCAAATTCAAGAAAACCAGAGGCAGGCAGTGTTGCTCTGCCTTTGATTCATGTACCAAATCTACATGGGAAGAGGTGTCCAAGCCATTTATGAAGATGAACTCATCTTGGGAGACAGCACCGGAGCTCCGTCAAAACCCTTCCCTTCCCGCTGGGAATCTCCCTGGCACCCCAAAGCCAAAACTCAAAGGATCTGATTATCTGTAGGTGGTGGTCTCTTTTCCAAGGTAACAAGTGACAGGACAAAAGGAAATAACCTTAAGTTGCGCCAGGGGAGGTTTAGATTGGGTATTACGAATAATTTCTTCACCAAAAGGGTTATCAAGCATTGGAACAGGCTGCACAGGGAAGTGGTTGGAGTCACCATCCCTGGAGGTATTTAAAAGCTGTGTAGATGTGGCACTTAGGGACATGGTTTAGTGATGGACTTGGCAGTGTGAGGTTTACGGTTGGAGTCAGTGATCTTAAGGGTTTTTTCCAACCTAAATGATTCTATGATTCTATGATCTTAAGCAGTGCATTGGGCAAAGAGCTGAACTGGAGATCTTGGAGGACTTTGGTCCCAAGCGTGACTGAATGAAACCTTTTGCCCATAGAGGGAAGAAGGAGTACATCACAGGCAGATTAATCAGCTTGGATCAGCAAGAACAGCCACCAGCTTTCTAGGGAGGTTTTCTGTCTTTCCCTTTATCACTGTAGATCTCGGGACCCTTTCTGAGCATCCATCTGATACCGGGAAGGGAATTCCTCTCCACCCCCTCTACCGTGCTCAGCATCTCCCTTGCAACTTCTTCCAAGACCCTTTGGTTTGATTTCCAAGTTCTGACACAGCCATTAGTTACAAAGAGCTATTAGTTTGGTTGTTGTCGTTAAGTCATTTTTTAAATGGCTCCAGGCAGCATCAGAGAACAAAGAAACAAAATACCCATGAAAAGAGTTAATCACAAATTACTAATTATTTCCCCCCCTCCCTTTGCACTCCTTCCTCCCCAAATCATGAAATATTATCCCCATGAAGAAAGGAAAAGGTCTGTCCGTTCGTGAGCCCTTCACGGATTTTATACACCTAATTCATCAAACGAGAAACACTTCCTGATCGTCTAGGATTATTTTGAGAGGTGAGCTCGTGACCCCCGACCCCCCCGCTGAGAGCCACGGCGAAGGGTGAAGGCTCTGATTTACATGTCCCGAGATGCGGCCCCGAACTACAAGGTGGGGAATGGTGGAGCCTTGCCGGCTCAAGGAATGAGCCCTGATACTCCGGTGAGGGGCAGCCGCTGAGCCAGGCCCTTCATGTAGACAGATCCCGTGACTCCAAGTGTTTCTGAACCCATTCAGATTTTATGGGGCTGCTGATTTCAAACAGGCCGAGTGCTTTGAACGAGGCGCTGTGCATGCCATTAGGGGTTTTGTATTTATTTACAGCAAGGTCTTTTATTCCACTTTCCAGCCAGGACGTACGTGCCACAAGACAGGTCTTTAGCTCAAAAGAGCGCAACCAGAGGGACAATCTGGAAGACATGGGAGTCTGGGCTCCTGTAAATTTTACTTAACAGGAAAATTTAGGGATGATGAGAGCTGAGCAGTCCAAGCCACAGACACTCATTGCTGTCAGGTCTAGATCCACTGGGATCTGCTTGTTAAATATCCACAGGTCACTCAGAGTAGAGGTGGCTGGGGAAAGCACTGTTGAAAATAATTACTCTTGCAGATGCCCAATTCCCTGCTTGCCCAGTTCTCCCAGTCCCATAGTACTGAGCATCTGCAGTTCCACTGGAGACAGGTCTTTGGCTGTGCCAGGGCAGAAACTACTGGTGAGGAATCTGGATGTATAAAACCTCCATTTCAGATGCCATGCCCCTCTGTCATCCTTCATCTTTGGCCATCAGTGAAAAAAAGTGTTCCTATGCCCAAACCCACACCAGAACATCTCACTGAGCCTTGGAGATGCTCAGCGTTCAGATGCAGATCCATCTAAATACCAAAGATCTTTTCATAAACAGGCCAAATCAAAATCAAACACCTCCAAGAGATTTGACTTCCAAATCTGTACAGGTAGCCAACACAAAGCAGAAGACAGCAGTAACACTGGGCAGAAGACCCTGTGGCAGAAGACTTGAATATACCTGCTGGCTGGCAGGTATGTAATCTCCACCTCCCAGCATTTTTTCAGCCTTTAGGGATGGCTCCAATCACAGAGATGCTCTGAACTGCACCAACATCACTTCAACAGGCTCAGATTTTGCCCTTTGCATGGTTAAAACCCTTTGACCTTTTCTGTATGCATTCAGAAGCACATCCTATTTTGCGTGAAAATGAAGCTATTTATCTAACTAAGATAAATAAATAACCCCCCGTCTCCTAGATCTGGGAGGGGAGTTTGGGAGATGCATGCTCCTGGGTTAACATTTTTTTTTTCCCCAGGACAGAAAGAGCCTGTCCTGTTTGCCTAAAAGCTGAAAGTGATGCAAAAGGGGACCATAAGGGAGTATGAAAATACATTTGAATCAATAAGATAAAGTTAACAGGATCAGGAATAAATAGAATGAATGAAATAGGATAAAAACACCAGAGGAGATGCTAGACTCAACATCGCCTCAGGGATCACTGCTGAAGAAGCAGCGGGGCCAAGTTCATCCTGGGTGTAATTCCCTTGGCCGTTTCCTCCTGGCATTTTTAAAGCTTGGTGGATTTAGGAGCTTTGGGTGGGATTTTTTTTGTCCCTGTCAATGATGTCTCAATTCAAATAATGTGTGAGATTCTTGGGTTTGCTCCATGCCTGCCTGGCACAGCTTAGGGTCTGGCTTCTATAAATGGCAGCTTCCCATGACCCAGCAGCACTGCTCTGGCTACCGGGATATCCAGAAAGGTGCCTACATGTGAATTTGGGTGATGAATTTAAAGCAGCCATGTTTGCAAACCAGTTTTGGTGTTTATGTAACAGACTCCATCCTGATTCAACGAGCATGCTGACAGCCAGGCTTCACTCCAAGCATGTGTTTAAATCTCTTTGGCTTTCAAGGAGTTTATGGTTATGCTTTAAGTAAAGCAGGTGCTTTGTGGATTGAGTCCTGCATCCTTTTAACAGATGCACCATCTTCTCATGGTCCCTCAAAGACAACAGAAAGAGACTTTAGAAGAGATACTTGGGTATTTGCTGGTTGTTTTTCCCAACAGCTCCCTGCTGTGCAGCACTGCAGGGCACTCCAGCAGCTCCCAGTGTGCCTGGATCCCATACAGCCCTTGCTACACCACGAAAAATACAAAAAGAAAGAAAATTCAAATATGATGAAAAACATCTTTTCTCTGTGCTGGTTCCCAAAGCACCTCGTAAGCAGGTGTGAGTTCTGCGTCTCAGCAAAACCACAGACCTGATTCATTTTCTGTTTTATCAAAGGGGAAAGGGGACCCTTCAGAAACCAGCAGTCTGACATAAGCCCCATTCCTCAGTGGGCAAGTGGAAGGTCCCCAGATACCCCAGCTCCTGGAGCATCCCCCCGGGTGCCTGCTGGGTTCCCCGTACTAGGACACGACACTGCAGCTCACGTTCTTGTCCTTGCAAAAACAGAGCAGTCTCCAGCAACAAAGCTGCATCAAACACCTTCTTTGAAAGGTGACCCTCTTGGAGGGGGCAGTATCCCGTAGCCCCACGTCTGGGCACGCTGCTAATTCATGATGCTGCTCAGGGACCAACCCTTCATCCCGTCACCTTGGCTTTCCCACCCAACTCCCGATCCAAGGCTGAATTTTGCTTAGCTTAGGAGGCTCGATGAGTGCACTGCCCCAGGCGAGATGGCTGCAGGCCATCAGCTAAAATAGCTGCTTGTCATCATCTCCTTTGTCCGGGCTGCGGGCTGGCATGACCTGTTGCCTCCTCCGCTCCTTTTGAGATCCTTTTACACCCAGCCTTTGAAGGGCTGACTGGCAGCAGGACCTTGATCTTTCCTTTCGTCCTCTTCCCCCTGCTTCTGTCCCTTTCCTTTGCCACCTGCTCTGGTTATTTCCCCCTGTGCCTTTTTCAGGTCTCTTTCTCCCTTCCTTATTGTCCCCTTTTCCCCTCCATGGATCCTCTCCCTACCATCCTGGGTGGCCAGTAGACTCCTAGAACGGCCCTGCTGTGAGTTAGGATGCTCATCTGAACCACCACCATGTTCACCCACACTGGCGTGGTGGTGTGTGCTGGTGAGCACGGGTCTCAGCACAGGGGACCCAGCTGGGACCACGTCACACCCTGGCAGTAGGCAGCCCGGAGGGAGGAGGGCTGTGCTCCAGCACCCTACCCAAGAAGTGCCCATCTCCTCACACCGTGGGGCAGGTGGATTGTGTGGACCTCACAAGTGTCGTGTAGACCTCATGGATATCGTGTGGATCTCACAAATATCATGTGGCCTCGCCAGAGAGGGATGATCAAAGGAGGTCCTCCGGCCTGACACCAGGTTGTGCCGTGGTCTCCCTCTGCAGCAGGTTGCCCCTGTGCTCGGGTGGCCAGTGCAGCCCAGAGCACTCTGCCAGCACAAGCAATTCCTCCCAGGTCAAGGACCTGGCACAGTAGGTGGTGTCACTTACAGCCAGACGTGGATGGCACAAGCTGGGGGGGTTTAACTCATCTCAGCAGGCTGGACCCCTTCCCGAGGAGCACAGAGCTCCTGAGCTCAGCTGGCTGCTGGGAGCAGGGGTGGGGGAACACAGAAAGGTGAGAACCAGCCCCAGTACTGGCTGTGCCCTCATGCCTGATGCCCCAAGCTGTGGCACAGGCAGAGCCAGGGTGCCAGGGCTGTCCTCCATCACAGCCCTTGGGGGATGGTCCTCCTGCCAGGGAGGTGTTAAGTTGCAGGAAGGAGATGCTTTTCCTGAGAAAGTTACTTCGATGCTGCCTGCATCTGTAAAATCAAGGCTTCGTCCTTCCAGGGATGCCTGTTGGATTTGACTAAAGCGCTGCTGGCACGCAAGGGCGGCTCATACCAGGGCATCATGCACAGTAGTGGCCTTCTGCAAATGGGTCACCAGTGCCCTGCAGTAAGGACAGCACCCAAACCTTGCCATGCTGCCTCTAAGCAGGCCTGCTGCCTCGCCAGACCGCACCTTGCGGTGGGGAAGACCTCTGGCCTTAATGAGTTTCTTTCCCAAAAGAAGCAGAGCTTTGGCATGCGTGCTCTTACACATGAGAGAGACCTGGGGCTGGAAGCCAGGCTGGGATCCAGCCCCACCACGGCAGGGTCCTGCCTCAGCCCTCTCCAGACAGGTTGGGTCTACCTTTCCTGGCCTGTGACCCCAGACACAGGGCCTGAGCCCGTCCAATGTGGATGGTTTGAAAGAGGGAGATGCCGCTTCCTAGAGCTCTTGAAGGGGGTGGATGCCAAAAACTTGCCCACCCATCTGCACCGCACTGCTGACCCCTGAAAGCTCAGCGTGCCCCGGCACCTCCTGGGCAGGTCTGGGTATGCCAGTGGGTCTGGAAGGGAATCCAGGCACAGTCATCTGTGATCACACATCAAGGACAGACAAAGCTCAAGGCTTGTGCTGTTGTCTTCTCCCACAGTGGGGAGATGGACATCGGCAGGCCCTATCAGTGTCAGCAGGTCGCTCTCTTTCCAGTTAGAAATCAGTTGTTACACTGAAAATAATTGACCCTTAATGCCAGCTGCGGGGACCAGAGCATGCATTGCCATGAGGTTACGCTCCTTCCAATCCATCTGCTGTCCCTGTGTTGAGCTCGGATGTCTCTCCTTCCCCCCCAGCCCCCAGCTCTCCTCTCAGCTTTCAGAGCCACCCTGGCTCCCAGGATGTGTATTCTCCCTTCTCCCACCACCTCCACTGCTCCACAAAGATGAACGAGGTCAGGGACAGGTGATACGTCACCGCCAGTCCCTCTGTAATCCGGAAGGGACCTGGGAGAAGGCTTAGCTATCCATCAGGTCCCAGGGACATCACTCACTCTAACGTCGCAAAGGTGATGTTCTTCTCGCTTCATCTGAGCTATGGCTTCGGTGAAAGCACTAAGAGACCAGGTTTCCAGAGGGAGTTACTGATAGCGATTGGGGGTTGCTGCTGCACTTTGAGGGCCCTTGTCACATGCTGCTCCCCACTTGTGAGCCTTGGCAGGCTAAGAATTTTGGGTTCTCTCTGTCCTAAGTCTCTCCAAAAGGAGCTGCCCCATACAAACATTTTAGTCACGTGGTTTGGGGAAGGTAAACAGCCAAGCAAATGGTACATTTATACAGTGGTATAAATGGACTGGAGGAAAGTAATTCCTTTCCCTGCCTCTGATCTGCTCGGTGGCCTTTGCAGGGTCACGTCCCACTCCTGTGCCTCTATTTCTCCTCTGCCTCTCTGCCTTGCGCACGCAGCCTGCAGCCCTCTTGGAGATAATCAAGAATAACAGGGGCTGGTTTGGGCTGGGGTATCTGGTGCCTCAGGATGAGCAATGACCATGGCCGTTGCTGCACACTCAGGCTTTCCCCCAGCATGCAGGCACTGAAGCTCTCCCTGTCCAGCCACATCCATCCAATGTAGGTTGGATGCTGTGCCCATTCAGGGCCTCAGTAGGAGGCTGCTAGATGCTTTTGTGGATTTCTGAGCATGGACTTGGTGGTGGACATGGAAAGCCACAGCAAGGAGGTGGAGGCAGCACAGGCAGATGAAAAGCAGTTGCTGCTGGGGTGCAGCGTGTCAAACAGCTGTCTCCCCCAGCAGCGTCTGTCTGAAGCTTTCAGGGAAGGGAAGTCGCAAAGCTGGGAAAGCGAGGGAACTGGAAGCAACACTGGAGAAGCCAGAATTTGTTTGCCCATGGAAATCTCCTTATAGCCATGGCAGGGCCTTGCTGTGCTCAACACTTTCAGGGAGGGGGTGGCTGCTCAGTCCTGTTCCCACCCCACTCCCCTGCCTTTCCCTTATGGCACTGCTCCGCAGGGACATTCAGACAGGGGATGGGCAGCACGAGGCCAGGCTGGCGGCACGGGGCCGTGAGCAGGGCAGGTGTGCGGTCCAGGCCTTTGCAGGTGCAGGGCTACACGGGCGATGCATCTGCCACACTCCCCTCCATGCTCCCACCCTCCAGGCTCTCTCACATGCTGGTCCCGTCTTCCCACGTCTCTGCTGCCTTTTTATCCTGAGTGCCTTCTCGATGGGAACATCCAACCAGGATGCAGCAATGCACTGCCATTTCCACCGGCATCAGTGGCACAGCAGGCACGAGGCAGCCTGGTTGCCAGTGCAGTGAGGGCTTTAGCCCAGTAGGGAGGGGGTAGCAGGACCAGCCCCGGCCAGGGGTAAGCCTGGGGCCCGGCACACTACAAAATTGACGGCGACCGGCTGCAGCGAAAGAAGGAAAAGCTGATTTATGCCTCTGCTGTCTCTTCGCTGCTTGGTTCCAGCAGAGCTAAAGTGCCGGTTTTGCCTGTACTGGGCCCATTGCGGTGCAAGATCCTGCCAAAGTGTGAGAGGGATGTGTGGTGGAAAGCGTATCAGGGGTGGTATTGTCTACACGCAAATGCTCAACTTTATGTACTTTTAACTAGAGGTGTAACAGATGGTTGCATTTCGGTCCAAGCAGCGGAGAGCCATGCCCATTCCGGCTGGAGCCAATCAATCCCACCACTCTGGGGAAAACGGCAAGCTGGGTTTGGAAGCACGGCTGCCAGCAATCCAGAGGAAGGCTTTGCACAGGCGAATGTGGGCCGCTGCCATGCGAAACCAGGGAAACAGGATTAAAAAGACATCGAGGCAGACAGCAGAGCATGGCGCCGCAGTCCCTCCCCAGAGCAAATGGTGGGAGAGACGGCAAGCAGCGGGGGCTCAGCCTCCCACCGACCGGCTGCTCCTGCACACTGGCACAGCGGGGGGAAGGGAAAGGGGTTCACTGCGGAGGGGAGAGAAGTTTTGTGGGGATGTGGAGAAGGCTGTTCGCATGTGGTGGCGCCGGGGGAAGGGTCTGCCTGCGATGCTCTGCCTGCTCACGATGCTCTGCCCGATCCCCTCACCTGACTCCGCACCCCGCCGTGCTGTTCTGTGTGGGATGGGGACTGTCCTCCACTGCCGCGGCTCCTGCTCTTCACTGCCCGGGCAGCATCCCTCCCCTGAGTTCAGGTACCAAGTGGGGCTTGGGCACGTGGGTCTGCAAACCCCAGCAGGCTCTGCTCCATGGGGGGGCCCAGGGCACCACAGCTGGGGTTCCGGGGGAAGGAAGAGCCCTGTGGTGGGAAGTCAGCCTGCCCTCAGCAGAGTTCACACTGGGAGACCAGTATGGACAGTGCTGAAGCAGCTCCCACACCAGGGCTCACAAGAGAGATTTGCCATTGGTTTCTGGGGAACTTCTAGGCTGATGGAAGGGAATAAGGAAGTGTAGAGGTGTCTGAGCTGGGCTAATTCAGGGGTGCAGTTTAAGGTCTAGGTTATAAGGATGTGGGTGATGGAGAAAGATCATCCAGTGGTGGTCATGGGAAACTGAGCTGGGAGATTACAGCCAGGATGAGTTTTTAACATAACAGCTTTCAAGATAATGAAGAGCAAAGGGAAACAAACATCATCACCTCTCTGTTTCTCAGGCTCCTCACCACCTAAAGCAATGGCAGATCATTGGCAGATACTTATCCATAAGTATCACCTACTGGATAAGGTGCTGTATTTCCCACAAATCCCAAAAGGACAATTTATCCTTACATTGTGAAGGGCTGGATAAGCACACAGGTTCTGCTACCCCGTCCAGGCCCACATTATGAGGTGAAATGTCAGCATCACACCTTCCCTGAGCATCTCCCCAAACTTCATGGGCATTTCTGCCTTCAGGGCACACAGATTTGCTCCCTACATAGTCCACCCTTCAGCAACAAGGATCATTTGAAATACAGCTTTGTCCTTTTTTCTCAAATATAGGTTCATATTGAGAGAGAAGGATAGACAGACCAACAGGGCTAAAATTTCCCTGTGCCCCTCACCTGCTGCTAGTGAACCTGCAAGGCTGAAACATGGAGGGAGCAGATACAGCCAGAGGCAGCCAACAGCAGAGCCCACAGTTCATTTTTGAGGTGCTCAGCAAACACTCAGGGGTTGGGAGGTGTCCCTCTGGGTGCAGCCTCGGGGGCTGCACGTTACAGCAGTGCAGATCATCAGATCAGGAATTGCAATGGGAGGTCACAGGGAAGAAAGTGATTTTGTTTAATGGCTTCTGGAGACTGAGGGATTTTCAAAACTCACTAGAATTACGGATCCTGGCAGAAAACCTACGCTCCGTTTCTGTGCGTCAACACCAAGCAGCCAAAAAACCTGGGAAGCAGGTTCAAAATCATGAGAGAATGCTTAAACCAATGAAAAAAAGTGTGGTTTATCCTTGTCCCTTGCCCTGGGTGGTTTGTCCGTAACATCTGCTCATCTTCAAGGGTACCTCTGTCACCACAAAACTGAGGTGAGAACACCCATGTGTGCAAGCTGAACTGCCCCCAAGGTTTTGAGTGAAACATTAAAAGCTTGCAAAAATCCAGTGAAGCAATGAGACTGGGTGACCTGAGGAGTCTGCCCAGCAGGGCAACAGGCAGTCCTAGGGCTTAAGTCCTAGAGGACTGATTAGAGGGAGACATCTGCCTCAAGGACATTTCGGTCCCTGCCCATCACTGGCACCATTCACCAGTCCAAGAGTTGCATGCGTAGGACTGAGAGAGAAACACATCCCAGCGAGGTGGCAGGGAGACGGCAGCCAGCCTTCTGCAATTAAAATGAAGTATTTCAAGCAAGTCTGGCTCTTTCCTCACTCCTATCACATTGCAAAAGCCTCAGGAAGTTTCTCCAAGGGCTTACTCCCCAGCCTGGCAGGGTTGGTGCCCCCCACAGTGTCACCGAGACTTTCACATCACCCCCACAGTGCTGAGGGGCTTAACCTTTTTCAAGGACTTGTTCTCCCTCCCCCCCTGCCCCTCCATATTCTCTCTTGTAGTCACATTCCCAGGTACCGCTCAGCAGATGTTTACAGTGATTTTGTAAAACATTTCCACTTTCTGGAGCCTAGCAAGCTCTCTCTGTCTCACAGGTGCTCTTGTCTGGAGAATGCAATGTCATGAAACGACTGCTCTGGCAGCAGGCATGTCCTCCCCCCCCTAGCTCCCCTACCTATCCAACAGACAGGGTGCCATGTCTAGAAAGACTAAGAAGAACCTTGTGGAGGCTGAGGACACTTGTCCTTACACTTCTGCTATAACCCTTATCATTGCCAAGGCATGATAATTTCATAGCAGGGCCCAAAAACCCCTTGGATGTTTCATCTGCAAAGCCCTCCCGGCCCTGGGAATGTGAGGTACACAAAGGCACCAAAACCTGCATGGGAAAAGGAACGTGCAGCACATGATGTGGCCAGGCTGAGGACAGCCCCTCGTCTAGGCAGTGCTGCCTTGGGTGCTGCCAGTGGATGCCCTCCACCTTTGTTCAATGCACTGATGCCCAGCTTAGGTCCATCCCAACAAGTATGCGTGAGCCTCAAGCTCCTGGTCTGCTTTGCCTGGACTCCTCAGGAAACTCTGGAGGTTTTGGCCAACTGGGATGAGCTCCGTGCCCCACTATTTCTATTTCACCCCTGCAGCCCTAGCAGCCAACCCTTCACATTCACAGCTGTCTTCCCTCCTACATCAGCCAACCCCATACATCAGCCAGGCATCTTCCTCCAATTCATCCTGATGGCCCAACATCTTCCCCAGGTGTTTGCCCAACCAAGGACACCACAGAACTCCCCACTGCCCGCCACACTATGAATGTTATTCTCTCTCTGAGGTACATCTTGGTTTTCCTTGGTCTTCTCCATCAGCTGCTCAGTCCTGAACAATAGGAGATTCACCTCTGCCACAGTCAGCTCCGTGTTTCCAGGCTGACAGGCTTTACCAAGGACTATGGATGTCTCTGCTGTCAGACAGGCTGAGGAGTGGGTGAGCAGGGATTAACTGTGTGTCGCCTCTTCCTGAACAAGTGGGAGTGGACGTGGAGTTATCAGGTGGCAGATTCATAACAAATGAAAGGAAGATCTTATCTGCATAGCTTGTAGATCAGCCGTGAAACTCATTGCCCCGGGATATCATGGATGCCAAAAGATTATATGGGTTGAACAAGTGGTTAGACACGTTCATGGAAGAACAATCTATCTGCGGCTATAAAACACAAAGGTATCACTTCTGACTCAGGACTCTATGAACAACAAACTGCCAGGGGCTGGGAAAGTATCCCAGGGAAGCATGCCATATTCTTGCTAATGTTTGTATTATAATAATATAATGTAATACTATAGTGATAATAATATACTATATAATTGGGTCTTTTGCTCTCTCGGGACAACCACCACCAGCCAGCGGTGGAGCCAGGATTCAGGGCTAGGCAGACCTTCATTAGACCCTATATGGCCTTCCTCAGCCTCTTGTATATGGTGACAGCACAGATCAGTGCGGGGTTGACTGCCGTTAGCACTCCTGCAAACACGTAGCTCTCACATCACTGAACTGCCTCGTTGCTCTTCAAAGGAGACAGGCAGGGATAAAACCTCTGATTCAGAGAGGGTTTATGAACCTAGATCTGCATGTCAAACCCCTGCCTGTGCTGGGGAGAAGCGTGGTGTTAAGCTGCATGTTTGACTGAGCTCCGGGTCTAAAACCAAATGTGTTGATCTCTGAGTCAGTGTTGTCTCAGGTGTGGATGTCTGTGTCTTTCATGCAAAGCTATCGATTGTGGTAAGAACTTCATGTAAAAATAGGTTTTTGCTTCTCAGGAATAGATTCTTTTCCATTGCTCATCTCCTCTCACCTGATGCAATAACGGTGACTTTTCACTGCTGTTTTGCGTTATCCCCTCAGCACCCCCAGAAGCAGCACCATCTCCTGTGCTCCTGGTCCATGGAGAACCACTCCCATTCCCAGCATAGCCAAGGGCCATGACATGTGGGTCTCAGACACTGACATGTGAGTCTCAGACACTGCCCTGCTCCATCTCCATGAGCAAGTATAGACCCTCTGCCCCCGTCTACCAGCTTGTAAGGCAGAATGAGCCTCGCTTACCTCATGCAGGTATTTTTGGGACTCAATCAGCAGTTTTGGGGCAGGAGAGCATCATGGGCTTGACACAAGCTGGTTCTGGTTCAGACAGCAACTGTGACTGCATTCCCATCAGTCTCCTGCCCCCATCGCCTTCACACCTACCTCTGCCAAAACTCCCCCCTGGGAAAGAGACCTGGGGATGGGGGCCAGATTTGACCCCTCCAAACCAGGGGAGAGTTTTGGGGAGAAAAAGCAAAACTTATTTTCCATTCAAATATAACTAATAATAAAACCAGGGAACAACAATGCTGGAAATATGCTAAGTAAGCAGAAATCTGGCTAAACAGAAGTTTTCCACGAGGCGTCGGGAAATCTCTGAATTGCCATGAGTGCCTTATTTAGTGGTGTGTGTGCTTTTTGTCCACACAAGTTCCAGTCACTGCAGCCATCAAACATTTTTTAATAGGAGCATTAACTTAAGAATAGCTAACAGTAATATTCCTAGCTGTGTGGAAACAGCATTTTATTAAATGCTTCACACAGATTTTGTATAATAAAGATGAATATATTATATCCTCTGCCTCCCCCAGAGTGAAACAATAATAGGAAAATAAAAAAAAAAGCCAATAAAGTGAAACATAAATAGAACGTAATGGGACTAGTAGCGAACTGAACTGACTATATAACATCTGCTATTGTTTCCCTGGCAAACGCAAACAAGGGGAGAAACCAAGAAAGATTTGAACAGCCCTAACCTCTTTCCCCTCTGCTGCAAGAAAACAGCACTGATATCCCAAGCAGATCTGTTTCAGAGCTGACGGAACAGTGCAAGCCACGACTTGTAAATTTGTCCTTAAACAAATGTGTCAAATTCATATGGCTTCTGTGCGCGGAGCAATTTTCACAAGTCTTTTGATGCCAGCCAGTTTACACGTGAAAATATTCCTGGGTCTGGAGAGTTCTCGATACAAACATTCATTCATTTAAAAGCTCAGATTTTGTCATGTGTTTGCCCCTCACTATTCTCCGGTTTCTGAAGTACTGTCACCCTGTCAGCTGAGCCGAAACAAAGCCATGGGAGCTGGGCAACAAATCCTGCCAACTGAAGAGGTACAGAAAGAGCCGACATCTATGGGCAAGGCCTCAGCTGGCTCCTGTATATCATAACCAGGGAGCACTTGCCCATATCCAGGACTTTTGGAGAAATAGGGATAACTAAGAAATCACACTGTGAGCAGAGGGGAAACAAAGAAGGAGGGATTTTTGCCAAGCAGCGCCTTTGCAGGTAGCGATCTGGCCAGCACATAGGTGTTGTCGACCCAGGGCTCCGCATCTGCAAAATGCAGTCTGGGTTTGTGACCAAACTTAAATCATAGCCACCCCGATAACAAACTGATAACAGAACTGGCTAGAAGCTGGGGGAAGGAAAGAAGACCTAAATGCCTATAAAAGTCATTTTCTCTTTTATTTGTTATCTTGCTTGTAATGATCACACCATGTTTCCTATCTATTTTTACAGTAAGTTGTACACTGATCTCTAGAGGCCCCTGGATGACTTATTATTAACGATGTCTTCTTATTATGGATGGTGATTTATTATCAGAATGATTCTATTTGTACTGGGTATGTTGTTCTGCTGCCAGCACAAAGCTCTTGCCATCTTCAGAGCAAAAGGTCATGTTCTTGCAGCACTACGTGCCCAGCTCTGCAGCGCTGAGCCAGTGGGTCCGCAGATCACACACAGGCACAGGGCAAAAGGGCAAAGAGGAGGGCGGCCCCGGTGCACCCACAACATTGCAACTGCTCCATAGCCGTGGGGTGCATGGGCGCTCCTTCTCCCACTGCTGGACTTCACACCTTCCTTACCCTCTGCCTATATCCCCTGCACATAATGAGGTCATCATTTTAAGGATCTGTATACATCTCAAAAAATCATAGCTCCTGTAATCTTTACCTCGTGTTATCAGTCAACCAGTGTTTAACCTTAGGAAACTGAAGTTGCTCTTCCACCCTGTCCTGGAGATCGTGTACTCCGAGGCTCCGGACACTCTCTAGCTGTAATAAGGGACTACCTGGAGTTTGGCAATAGATTTGCAGGGCACAGGAGACTTCTAACACCCATGTCTTTGCTGAGACTGAAAGAAGCAGCAGGAGCAGGTACACAGCTTTCCAAGCAGAAAATCACAGGATTTAAAGTGCGGGAGAGGGGCTGCTCCTGGAAAGCTGTCCCGTGGTTTGGGATAGACCGAACTAGCCCCTCCACGGCTGCTTTCCCATCTCCGAAGCAGCGGTGAGCCCCACGGTCCGCCCCCCTTCGGCTCCCCGCCCGCTCCCTGCGCGTTCGGCGCCCTCCCTCTAGCGGCTGCTGCCCCGCCGGCGCCTCCGCCGCTCCCCCCAGCCGGGGACCCCTTCGGGTCCTATGCACCGAGACTTATTTTTCCATACCTGGCCTCGCAAGACTTAAATCCACGTTCGCCACAGGCCTTTCAAACCAGCCGCAGCCTTTCCTGAGAGTGAGGGATGCCCACGCCTGCCGGCCCCTTTGCACCCCCCAGACTGAGTTATTTCTGCTGTTTCTGGTTATAATACCACCCTTTCTGCACCTTGCTCACCGCTCTTAGCTCTTACTGAGGAACACTGGTAGGTCCTCGTTAAGTTGTAACACTAACGATGGCAGATTCAGGGAACCCGACTGGTTTTGTCATATGCAAGCAGAATCCAGACCCACGTGTTGCTGCATATTTGACATTAGCAAAGACCTGCTTTCCACACCTGTAAAAAGCAGCAGAACTAAATAGGCCCCAAGGAGATTTCAAGCAGAAAAATAGGAGAAATCTTGAGGCTGTTCACTACACATGCTTTACTCCATGCCCAGGAAAAAAAGCCTAGGCAGTAAAGTTCCACTATTGCAAGCGATCATACATCAGCTCGAAAAGAGCCCTGTGTGCTAGCTAGGAGGACGTGGGAATTCGGTGCCACAAGATGTCACAAACTGAACAAAACAGAGAAGGGGGATGGACTGGACCCCAGGACACTCAGAGGTGGAATCACTAAAGGTGGGGCATTTTTGTATCGATACAAAACCTCAGAGTTCAGAATATGGCATTAGAAGAGCAGGAATTAGGGAAATGCCTAACAAAAGAGAGATTTATTTTTTTTAACCCCAGCCTCCTGCATGAAGCACTTCTCTCTCTCTCCATCGTACCAGCATGCAGCACTGGAGACAGGGAGACAGCTTGATCCGACAGCGATCGGTACAGAAATGCTGTGAGCTGACAGCGGCTATTACGTAGGACGGGAAATGCCAACCACCATTATAGGATGCTAAAAGTACCCATAGAAAGAGTTATGCCTGATCCAATCCCACCTGAGGAATGTGTCTAAGGTCCCCGGGGCAGAAAGCAGAATAAAATAAACAGCGTGTAAAGCATCCCATCAGAGCTGTCTGCTGGCCACGGCCAAGCTGCTGAGGAAAGGCCACTTTTTGAGGGAGGCCCGAGATGGGCCCCAAGCAGGACGCAGAGAGCAGCTTGGCACAGGAGGGCGGTGCAGTGGAGCCCTGTGTCCAGCAGCAATGGCTGGGAGACTGGGAGAGGCTTGAGAACCGGCTTGTGAAACCTGGTCATGGGTGGAGGCCACAAGAGTGCAAGAATATAGCCCTGCCTTCGGTCAGAGAATCACGGGCATAGAGAAGAGGCCGGAATAGCTTGGCTAGGTCTGGGGCGGGGGGGGGGTCTGCTGCTCAATGGTGCTGCAGTTTGGAAGGAAAAGAACAAGGGTCATCTGAGGCCTTGCAGACTTGCCTCACCTGTGAGCTCAAAGTAAAATGAACTGCTGCTTGACCCTGCCTCTGTCTGCTGCCCTTTCATAACACGACCTGAGAGGGACAAGGGGGACAAACACAGTAAGCCAAACACAAAGGGATAGATTTTAGGGACGTTTTTCTTTCCAGCAGCACTTGTCTAAGCTTGGAGAGGTCCCATGAGGTCAGAAAGAGAAGGATGCAAAAAAGGAGGGATGGAAAAACAGGAGCACTGAAAGAAAGAAGTGAGAGGTAGGAAGGAGCAGCCTCACAGCGCTCAAAGTTGGAAGAGATCACAGAGAAACTCTGGCTTTGCATCTTGGTGCTGCTTTTGCAAGGGGTGGAAATATTAGTTTTTAATTAATTTTCTTATTGCAGTTGCTGGAAGGGGAGGAGGGAGGGGGATCACCTTCAAAAAAGAAATACAAATAACTGCTTTAACAGGAAACTTTTGCTGCTGTAATTTATTGGAAGGCGAAATGAGCTCCGATTACATTATCCACCCGCATTGTGCCGGCAACGCGTACTTCGGATATTGCGCTATAATCCAATGACTGCTCCTGAATTATTAACACCAAGTTGTTATTAGAAGAAGTTGCCTGGCTTATTTCTGCCATTCTCCCCCCCACTCCCTTTATTAAGTTTGAATTGATTCCCCACACCTCCTCCTGCTCCCCAAAAATGAGCCCTTGCCTCCCCAGCTCCTTCATAGCTGCCACAAACGTTACTTGCATTTGGCAGCCTGGTGAATTATTCACGCGTGCCGGCAGCAGCAGAGATATTACAGGTCTCGGAGGAGCCAGTGCGGCTCGGCTGTCACAGCTCTGGGTGGCTGTGTCGTTCCCCCCCCCTCCACATCCAACAAAGTTTCGTTGGGCCCCCGAGTCCAGAGTGAAGTTTTGGGGCAGGGGGACATCCTGCAGACAGCCCCTCCTGCCACTCCTCTCCCGGGTGAAGCAAGGGAGCCCCTGGGCCCGGGCCGAGGTGGGCATCACCCTGGGACTTGACACCCCCAGCCCAGAGGTGACAGTGACACCCACCGCTGCGCGCTATTTCCAGCTGCCTTCCGGGGCTGCACGGGCCGGGCGCTACCTGCCCCTGCCTCCCCTGCGCCCATCCCCGCGGCCTCAGGGCGAGCTCCGCGGCCGCGGAGCCCCGGTCCCCCCTTCTCTAGGCTCTTTCCTGGAGCCGGGGGAGGGCTAGAGAGGAGGCTGTGACTGTGTCCCGTCCCAAAACGAGACCGAGCCAGGGGACAGCCAGGGTCTGAACAGAGAGTCGGGGCTGTGCTGATCCCCTCCGGCGCCTCTTCCCCGCTTTCCCCGCGGCCCGGTCTTGCCTCTCCCGGGAGTGGGACGGGGCAGGGAGGGCCCGGGAGCTGCTAAATCTCTGCCGCCCACAGAGCCTGGCACGGCAGCCGGGAGGCCTGAAATGCCCCCAGCGGGCCACGTCCCACGTCCCTGCCCTCCAGAGGGATCCTGCAGATTGCATTTATCGAGGGTTTGGGTTTTTTTAATAAAATAATAAAAATCAAGTTGTCGCCTTGCCTGGAGCTGGGACGGGCACGTCCCGGGTGTTCTTCCCGGGAAGCCTGCACCCAACTGAGTTTCTTGGACTAGAAATTAAAACACTGTAGTTTAAAAGAATAAAAATACGTTCAGATGCTCGTATTCGCTTTTGTCTCGCGGGAACCCCCGCGGCGGCTGCAGGAGGGCCCTGTCCCCGAGGGGAAACCGGGGGTCTGGCTGCAGAGCCAGCAGCACAGACCGACTCTCCAGCCCCCCAAACCCCGGGGGAACCCCAAAAACCCGCCAGGAGTGGGGGCTTGGGAGGGTCCCCGGCCATGATAAGAGCAGAGGGGACGTTCTGGCCCTTGACATTCGGGATGGGGGCACGTCTGCTATTCTCCCCTGCCATGGGAACCGCTCCTCGCGGTCCCACGCAAGGCGATGAGGCGGCCGGAGGATTCGATCCACCCCGGGAGTTACTTTTAATTTGTACTTTACACCAGCTTGAGGGGGGCCCGGGCTCCCCGATTTTCCTTGCACACCGCCCGGGAGCATCCCCGCTTACACCGGCTCAGGGGCTCTCTCAAATTTAGGCTCATGTCCCTCTCCTGGCCCTGCTGCAGGGCGACGGGAGGCGGTCCGGGCACAGCCGTGCCCAGCTCCCCGCCGGGGGGTGCTTTTTGAAGGAAAACAAATCGGCCCCGGGGGTGGGCAGGGGGTGCCTGGTTCCTGCAGCTCCGCCGGCCCCTGCGCCGCTGGGTCTGCCCGGAGTTCGTTTGCAAACGAAAAAGCCGCGGGGAAAGGCGAAGAGCCGGGCACCGCGCTGTCTGCCCGCCCGGAGGAGGCTGCTCGCCGCTCCCCCGCTTCTGGACGCGTTTCTAGGGGGGCGAATTTCGTCCCTGCTCGGCCCAGCACCTCTGCCGGAGCGCCCCGAGGGAACGGCGGCTTCTCCGCTTTTCTCTGCCGGGGGGAGGCCGGGGCTTCGCGGGGAGGGTGAGCTCAAGCCGGGCCGGGCCGGGCGCGCTGCCCCTGGCCCCGGCTCCCTGGCCGGGTGCGGGCACTTGAGTCAGATTTATTTTTGGTGCAGCGAAGTTTTTTCCCCCGCAGGGAGCTGGTTGCAGGGGCAGAAAGGAGCGGGAGATAGCTGTAAAACGACCTCCAGAGATGGGCTCTGCCGAAGAGTTTCTCCCTAGCCCCGCAGACCCCCCCGACCCCCGGAGGCCCCCTCCCCAGCAGAGCCGGGAGCCGACGGGCGCCCAGCTCAAGGCGGTTGTTTTCCAAGGGGAGCAACGACAAGCAGTGCCTGGTGGGGACAGGGGACACCTGTGGGTACATTTTACCGGCGGTTTTGCAAGTGAGGGCTGGAACGGGGACCTCGGACACCGCCGCGGCTCTCCCTCCTCTGGGCTCCACGGCGGGTCCCACCGGGGCTTTCTCCGCCTTTCGGCACTCGCAACCCCAAACTTTGGGGGTGCTTAAAGACAAAAATAACAGTTATTTCCTAGGTTCCCGGCTCGCCACCTCGGCCCCGTGCGGGATGCTGTGCCAGGACGCGGCGCTCGCTATCGGTTAGAGGGCACGGAGTTTGCTCCTCTCCGCGCTGCTAACAGGGAGCGGTAACGTGTTTAGACCACTTAAACTAGGCAGACATAACTGGGAGCCATGCACGGCTCAGCTATGCCGGGAAAGGAGGTGTCATTTGTACGCAGTTACTTTGGTGATCAACACTTGAATGATTTATGCCGCCTGCTTTAATTATATTCCTGTGACATTTTCCTGGACAAAAGTGGGCCGCACACAGCCAGAGCCGGGCAGCCCCGGCAGCGCCCTGCCGCTGCCTGCCGTGCCCGGAACGGCTGCCGGGGGAGGGCAGCCACGCCGACACCCCGAAACACGGCTCTGGGGGAGGCGAGGGGAGATGCCTCCAAAGATATTACTCTTAGCCAGAGGGATTTTTTGTTACCCCCCCTGAGTAGTTTCCGATTCAGCGGTAGTTTTCTGCTCCGTGGAGGAGGAAAGGCCCCTGCCTTACTCGCTTTTCTTCCCCGGTGAAAGGCAGCGACCCGGAGCGACACTTCCCCGACGGCTCCGGGGGACTCCTTCATCCATCCCCGCGTACGGCGAGAGGCCGCCGTTCCCTCCAGCCCTGCTCCCCTCCCTGCCTCTCGGCCGGGGACCCGACCCAAACTTTTCCTGCCTGATCAGTGCCCGGTCCCCCCTCAGAGGGGCTGGAGCTG
>VFFE01006059.1:0-12500 GCA_008921705.1 Burhinus oedicnemus | reverse complement strand
AGCAAACGTGAAGGATGCGGCGGGGCCGGGCTGCAGCACGACGCGCTCCGCTCCTCGGAGGGGCCGGGGGGAGGCAGAGCCACCCCGCTCCCCCCGGCCGGGGGCCCCGAGCCGCCCCGACCCCGGGTCCCCCCCCACCCCAGCCCTGCCTGCCGGGAGGGAGGGGGAGCGCCTACTTAGATTGTGCTTGGTGAAATTAGTGATGTATCACGTTAATTACCAGTGTGATCTTAAAATGGTTGCAGGCCCAAGGAAAATTAATGGAAATCCAAATTCTAATTATGTGGCTGGTGTTAAAGAGTTGAACTAAATACCCAGGAAGGGAAATTGGATGATACTGTGGAAATATGCTACATTTTCTGGCTGCTTCTGGTTATTGCATCATGAAGCCTAATAAATGCATTAGCAGAGATACCTCTGGAGGATAATCTTTGGGGAGACAAAAGGGGCGGGGGGTGTTGGTACCTGGGACAACTGCGAAAAACAGTAAAGAAATTCCAACATTTGTTAATTTTACACCATTTTTGTCCCCCCGCCTTTTGGAAGGCTTCCCCTTGCCCGACGAGTACGGGCCCAGCCCCGTGTGCTGGGATTGTGCAAGGAGGCAAGGAGGAGAGAGCCGGGAGCCCCGGGGGAGAATCAGGGAAGCCCCAGGAGCGGGGCTGCATCGGCATCGCCGTGGGCTCCCCCCGCCTGCCCCCGCCAAGCCTGGGGCGCTGCCCCGCTCGCAGGTGGGGAAACTGAGGCACGGGCACACATTCCTCCGGGCTGCACCTCCCTGGTCCCCCTCTACCCGCCCCGGAGTCACCCAGCAATCACGCACGAAGGGCTAATTAATTATCACAATTAAGCTTTCGGGACCAGGGGCTGAAACCCCGGGGGTTGCAGAAAAAAGCGGAGGGGGCACACGACACCGAGTGCGGCAGTGTGTGTCGCGTCCGACCCACGCGTGTCCCCGGGGACGGGGGGGCAAAACCACCTTCCCACAGGCTTAACTCTTCCCTCGCCGGCGGTCTATCGGGGTCCCGGGTTTCAGCTCTAAGATCTCAGCCTCATCCATCACCGAGTTAAAAAAAAAATCAAGAGGGAAACCAATACAGACAAACACATCAAGACTCAAGAGTGGCGACCCTTGGAAAAGGCAGGGTCCAACCAGATATGAATCATTTTTCTTTGCATACTTTAAAGGAATTACTAGTGATATGCACGGCTGTCACTGCAAACTACATTTATGGATTTGCAAGTCATTTCCATAAATCAGCTGCATTGGATCCATCAGAAGAGCAGAGCCCGGCGTCGGTGCGAAGATGATGGAGCTCTCTTTGAACGTATAATGAAGTGTTCCAAGGGCTGCAGTTATTTTTCTGCTTGTTAAGGATTTTTTTTTTGGAAGGGGGAGGGGGACCTTTTCGAATTTGATTTTAAATTAAAACGTCGCCAAGAGATGTTTTATTGGTGATCACCCTTATGATAAATTTATGCTTCAATAATTACTTTTCACGGGATATCGATTTCCTCTGGCAAAAGCCTTTCTCCCTCCTTCCCAACCCCTGTCTCCCATTTCCCGAACAAGGCAGCGCTCCCTCACCGCCCCCCCGGGGACGGCTCGGCTGCAGAAACACGGGTGGGGCTGGGGGAACCGAGCGGCCGCGGCGAGGAAGGGAGGGAGGGGGCGGCCCAAGTTCACGCCTGAGCCGCCGCCGTGCAGCAGCGCAGCCCGACGGCCGAGGGAGCTCCGTGCCAGGTCCTTTTCCTCCTCCCAGGGTCCCCCCAGACCCTCCCCGGGTTCAGTGGGATCGTAGATGGACGGCGGGGGGACATCCCCCGGCGTGGCAGGGGTCCCTCAGAGGGATGCAGGCAACCTCCGAGGCTGCAGCAAGACCCCCCTGCTCCGAGGTGTCCTGACTGCTGGCGAGATGGGCTACTGCTCCACAGCTCCCCCCTCAGCCCCAGCCCCCCCCCCCAAAATCCAGAGCAAATCACCCTGTAAGAGAGAGCGGGCAGTCCCAGCAGCCTGCAAACAAGGGGAGTCTCTGTGCCCCCCTCCCCTGGCACAGGTGAAAGCTTGGTGAGCGACTGCCCCATCCTGCTGTGCCCCCCCAGGCCCATGCTTGCCCTGGATGGCTGGGAGCCCCCCTGTACCCCTCCTGGTGCCCAGCCTGGGAACGGGAGCAGACAGGGCAGCACACGGCAAAGAGAAGGTCTTGCTGCACCGAGGCCGTGGTCCCCAGGATTACATGTGCCCTCAACGGTGTCCCAATCTGCAAACACAACCCCGGCAGGGACCCAGCTGCCCCTTCCACACCACCCACAGCAAGTCCACTCTCCCCAACACCAGTCGCACTTCGCTTTTCTTAGAGAACCACTAGCCCGCTGTTGGAAACACGTTCAGAGCACTCAAGTAGATGCAGAGGGTCTGACGGGTTCATAGCCCAAAGTAATGCCAAGGCCACGCCGAACCAGAACCAGCTTGTTGCACAAATGCTCCTTAACTTAAAAAACATTATTATTACAACCAGACTGGAGTTTTCCAAGATGTCGATTTCATCCAAATAAATCACTTCTGATCTGTCCTTTCCTGACAAAGCCAATATTTCTCTCAGCTCCACCCACCCCCCCTCCATTTATTATGGAAATAACTTTCCCCTTGGAAGGGACTCACACCGTGCTCAGAGGACAGAGCAGCGAGAACAGGACAGCACAGGGCAGTTTCCCAGGCAGAAACTTCGAGCCCGTACCGATTCCCCCGGAGGACCTGTTCTCAGGGTTTTCCTCTCATTACACGATTAGCTGGCTGCTATTCTCCTTTCCCTCAGGAGGAGTTTGCTGGTGTTGGCAGTTCATGTCCTAGCTCCCACGGTAAAAATCGCAGGTAGTGACACGTGGGTGGCTGGATCACCTTGTCCCCTATTTGGTTTTTATTTTAAAGCAGGGGATTAGAAAAGTGCAGAGCACTGTCCCCATCCCCAAACCCCGAACACTAAGCCCTGCACCTGGTCAGGGCAGGGTTACCATCGCCCGTGCGCTGAGAGTGAGGAGGGGCCTGTGGGCATGAACAGAAAAAGCTGTGGTGGGGACCCAGGGCGTAAGCGGAGCCCAGGGCACCCTGCGCACCCCTGCCTTGCCCCGGCCCAGCTTTGTAGCAAGGCTGGAGGAAGCAGCGCACACCTTGTGGGAGCACAGCCTTGGCCAGGCATGGGGGGGTTCCTTCCAGCTGCTTGTGGTATCCCACAGGGCATGGGACGGAATACCGCCTTTTTCTTTATCTCGAATGTCCCCAGTAGATACTACCTTTTAATCCAGCTGGGACCAGCCATTGCTCCCCAAATTCCTGTACACTGCCAAAGACCACAGAACTCACATGGGCACAAGCTGGAGAGCTCCAAATCCACCACAAAGACCGGACAGAACCCGTGAGCAGCTGGGGAGGAGGAATGGGCTGTCCTGTCCCACTCCTCTCCCCTCAGCTTCCGATAAGCGCTGGCCTCTGCTCTTGGCATGACCCAAAGTGCCACTGTCTTGCACGAACCCTTGGCCTCCTCCTGCTCGAGGTGCCTCCTCGTCAGGGCAGGACGAGCCGCCAAGACCCCAAATTCAGGCTGCCCCCCTAGGTACAGCGTTGACTAGCCCAGGCTGCTAATTTTCTTGCCTTACTGGTACCCCACTTCAAAGCCACCGCTTCTCCAGGTGGCTCCACCTCACCACATCCCTAACGACAAACCCGTGGGCATCCCAACACCTCTTTGCTCTGGACAGTGGAGGAAGGAGCCGGGTCGGGGGGTTGCGAGGGGAGTCCCTGTCCCCTCCCCCGGTGCCACTTCCCCCTTGCCCGGCGCGGCGGAGCCGGCTCGGCGCTGCCGCCCTGCCCGGCTCTCAAAGCTTAGGCGAGGGGGACCTCTGCAGGCTGCGCCGCCGTCGCCGCCGCACCGCCCCCCCCGCCAACACGGCTGCCCGCCCCACCGTGTGGGACAGAGTAGGGCGTGCTGCCTCCTGCCAGCCGTTTTTAAGCAGGGAAAACCCCTTTCTAAAGGTAAAAAGCTAAAAAGCGGAAGGGTTTTGTGAGCAAAACGCCCCATCGCATCCCTTCTTCTGCTAGGTGGGAAGTCGCTTCGTGTCCCACAGAGAAATCATCGTGTTTTCCCAGGGCTTGTGACACTACTAATGGCAGACACTGTGCAAAAAAGCATATTACTCCCCATGTCCCATACCAGGAGCTGAGGAAGCAGGGTACTCCCCCAGTAACGCAGGCTGAAGGGTGAAACCCATAGTGATTTCAGAGAGGATTGCTGCTAAAAACGAAGTGACACCAGTGCCACAGATCGCGGGGACAGGAGGGAAGGTCAAAGGCAGGCACAGGGTTAGACCTGACCAGTCTGAGAAATAGTGAGGCAGCAGGGAAGCAACAGGCAGCTCCTCCTAGGTGGTCCTGTGGCACATCATGCATGCCCCTCAGTCCCTGTCCCCCCAAATTTAAATGCCTCGTTGAATTTCAGCCAAAATGTGACTAGAGACTTGACAAGTGCAGGAAATTCAGTCACTGGATGTTTCAAATTCTGCTGCCTGGGGAAACTGAACTTCAGAGCACTCCCTGGTGCGTGCGCACAGCTCCTTTGCAACCAATGTCATCTCTAGCAGAAACTCTCCTGCCTCCTGCTTCACTCCCAGAGCCGGGAGTGTTGCAGGGTCCCAGGGTCACTGCATGACAGCTGACAGGACTTCACACCTGGAATGAGCCCTGTGACTACCCCGTCTATGGCCTGTCCCAAACCTGCCAGCCGCTTAAGTGTTAGGAGCCGCTTTATACATCCATGCAGTTACAGTCACATGCAGAACTGGGATGAACCCAGTGCCCTGCCTGGCCTCATGGCACAAAGCTGCCTTCCTGAATGTCTTTGCCTTCCTTTAGTACTGCCAGTCTGCATTCCCATGTGCAGCAAAGACTTTTTAGGGTACCTGGAGCAGCTTTGAACCCATCACATTGCTGCATGATGACGTTGGCTGTAGCAGGGCATGCTGGCTGGGTAGCAGCACTGCTCTCAGTTATTGATGCCTGTGATGCCATTGCATGACCATCCCATCCACAGAGCTGGGGACACAAGCACATCCTAGACTTTAACCCGCTTCTCTGTAACCCATTCCAAAATGCAGCCAAGCACCCAAATCATCAGTGTTTGGTGTCAACCAAAGCATCAGTGTCCCCCTTTCACCAGTCAGAGGATCCTCTGAGGGTGGCAGAGCTGCCAGCATGAAGTGCCACATATGTGCCGACCATACAGCTGATGGACTGACACACTGTCCCCATGTTATTTTCTGCTCTCAGTTACATGAGCATCAGTTAAACCCCCAGCTATTGGCCCTGCCTCTGAATCATACGAATAGTATTATGGCCACTTTACTTCCGGTGAGGGAGTTTCAGAAAAATAATCATTTAAAGGAAAATATCATGATCTGCTGCATTTTTTTGTGGAAGTTTTTAAGCCTTGATTGTAGAGGGAAGCACAAGTTACACTGCTTTATGCTCATGCTGGCAGCTCCCCCAGGTGTCCTGTGCTTGCACATCCCCTTGCACAGGCACCCTCATCCATGCCAGGGATGCTTGGTGGGGTGTTAGAGAAGGGGGAGCCAGACCCTTCTTGGAGTGCAGGGAAAGGCTAAGGGGCAATGGACACAAGGAGCAACGGACACAAGTTGCATCAAGGAAAACTCCGATTAGATATTAGGAAAAGAAACTTTCCACACGAAAGGTAGTCAAATACTGGGCCAGGGATCAGACTTTGGGGTCACCAACCTTGGAGACATTCAAAGACTGGCTGAACTGAGCAACCTGACCTAGCAGCAGTGAGCCCTGCTCAGAGAGAGGGCTGGATCAGAGACTTCCTGAGGTCACTTCCAACTTGAATTATGTTATGATTCAATGATGATGCAAACAAACCCCTGGCTGCTGCTCCTGAATCCCCCTCATCCATCAGTGCTTCCCAGCACAGCAAAATAAACTGGAGCAGTCAAGCAACTTCCAAGCCCATCAGCACAAGTAGCAATGTAAAGCTGGTGTTACACAGCCTGTAATCAGCTGCTATTTCTCATTTCTTAAAATCATATTATTTTATGATCCACTAATGCTTTTCCCAAATAGTCCCATTTGTTCTTCACCTAATTCAACCATAGCTGTTAATTGTTTGATACTAATAGCTTTCATTTCTCTCACTTCCTTCTCTCTTTCTTTGCCCTGCAGGGGCAATCAGCTGCGACACCCATGAGCAAGGTTGCAAAACAACTTCTGCCTTCATTCCTTGTGCCCTGCCCACTCCGGGATGTAGAAAGCATGGCTAAGGGGGAGGGAATTTGCCCCATTTGATCCATGAACATTTCAAGGGAAATCGAAAGGATAGTGAGTGCTGCCAGATATAAAGACACAGGCAGAAGCACCCCAAAGTGAGAAAAAAATAATAATTAACTGATAACTTGGGGCTAGCACCAGGACCACCATGCAACCGATGTCTGGAGTGAGACAGCCAGGGCTTGGCTCTGAAGCACCTCGCTTTGGAGTGGTGACAAGTCTCCCCCTCAAAACCTTTTTGCAACGGTTTTGGTGATAAGAAAGTTGAAGGAGTGGTGAAGAAGGACTCCCTGGGGAAAGCTTCCCAGCCTCTCCTGCCCTTCATTCTGCTGTGTCGCAGCCCTTGATTTTGGTGCCTTCTCTAGGCTGCCCTTTACAGCAGGGAGGATGAAGATTATTTTCCAGAGAAGGGGCTGGAAAGAAAGGGGTCGGACAGGAAAACTTTGGGTGAGGGAAATGAGAGAGGTAGTCAGCTACCTGCAAACATGGCTGGAGCCTACGTACACAGCATAGGCTATGCCTTGCTCCTCTCTCAGCTGGTGTCCCCAAACCAAGGCACGAGAGCTCTGCGGTGCTCCCTGAAAGGCATCTGATGTCTTGGCAGAGGCTGCTTACGAGGTCCTCGGTGGCCTTGGCTGGTCTTGAGAGCCTCCAGGACTCAGTCAGGGGGAGCCCTGATGCTGTACAACATGCAGGGTAAGGTCAGTGCTGCCTTACAGCACCTTGGGTGTTCACCTCACCAGGACAGGACCCGGGGGTTTCCATGCAGTTTGCTACCAGGTGTGGGTCTGACACATGCTGGGCACGGGAGTCCATCCACAACCCCGGGCAAATGACTGGCTAGATCTTGGTTTTTTTCCAAGCCTTGGCTCTCACCAAAGGCAGGAATCTCCCTTCAAAGGAATAAACCCCAAGAAAATCCATTTCTTAGACAGCAATCCAGAAGGCTCATGGCAGCCCCAGATGTGGTGGAGTTCACTCCCTACATCTCATATTCTTCTCCGTTTGCAACAAATTAAAAAGCCAAAACTCTTATGGTCTGATTTTGATAGAGTACTCCACAGGTCTGCTAATTGTTTTCCCATGAATCCTTGCTTTTGAAACTAGAGCTGGATTTTAGTTGGAATAGCTCTGAAAGTCTACCAGGGTCAAGAGGCGTGGCTTGCCAGTAGCAGAAAGATGCAGAGGAATAGGTAAATGGGTACGTGCTAACTCTTTAGGGTACAGGAAAATGTCCCAGTGAAGTTATTTTTCACCCCTGCTGCAGACACAGGCTCTAAATATCACTTCTCCCTGCCTGGCAGCAAGGGAGAGAAGCAGCAGCATCTGTTGCCAGCAGAGGGGCTGCAACCGGGAAAGATGGGTGCTCGCTGTCCCAGGGACCTTCTCATTCTGTTTTGGTAGAATAACCCAAAATCAACCAGTTCTAAGTGATGGGAAGAGCAGAGAGTTTTGAAAAACTGTGTCTTAATGAGAATGTTTCTTCTCCTTTTTCTTAAAGCTAAGAAGCTGCCTGCCCTAACCACGGCAGGTGGAGAAAGGTTTCTATCAGCAAGAGAGACAAAAAGGTCTGTCAGGAGAGGATTAGCTGGAGCAGAGCCTGCCTCTGAGCAAGACAGAGGGCGAGGCGACCTTGCAAAGCCTGTCTGGGCTATTTTCTAGAGCTCTGGGAGGAAGACTGCAAAGCCAGTAGTGACAGAGGAGAGCTGCATTAAGAGAGGAAATTAATTTTGCTCTAATGCCTGCTGTTGCTTACGCAGCGATGAACAGTGGCTACAATCCCCCAGCTGTCCCCATCCCCATCGAGCATGAGCAAGTCAAACAGAGGCTTTTTAATACCAGGAGGGGAGCGCTGCCCTTGTTCTGTGGCCTACTGGGAAGTGTAGTTCAGTGCCTGCATGGCCATTTCGGAGCAGCCTTTGCTCCCTCTCATTTCACAGCCTGGGGCTCAGAGCAGAAAATTTTGGGGGACAGGGTTGGGATGGCTGCTTGGGTCTATTTGCTGCTTGCGTCAGTTGATCATCCCTCTCTGGAGTGTGGGACCATGAGATATTCCCTCTTTGCTGGGGAGTCTGAGGGGAAAAGCTGTGGGATGCCCTTTCTGGCATGCTGATCTGCAGCCCCAGCAGAGAAAAAAAATCTTGGCAGCAAGGGGCTTGCCGAATTCCATGCCCAGCAGAAATGATGGTGGGTGCAAGAATGTCCTGGTTTGAGGTGGAACAGAACCAAACAGGAGGCACTGCTGGAAATGAGGACCTGGCCATGCCTAACAGCAAGCGTGTGGTGGGAGGCTGTCCCAGACAGGGATGAGTGTCCAGGGCTGCCTCGGTGCAGGGCCACCCCAAGCTTGTGCTTGCACGCTCTGCTGAGTCAGGGCCAGTGACAGGGGGGTTAGCTCGGCTTTCCCGAGGGAAGAGCTCACACCCACGTCATCCACGGAAACTAAAGTGAGCATAGAGCTTCAAACCATGCTCACTGGGCTGGTGGTGGGGAGAGCGAGCAGTGGGCACCTGGGGTTCAAATGCCTCAGAGGTGCACAAGAAGCTGCAGGACAAGAGGAGGGTAGGAAGGGCTCAGTCAGTCGTCCATGGACGTTGGATGTGAGCACATGTCTAACCCTGACAAATCCAGCAAATCCCCAGCACCTGGCAAAAAAGAGATAGTTTTGCACACTCTGGAGTCTGGGGCACATCTTGAGGAACATGAGGCTGGCTGGGTTTGGGTTGTTTCTTCTCAAATGGAAAATCTTAACTGTCTGCATTTGTTCCCATGACTTTTTTTATTTCCACTGAAGTTCTCTTTCTTTCACCAAGGAGATGTGAGTTGCATCCAGACTGCACCTCCCCATTTTCCTCCTCAAAATAATAATAGCCTCATTTGCTAAAGGCAGTATTAGGGTATTAAGTGAAAATGAATTAAGTTTAATTCAATTGTTATTTTAGGAGCTTTGCCTCGTCAGGGTTTTGCAAAGCTTCATTCTTCCACTCGCTGGAGACCAGCTTTAACACGCCCCTGCTGAGTTGTTGCTGCAAGCCACAAACCCATCACGCTGGGAGTTTTACTTAATGCTAAGGGTTGGATTTTATTTTGCTTAATGTCAGAGTCTGCCTGCCATGCTGCTGGGGGAGAGGAGAGAGCCAGAGACTGGTTAGCTCACGTCCATCATACTCGGCTTAGAAATACAAGTGACTGTCTGGCTGGTGATTTCTTAGGCAAAAACCCAGCACTTTTTTGTCCAGAAAGCACCACGTCACTGTTCCCCTGCTTCAGAGAAGCTTCACCTGCTCATTGCATTGGGTCTCAATCTCCTGGTTCTTCTCCATTCGCTGTGGTATGCTTTGGACCACCAGCACATGAGGGTGGGGGCTGCCAGGAGTGGGAAGAGCTGGAAAGAGATCAGTCCTCATCTGCAGAGCACTCATCTTACCTGTGCTTTGCTCTTTGGATTGTCTTTAAATAGAATAGTCCTGGAGAGCATCAAGGTCTGCCCTGGTCAGGAACCATTCCCCATCCCTAAGGAGACATCAGCTCCACCCAAGCCAAGGAGAAACTTTGGAAAGCAGGAAAAGAGGAGAGAAGAAGGAGAGAAAGCAGTGACAGAGGGACCTGGACTATCTAGGGATTGATGCCCGTGCCTTTGCTATGTGGGCAGGCAGGCTACTGGGTGCCCTTAACCACATGGGGTTTAATATGGCATTTGGAGAAAATTCATGTCTCTGCACAGGGCAGGGCGATGAGGGAGACCATGACCCAGAGGAGTGAGAATAAGAGGGGCTCAGTCTCCCCCAAAGCCCAGTGAAAGGACATTTCAGATGAGCTGTCAGCTCCCACAGTTTGTGCAGCTGAGCTGTGAGATCCATCACATCTCTCCTCCCTTCCCCTTCTGGTTCCTATAGCAGAGAGGGAGAAAGGAGGACAAGACCCTGAAGATAAATGCCCACACACGGTGTCGGGACGGCTCAGTGTCAGCAGCAGCAAACAGTAGGAGGGAGCACTCAGAGCAGGGCTCTCCCAGCCCCTAACCTTGCTGAGAGCCAGGGCCCAGGATTTATGGAAGAAAAGCTTGGCAGTGACCTCTGATCCACTCCAGCACCGAGCGCGGACTCGGATGGCATTACAGCGTGATGTACGGCCAGCGGGTCTGCCGGGCAGTCTCTTGTGAGCGATGGCTTGTGATATTTCTGGAGTTTATACCTAGCTCTCCAGCTCGACGGGCTTTCTGGATATGATTTGTGCCGTATGTAGCTCTATAAATATTGAGCTCAGAGCATTATATATGGCGACAGCCCTACAGCACTCCTGGTGATATATCCCTGCGTTTGCAGTTGTAGGCGAATAATTTTAGTTTGAGCGGTGTGGCAATGAGAACAAGGAGGAAGTAAAATAAAAGGGTAATTCGAGCCCAAGTGAACGGCAGGGAGCGTGCGTGAGGCTTGGCTGATCATTCAAAGCCGCTCCCACCAAATCACTCAGGGATGTGATGGCTGGAGTCATTTCCCAAATTAGTTACCTTATCCCTGTGTGCTGCTGTCTGCAAAATAACAGACGTGTTACCAAGCCCCCCTGCCCAGGGTTTTGCTGAGAGGAGGTGCTGCAACAGGGCAGGGAAGGAGCAGGGGACAAGGCTGGCACTCCAAGGACAGGGTCAGACCCTCCCTGCCAGGACATCCCTCAGGTTGGAGCATGGGGAGAACCTAGGCTGTTACCACCAGCCTCTCACCACCCAATCTCCTGGAAAGCTGCGGCAGCATTGCCCTGGGAACCCGGCATGACAAACAGCTCACAGACCACCTGTAGGTGTGGGGACAAGGGCATTTTTCTGCTATGAGTGGGCATGTTGCTTAACCCACCCAGGATTGCTGCAGCCCAGGTGTCACTTCCCCACCCATAAATCCCACAGCATTCCCTCCCTCCATCCGGGAGATGAGCAAAGGGGGTTCAGATCCATGTGGCTACTTATCCCATTCAGGCAAACCTTGGTGGGGCCTCGGGACAAACTCCTGAGCGGGATTCTGGAATGACCAAAAGCCCATCTCCAGTGGAAAATACAGACCAGGATTTACGCCATGTCCAACTCACTGCAATATTTCAAGGCGTTCAGGTGCTTATGTCCATACAGGGCTGGCCCAGGCTGGCAGGTTCAGAGAACCCACCTTAGACCATTAAAATTAATCATTTCCAACTTGGCATCAGAGCTCAGTGCTTCCACGGGAAGGGCCTGTCCTTCGGCCCTGCATGTCACCACTGCAGGTGACGGGGGGGTGGCTGGGTGATGCAGCACCATGTCTCTTGGCAAGAAGTCTGAGGCAGAGCCCGTAATAATTAATCTTTAATTGTGAAATAGGTGAATGAACAACCACCTGAGGAATGAGATTATGAGGGAGGGAATAATATTGTATTATATTGTATTATATTATATTGTATTATATTATATTGTATTATATCATATCATATCATATCATATCATATCATATCATATCATATCATGACTGGAGGGAACCAGGCTGGTAACAGACTTTCCAACAGCAACCAGGCTGCACCAATGCGTGTCAGGGGTGCCTCATTCCAGTACAAATGCCATGATGGGCCCATTATACTTACATTTCGGTCACTGTACTGCCACAGACCTGCACCCATGGTGCTGTCGCTGACAGTTCCCAGAAAACCTCCACACTGTCCCCAGTTTCAGCATTGGTGTATTTTCATGAGATCCTCTAGGAGGAATTCAGCTCAGTTTTTTCATCTGTTATCGGTGAATAACCCCAGCAACAGACTAGCACAAAGGAGCTGAGGGTCCTTCCCCCTGGGAAACCCACACCTTCCAGCTCCTTCATAACCACCCAAGGGCACTGGGCAAGGACATGGTCCCATCAAAGCATTGGGTGATGCAGGCAACAGGCCAAGAGCAGGAGAGACCATTTATAAGAAGCTGGAATGGTTTGCTCCGATTTTGTGAAGAGATGGAAGGTCAACAGAGAGCAATAGCCCTTCTCGGTGGCTTTATGTCAGGACAGGGACTGCAGATGTTTGCAATCATAGCTATTGCAGACACAAAGGATGTGAGAATTGATCTGATTTCTTCCTCCAGAAAAGATTTAAGCTACATGGGAACAAAACATACTTACACTGGAAGCTGCTGCTTTAATCTTGAAGAGACACAAAA
>VFFE01006058.1:0-323104 GCA_008921705.1 Burhinus oedicnemus | reverse complement strand
GAAGCTGTACAGTCCAGAAAGGTGTATCACCTGCATGAGCAAGTTCTTGCAGAAACACAAGAAAAACTGGGCTCTGTTAGACTGAAGGATCCATCTAGCCCAGAAACCTGCCCTTAACAGCAAATCCCTGATTGTGCTTAGTTGAAACCTCCATATAACAATCTCCTGATGTCCAACAGTCTAAAGCTCGGGGGCTTCCTACGCCTGAGGAAGTTCTGTGTCTCCTTCAGGTTTATTTTTAGATGAAAATACCAATGAGCTTTATTGCATGGGATGTATTTCTCTTGGTGTCATTACTGGAGATGACAGAAAGTTGTCCTGTGAAATCAGCTGGAAAATCTTCAGTGACGATATTTCAAACTCTTAACCAAGTTATTCTATGTGCATGCTTCTCCCTTAAAAGTCTGAGCAAATAGGCATAAGACAGACTTAAACTATAATGTTAAATGATTGTTCCTGGTACTATTTTCCTTGTTTCTTTCATATTAAATCATTTAAACAGTAGGGTCCAAATTCCTAAAACCATTGTATCTTTGACCCTTAGGGTACTGGAAGGAGGGTAAATATACTAGAGGTAGTAAAGTTTTGCTGTCTATAAATGAATGCAGTAAGAAATCTTGATATTTTGTATTATCCTCTACTAGAACTGTTAGATCTCCATGCAGTTTATGGCAGTAACTTGTAGGACGATATTTGAATGCTCTGTGCACGGGCAGAATACTTGTTGGATTTGAATTTCTTTAACTAACTGTTGAGTAAGTAATAAAGTGGTACTTGGTGAATTAATACGCTGTTTATTGGTTAAGAATTAACCAAGAATCCTATCTTGAGAAATACTATGCTACATAAAACATGATCTGAAAAGAAGCCAGAGTTGATAGCGGCAAGTAATGCTCCTGAGTGTCTATAAAAAGAGCTGTCTTAATTAAACTCCAATGCACTATGACAAAGCTATTTTGTTAGGTTTTGGCTTTAAAAACCAGCTAGCGCTTCAGCAAACTGGAAACATTCTCATGTGCTTAGATTTTGGCTTTAAAAGCCATCTAGCACCTCAGCAATCTGAAAACATTCCTATGTGCTTAGTTCTCACTGCAAATACAGAGTGTTACTACAGCTCTTCAGGACCATGAGAAACCATTAAGCTGCTTTAGAGAAGCAGATATCTTAGCTAATGGCAGGCTCAGGCCGTGGGCAGCATATCTCCATCCAAAACAGAAGGATTTGTGAGTTCACAGGGGTCTCAGCCAGGTATTGCCTGAGGACTCGGTAGCCCCATGGGGATAAAGAGAGTGAGCTCTGGTGACTAGAGAGCTTGCACATAGACATAGATGACAAAGGATGTAAAATCAGACGACTGACTTAGAGAACAGGCATTTTGCATTGAGGAGTATGGGATGAAAGCTGTATAAACAAAGAAAACGGAAAGTACCATCCAATGTATGATTCTTTCTACATTCAAAAGAGGAAGAACGGCAAAAAATACCCATGGAATTGAGGATTTGACTGAGCACCGTTGCTCAGGCAACCATCTTTTCTTCAGCTTTGGATATCCTGCAACACTCAGTTTTTGGCTAGACACCTGCCAGAAGGGAGGGTGACAAAGTGTGCTAGAGCAAAAACAGTATGTTACTTACGAGACATGAGATTTTTTTTAACCTTGCCATTGTTACACCTGTGATTTGACCTGTGTTCTCAATCTCAAACAGATTAAAGAAAGAAAAGATTAAATAAATATAAAGCAATAAGCTTCCACATGTTAGATAGTCTTGATCTGTAGCTGGTAAGTTAATGAATGTAATACTTTGAGATAAAAGTATTTAAAATGAGTTTTTTAAACATCTCTTCATTAATCATAGAATCACAGAATCAAAGAATGGTTTAGGTTGGAAGGGACCTTGAAGATCATTTAGTTCCAACCCCCTTGCCATGGGCAAGGACACCTCCCACTAGACTTGGTTGCTCAAAGCCTCATCCAACCTGGCCTTGAACACTTCCAAGGATGGGGCCTCCGCAACTTCCCTGAGCAACCTGTTCCAGTGTCTCACTACTCTCATAGTAAAGAATTTCTTCCTGAGATCTAATCTAAATCTGCCCTCTTCCAGTTCGAAGCCATTACCCCTCGTCCTATCACTACAAAAAGTCCCTCTCCAGCTTTACTGTAGGCCCCTTTCAGATACTGCAAGGCTGCTATAAGGTCTCCCTGAAGACCTCTCTCTTCTCCAGGCTGAACAACCCCAGCTCTCTCAGCCTCTCCTCGTCACAGAGGTGCTCTAATCCTCTGATCATCTTCGTGGCCCTCGTCCGGACCCACTCCAGCAGGTCCATGTCCTTCTTATGCTGTGGGCTCCAGAGCTGGACACAGTATTCCAGGTGGGGTCTCACAAGAGATGAGTAGAGGGGCAGAATCACCTCCCTCGACCTGCTGGCCATGCTTCTTTTGATGCAGCCCAGGATGTGGTTGGCCTTCTGGGCTGCGAGCGCACATTGCCAGCTCATGTTGAGCCTCTCATCTACCAACACCCCCAGCTAAGGCTTCCTTTAACTACCTTTCTCCTTCTCAAATTTCACAGGGTTTGAAAACTTCCTGATGCATTCACTGCAATTCAAGATGATGTTTCAACTTCCCTTTCCACCTATGAATCTGACTGACCATTTTTGGATCTTGATGGTAGAAGCACAAGGGCCCTCTCAGCTCTCTGAAGTGCCTGTTTTCGGCAGCCAGACTTAATGGTCAAATGGCTGGCAATGGCGGTAACTGGAATACTCTTCATGGCTGGTAGAGAAATCCCAAGTGGGATACCCCTAACTTCATAATAAAACAATTCGCCTTCTTCAACATGCTGTTTGAGTACAGTAATTATTCCATTGACCAATTTAGAAGAGGCCTGACATTAAAACAGTGTCAGGAGAGTGTGCATCATGCTAAGGTAAATAAGGGTAGTCCATATGCCTGAAAGCTGTTATTTCAGCCTTTTAGCAGACAATTCTGCATCCTTTGACATCTGGGTCACAACCATAAAGTTTTCCAGCACAAGTACAATAATTATAACATTATGACTAGCTTTTTCAGCTCATCTCCATTCCTTTTGCATCTCCCACAGAGCAGAAAACCCTTCTCTCCACCATCTGGGCATATCTGTAGTACAAGGAAGGTCATCAGCAGCTAGAGATGCCAGAGTAGCCAGCTGCTCTGCAGGCCTCCCTCCCCGGGGCCTCAGTACCGGAGACATTATCAATGGAACGGTGCGGACTAATAATCCTTGATTTTGGCAAATAGCCCAGGGGCAGCCAGCTGGGATGGGTTAAATCGTCCTGAGGTTCTTTTAAGTTACTCTGGGAGCTGTGCAGGGCAGCGCACAGAACTAGGTTAATGCTTTTTGGCCCCCAGTGACTCCTTCCATCTCTCCCGTCTCTCACAGCAAGGGGAAATGCATGCTTCAACTAATAATAAACCAACGCTGAGCATGTGGAGAACACCATGCCAAATATCAAACAGCTGGGGCTCCCTGGCCAGCCATTAGCTAGCCCAGTCACAGCATCGCCTGAAGTCTTCAAGAGAAGTGAAAATAAGGTGGGTAAAAAAGAAACTTCCAAATTAACTGGAAAAAAAAATAAAATCTCAAAACATGTGTATAAAGCTCTTGTGTCTTGTCAAGGAGTTTATTATGACACAGCTTTTATTTCCTAACAAACACAAACCTCTAATCACGTTCTTCACCAAAAAAGGGACTAAAAAGATGAGAAATGTTTACAGGAGGAAGAAGGAATCTCTCCGAGAACACTGGCATCTCTGTACCTCCCAAACAGCTTAAAATACAGGCATTGCTCTTGGCTGCCTTTCAGCATTAGAAAAAAAAGGGTTATATTTTTCCTTAGAAAGTAGCAGTCTTGACAACGTTCTCACAATGTCATATTTCATTATCCAGTTTAACAGGAAAAGATCTTGTTTGAAAAGAAATCAGGAGTTTTTATAAATGAACAGCATACTTCAGGAAGCTGAGTGAGACACTGTGTGCACAAAATTAGTTCAACTTGTATCCTGATTAAGGAAGAATCCAGGCTTTGTATCTCTTGTGCATAAGACATTGTAGTTTAGATTATATTAGTGGCTGTGTGCAAAACTTGTAACTTAAAATTCTTCCTGCTTGAAAATTTCATCTGTAATTTCTGGCAGCCTCCACCAAGGGGGTTCATCTGTTAATATTTCAGAGCAGCAAACTAAAGGCATAGCAATTTCACACACACTCTCACACAGAACCAACCCCACCATTCAGAAATGAAATTAGCCTTTTTGGTATTTGCAATTTATTATCAGAACACTCTACACGTGACGCTCTTTGACAATGCTTTCAAGAAAGATGCAGGTTTATAAACACCAAGAACAGAAGAGGCATTCATTATTTCAAGACTTATCCATTTTTTTTCAAATTAAAGATAAAACTAAATGATGTCAGACAGACTTTATTTCAAATTATAATGATTCTTTATGCCACTTTTAGGGAAAATACATTTCTTTGTAACATTCATGGGCTCAAAAATGTTATCCACATTAAGATGCTTCTTTTGCCTCACCATGTACATTTTCATAGCTAGGGTTCTGTCAATAGTTTTATAATAAACCCTTTTTTTTCAGAGCTTTGTATGTCAACCATAAAAATATGTTCCAGGATGAAAATTGGCAGAGTGTTGGTTCTCAGTTCAAGGATACAAGATAGTATTGTTCTTAATATCATTTTAGCATCTTTTTCCAATATGAAAAAACTCCAACCCAAACTTCCTTCACAGGCTTTATTAAGCATTTTTTTAAAAGGTGTCAAACTAAAATCTGTAGTAGTGGGACAATGTAAAAATAACATACAAAACTTGCAGCACACAAACATATTGGGGGAAAAAGGTGCAGTTGTATTGGCCATTCAATGTACAACAAATGCAGCATAATTGAGGAATGCTCAATAAATAGTGTGTAATTACTTAAGCGTGCAAAAAGTCTTTGGTAAAGCCCTTCCCAAGAGGCTGTGATAAAGTGAGAGGCAAAGTCTTGTCATGCCTGATACAGATCAGAAGCTGGCCAAAGAGATGGGAAAAACCAACACTAGGAACAAGCAAGCACTTTCCATCCCAGACGAGCGATGCGATTGCAGGCAACGTGCTGATAATTGTATTGAAAAGAGCGAGTAATGATATAGCAAAACTCACTAAAGACGTGCAATTATTTGCCTGAAAAACCCACGTATGTCAAGAGGTGTTTTAGAGGATCCAAACAGAAGGCAGGCAGCTAGGCACAACGATTTCAGTGCTAACAAATCCCAAATGGGGCTCTTTCCAGAGGATGGGCTGAATGGCTCAGGCAGTGGAGATCTGGCAGTGTGGCGCTGCATCAAAGGGGCCAGGGAAGCCAATTAATGGTTAGCCTGGATAAGGGACAAGAGAAAAAGGTATGGGGAAAAATACTGCAGGCCTTTTAGAAAAGCCAGACTCTCACCTGACATGCCATGTTCTGAATTAGTCACCCCATCCTCCCCAAGCAATATAAAAGCACAGCAAAAATAGGACAATGAGTATCATCAGGAACATTATAAAGTTGCTCCTAGGAGCCACCGCTGAAAAAGCCTTGGATTGTTCACTGGGGAGAGGAGGCAGCTATGTAGGAGCATTACAAAGCTCATGAATTTTACAAAGAGGGTAGGTGGACAGGTTCTGCGGACTCTGCTCCATGATACAAAACTGGGAAGCATTTAGTGACATAAATAAAGAGGTTGTAAATGAAGAACAGGTAGGTGGAAATACTTCTTAATTGCAACAAGCAATTACTCCCATGGAACTCCATGTCATGTAAAACTTAACTGAAGGAAGACTTTATCGGAATTAAAAGATAAAGAAAGGAAGAAGTACAGACAAAACCACTCATGGAAATACATCATAGACCTTAGACAACAAAAGTGTTCAAAACGATAAAACAGGAGGCAAGGCTGCTAAGGTCATCTATTAATAAAATTGCCTGACATTCCTATTACAACACCCTGTTGTCAGTTGCTTTTAGCTTTGCCAATCATTAACAGTTTGGAGTGAAATTTTACCCGTCAAATATCTGCCTGAAGCTGAAATACTCTGGAAAATGTTAGTCCAAACAATTCAACTGTTGCACAAATGGAGCCAGAGAAAAGTACTTTTCGTATTTTATTTCATGTTAAAAAATTTGGTATTCTGTCTCGGCAGTTGAAGCCCCTCCAGACTTTGGAGGGAGGGTGTAAGATTTCAGAGGTGAAAAGTCTTCACATTGCAGTGGTAATATTTGCCATTCTCTTTAAACTCTGCCTGAAAAATCAGGCAAATTACGCCTTTGAATAAAATTACATTCACTCATACTCTGAAAAATAGATCTATTTTTGGCTTTAATAGCTGAAATCACAAAGGATTACACCTTCCATGAATGTGCTGGATTGAGTTTGCGCCTCTGCTCTGCGACCAAGGAAAGAGTTAAAGCAGAAAGAGCTCAGCTATTGTCAACTTCTGAAATTATTTGTTCCAGCTTTTTAAAACTTGAAACCTAAAGCTGCCTTCTACTTCTGTGCTCTTTTTGCCTTCAGTCTGCAAAGTTCCCAGCTTAGCCAGTGAGGATGAGTCTAACCTTGTGACACTTGCTGAGATCTGAGCGGTTAAATCAGAACATTGTCTGAGCAGCTTGATACTCCTAAAAGCCTGTCAGGTTTGGAGCAACTAATTGGGTCTTGCCCCATATGTTCTGCCTGTGATTTTTCCAGCAACTGAACACAGAGAGCAACAGAGCCAGCAAGCAGATTTTTCCAAGTTTAGCTATTCTTGTCTCTCTCCTCATTTATGGGGAAAAAATATCTTTCATGCCGATCCTAGGAGAGGTTTGCAAAGTTCTGAAACTCTGGCTTTTTTTGCTCGCTGGCCATTTCATTTGAAACATCTCCACTCTGCAGGAGTTTTGAAGGGAACCAAACTTTTCAGACTATAGTCTGCAGTAGGATACATCATGACGAGGATGTATCTAGTCCACTCTGAACCACCTCCTAGCCAACACCCGTTTCATAGGGAGGTAGAAAACAGCTTTTCGAGCAGTACATGAGGACCAGGCAGATGATGACAACTTCTTGCAGGTACCCCAGGGCCAAAGAGAGAGCAGGTCAGAGCTGACCATACCACCTACTCTCCCTTGCCCTCCTCTCCATCAGGAGCAGCTCAGCTCACTGTGTTGCTCCGTGTTGGGCACAGGAAAGGGCATTTGAGGGGCTGCTGGCGGGAGAGGAGAGAAGGGACGGTGACTGGTGGTGCCATCAGCTTGGTTAGCATGGGGTAGATGGCATAATATCTGGATGTGGCTGAATTCACTAGAGTCAGTAGATTTGGGCCTTTTTTTTTTTTTCACACCAGCTGAAGTGTTTAGCTCTGCGGGTCATGTTCTCAGCTGTACTACAGCTGTATTCAGGGGAGCTTAGAGAAGAGGCTTTTAGCACCTGGGACTGCCAGTGACTGCTTTGTCCTTCCATACATGCTGAAGTGGCCTCAGGACAGTTCTGAGTGTTGTGGGGCTGCGGTACTCAATGAAGGCTGCTAATGGGCCACGTGCCCTGCCACCCTGGTCTGTGTAATACCCGCTCTCAGCCACCTTTGCCATGCTGGTGAATTTTCAGCCTGTTACATTTTAGGCAGCTTTATAGCTTCTTTGCACTGTTGAAATGGGACAGAAGGACCAGGTTAGGAAAGGTCCTTTCTAAGTCTAGCGTATGTACTTTAAACTCAAACGATAAATTTGCAGTTCGAAGAGGTTTCTGACTGGCTTCTTTGGTCTCTCAGTTCCAGCACTGAGAGGATTTATGTTTCACACCGTGTACTGTAGTTCCAGATATTTAAATCAAGAACGCACTCGTCCAAGCTTCACAGGAAAGTATACTACTTCAGATAGAATTATGGCCAGCATCTTTATGTTTTGTTGTCACTTAAGCATTAAACAGCTCCATGCCACCTTGTATAATTCTCAAAACAGTCAGGTTTCTCAGATTAAATGCCAGTCTCACATTATGAAGCAGGTTGTGTTCCTGAGAACTAAATCACAAAATAACTATGTTCCTAGGCCAGGAATTCGTGTGCATTATTTTTGTACTCACCTTTTCCAGCATTTCCAGATTATAGGTTTTATGTTATCATGAACAGTCATGGTCATGGTACCCCTCAAAACATGAATCGCCATCATTCTGAATCACGGATGAGATATAGCCCATCCATCAAAAAAACACCCAACGTGGCAGAAGTAATGCAAAACCTTTCCCACTTTATCTGCCACTTTATAAATCTGACTGCACTTGTCTGAATCTTTTTCCCTAGGGCTTGTTAAATTTCAGCAGAATTCTCCTTCGTGTTGTGAACTGAATATGAAAAAGCAAAGCAACCAAACTGATACTCAGCGAAGCTAAAATGTGTAGTAACACGGAATTAAAAGGTGAGCAACCACAGCTTATTAGCATGATTTTCTAAGAAAAAGAGTAGGGGGAAAAAAGTAAAAAAAGAAGCCTCTTCAGGATAGAAAGAAAAAATCTCATCTATCTTGAAAAGGAAAAAGAGGGATAAAAGAGAGATGACTGATACAAGCAAAGATTAAAATGTAAAACACCCAGCAACTCCTTCTTTGACGTTCCCCTTTGAACGCAGTCTACTGCGGAGCAGAATATTCTAAAATAAATATTTTGGACTGAGCTTTGCATCCAGTTCCACCAGTGCGACTCCACTGCTACTAGCAGGACTGTGCCAGGGTCCCAGGTGGCAAGGATGAAAACAGAAACTCATTATGGAATGAGAAATGTAAGAATGCTTTGGTGAGAGCACATTCCCTGCAGAGTGCCGTGCAAGTAAAAAGAGCGTTTAAATAATACTGGCCCTTGATCCTCTCAAAAGCTGAGAGCACATTTATTCAGCTCGAATTCCAAAAATCCAGCCACAGTTTATAAAACGCACTTGATCCTTGTGTAAGACCCTTTGGCATTTTCTTTCAGTGAAAAGATCTCCAGATGTTATTTTTACGGTTCATCTTAAGTAAACGTATGTGTTTAGCTAAACAGGCTTAAATGCAAGAGCCACCTAAGAGAACAATGATGAAATGCTTGACTTGATTTATGGACCAACTGTCAAACCCTTGTTTATGAACATCTGGCTGGGAAGGTGATTTGAAAAGTTTTTCTGTCAGTAAATATCAGCATAGTAAGCTCTTCTACTTACAGACAGCTCTAAATTGTAAATGTAATTACTGGAGAAATGGCATTGGAGTGTATGTCTAAAGTCACGTTCAGCTTATCCATGCACACAAAACATTCATTTTACAGCAGTGCTAATGCATAACGTGCAATAATTCACAACTTCTTAATCAACAAAATACACAAAATATCGGGTTCAGAACCCAAAAGTTGCTTTCCCTACAAGCTGCATGAGCAAGCACAAGGCTGTCTCTCACGACAGCCCTTCAAAGTAAGCTCATGCGCCTCCCTGACAACTTCTCAGCAACCACTGCGGCCTGGATTTGGTAGACCAGCTTTCTCCTACACCCCCGTACCTGTTCCCTCTAGCTTTGTCACACAGGTCCAACAGGAGCTCCTGAGAGAGAGGAACCTCACCCATCCTCTGCCCACCTCCATCTGGTTCTTCACACAGTTTCTGCAGTTTCCCATGAATACAACAGCTTGCAAAGGCCTAAATGCCACAGCAACATTCCTAATTCAAAGGCTGATATAATCTAAACTCTACAAAGCAAGGCTGAGCCCAGGAAAATCGAATTTTTCTCTCCTTCTTCCCCTGTTTTGCGACAACATGACAATTCTGAGATGACACAGCCCAGGAACCCTTTCTGTAATTCAATTCTAGTTCTGAAGCAAAAGTCTACTTTCATCCTGGGTCTAATCTAATATTGGGGAATGATGAGGTTTTTTGTGAGGAATTTCTTTGTTCACTGAGAAACAAAAAAGCAGCTTTACTGTAGAAATTCTCTTTCAGCTGAAATGAAGATAATGGTGATCCGGGACCTCACTATAGATTCAGAGAGATTTATCTCACCCACACCAAAACATCTAACCACGGCACCTCAGACAGGAGCCTTTTCACCTCCTCGTATGGCCCATGGAAAAGGTGCAAGATTGCGCAGAGTGATTCAGCCCACCCACAGTAATCTCTGCATCCCCTGAAGGAGATTCCTATCTCTTTCCAGAAGCTATGACACAAACCTACTGTCATCACACTCCTTTCTTTGGCAGTCCTGTTGCACATCCAGTAACAGGGAGGCAGAACCTTGTACATACTTCCTTGCTCTAAAGAAACTACTGGGAAATTACTGGAGTGCCTCGTTAAATCAACAGCAACAAAAAGAAATTAAATTTCTAACAGCCTTGGTGGAAAAGTTACTGTGAACCAGAGAAGCAACTTAGAACAGTCTTGTTTTGGTTAAGTCACATTAGAAAAAATCTGTTATATTTTTGAGTAGCTCTGCATACAAGCAACAGCCAAGACATTTACTGACAAGGATGGGCTGTTCAGACATGCTTAAAACACTGAAGAGTTTCTCACATGAAAACTTCACAAAAGCCATTGACTAGAAAACTGTTGCAAAAGGGACATGATGAAAAATGTGTCAGACTAAAATGGAATGGCAGTCCATTTTGAAGAAAGCAAAAAGGATTTAGGAGATAGGGAGCACAGGAAGAGAAGCTGGAGCTCTTTTTAAGACATTGTGGTTATAAATGATAAGAAAAATAAGTATGGATGCAGCATATTTGTTTCAATTTTCAAAAGTATTTGACAAGTTTCCATAGGAGAGATTAATGACTAAGAGGCACAGAACAAGAATAAAGAAATAAAAAAGTCTTGTGTGTATAAAAACTAGCCCAAATAATTGTTTTGCCCTTAGAAGACGACTATTGCTCTTACACAACAGATCTTTTCCATACAGCCATAAACTGGCCATTATCCTGTGGGTCTGGATTTGGAGGGCTACTTTAAGAATAATGTCACACATTTGTAATAGTATTGCTGTAGCTGTAATGGTCTAAAGTCATAAGCAAGACAAGGTTTATGGGCCACTATAGTCAGAAAAAAAAAAAAAGGAAGCCCATGTTCAGGTCTGAGATAGACGCAGTGAACTTCTAACCTAAATGCAAGTGGGGAGCACATCCTTTGAGTTTAATTAGATATATTAAGTCAGGTAGACAAAACAGCTGGTTGGCACCTGTAAAAGAGAAGGGAATATTAAAAAGGAAGTGGCGACATGGTGGTTATTCTGTAAAGGAATAGATAGGCAAGCCTGTGGCAGATGAAAAGATTAATAAAGGGAGGAAAATTATAATGTGCTGCAAAACTACTCCTTCCTTTGAATTCACCTTTTTTACTGTCTGCTATAATTAAAGTTTTAGTCCCCTGGTTGCCTCAGACCATTGGAGGGCTGGTGCATTTTTTTCCAGCTACATGAGTTGGTGCAAGAAGCAATACAACTTTTACCCACAAATCTTGCCTCCTGCCGGAGGCGTGCAGCGTGTACAGCCTGCTCCTAGAAATGAACTCGCTTCCTTGCTCTGTGCGCAAATGTATATTGGAGGAGCCGGCTGTGATCCTGCCTCTTCTCCTCCCCTTTGCACTCGCAAACCCGGATTTGTTATCGGCACACAGTCCCTGAGGTCAGGGCAGCACGGGCTGCGAGTGGGCTGGGGCATTAAATGAGGGGGTTAATTATATGTGATGGAAAAGGCTTTTTTTTGTTTGTTTGTTTTCTGGGTTTTCTAATCTAAAAGACAGATGAAGCCTGGTCTTTTACGGTCAGATTCATTTTTCTTTATTTTACTAACACAAGGAAAAAAAATTTACAACCTCTTTTTCCTGCTGGCTCTGCAGACTTGTACAAGTGGAAGAGGGAAACTGGGTCCTATTCTGGTCTGCATTATTGATGGAGGGGCTCTCTCCGCCTAACCCCTGGATAACTCTCTCCTCTTATGTTCATCTCCAGAACTCCGAGGGGGACAATCAAGGCTCCAACCACAATATTTGGCCAGCAACATTTTACTACTGGATTTTACTGATGCCAGAGCGAAAACAGGTTTGTTACCCTCTAAATCCCCAAATGAGTTTGCAGAGCGGGCAGTACTTGCAAACCTGTAAACTCTATTTATATGCAGCCATCAAGTAACATGGACTTTCCTGATATTTTCAATCTATAACACAACCGTAAAAGAAAACTATGACAGGTTGTCATCTTTCGATCATAAAAGCATGGTGAGCAATAAAAAAAGTCCTCTGGAGGACTTCTTTAGTTCATGCTTACTATATACATATGTGGATGAGGCATTAAATACAGTATCTCAAGGCTACAGATGAAACAAATCTTGGAAGCACAACAAATAACAGGTCATGTAATCAAGTCTGGTTTGATGTGGCTCTCATGCAACATGGCCCACAGAGGCCAGATGCCAGTCTGCATCAGAAAATGTGAAATAATTGAGCTAGGATAAGGCAAACAACCTAGGAACTGTGTGAAAACCCAAACTGGCTTTAAATTCTAACAAGAAAACTCTGAGAAAATACCACTTGATCCACACCCTGATGCTTGTTAGTGATAAGAAGGGAGAATTACAGTATACAGTAACAGTGGCTAGAATATGCAGACGTGTGATAACGTTTCTGTCACACAACCCTTAGAATAATGGGATCCCTCTGCTACTACTTGTGGTAGTTAAAAGACCTTAATGCCTATTAGTAGGTATCTGTTGCATTACAGAGATTGCACTCAAATCTACTGAAGCTTTGTTGATGGAAAACTAGAGATGAGAGGAAAGAGGAGGCAGGGAGGTAGGAACACAACTGCCTGTTAAAGCAGCTGCGGTAAAAAAGCCCTCCACTGAGAACTCGGGGCCTCAAATCCCTGGATGAATAGTTGGAAGGATGGTTAGCTCTCATGTCCCCGATGAGCTCAACTGCTGCGGTAAAACACTGGAAGAGAGGCAGTCCCTAAGGGACACCAAATGGTGTATATGAGTCATTAGCTATCATCATTTTGTTTCCTTAGCACTGCACCTTTACATTTCTAAGGCGTGCACATGTGTAGAGGCACATGCCACCCCATCAGGCGGTGCTGAAGCAGCTTTTTACAGGGAAATACATGCTGGGATCCTTTATGAAGATATATGTTCCCTCTTGAGGCCCACTACTAGAAACTTCCATTCATATATAATAGCCCCCTTGCCTTCAAGAGGACAATCTTCGTCATGATGATTACATGTAAGACTGTTTCTGTAGAACTGGATGGTTTGGGTTTGTTTTATCTTAATTCCAGCTTAAATTCGACTTGGACAACAACAACAAAAACCAACAAAAATGCGGGCTGTTTGCTCTTTTCAAAGGGAAAGCGTAGGACACATATTCCAAACCACATTTAGATTTTAAAGCTCAGAATTACCACCTTGAGTTTCAGCCAGAAATGATCTTAATCTTGAGGCTGAAAGTCCTTCGTCTTGGGAGTCAATAAATCAGTCATGACAAGCCTGAACCGGCTATGGTTTATTATAAAATCAAGCTTGATTATCTACTTGAGGTAATTAGACAGACCAGAACAAAAGGACACAAAGTTAAAAGGCAACATATGTAGGAAGAACTGGAAGAGATACTTTACTTTACACAGGCTGGTGAATAGCAAGAATGAACTTGTACTTGGACTTGAGATTTTTTCATATACTGAATTCTGGTTAGTAACATAAAGGGACCTCACAATATTTATAATAAGCGATTTACTAAATCAGCTACTCTTGGAGCTGCTCAGCTGCAGATTCCCATTCCCTGCTGCCTGCACACAGCCCTGAAATCCAGGTGCAGCATCCAAGCTCTCTCCTCTCACAACTCATGATCCTTCTCTAAGTCCCTAGAGGGTTACAAAAGTATTAAAAGCACAGTAAAGAAAAGAAGGATGCTACAATATTTATTCCGCTAAAGGACAGCAGCACTGTGTTTGGGTATAAATATACTAAATATCAGGGAACTAAAAGAAAACAAAATCTGGTCACTTTTTTCTTTCTTGTCCTCTTGATTTTGGAGGGTTTATTGTTATTTTTGAGGAATATTTAATTCATTTATGGTACTGGCTATTCTAGCAGATAAAGTTGTAGGACATTCTGCAATGTCTTAAAAATACTTCTACAAGTGCTTGAAGTGCCAAAATTGTTATCTAAAGGCCCCAGAAAAGAAGATTTCAATGATTTTTCCTGGAAAGAGCTCAGTCATGTAAGTCCAAGTATCGATGAAGTCCTAAAACAGAGTGTTTCCAAAAGAAGGGTTAAACGGTTTTGACAGATATAGCTCAAAATAGGGTAAAACCTCAACACTGCAGTTGGTTATTATACTCCACATTTATTTCTAGTGAAATGAACCATTTGAAATACAATTGTCTCAGAGAAAACAAAAAGAGTTGGAGAAGCATATAAGTTGCCCTCTCCATCCACTGCAGTCTGGACCTCTCTCTTCTGAAACACAGCTCGTGCTGCCAGTTCTTTATAAAAAAGGTGACAATAAGCACATCTGCACCTTCTCCCACGGCACTGTCTCCTCTAAATGCTAGCAAAGCTCTTTCACTTCCCTTTTCCTAATCCTTCTCTAAAAATCACAGCAGCATAGTCAGAGAGGCAGAGCAGGTAAGAATTGTCTTCCTGTTTCCAATGGGCACAATAGAGTTTGCCTGTTTCTCAGTGCCTGACTCAGAATATCAGATAAAAAGAGTTAAACCGCTTTTTCACTTACCACCATATTACTGCTGTGCCAAGATACCTATAAAAAACCTACATAATAGGCAGCCAGCTCCGTAATCACTGCTGCTTTTCATGCCAATCAGTATTATCCCATTGTTTCCATGCGGTCCCTTACCTACCTGGTTTATCTAAGTGAAAGAAAACAGACCATGTGCAATTTGGGCCGGGATTGACTCTTAAGTGTTCAGACAGTGTTTAACTTATTGAAGCTCTCTATCTCCAAGCCTTTTCTGAAAACAAATAACAAATAATTACTAAATAATGTAGGCATTGTGGTCAGGAGGAGGAGATTATTTATAAAGAAAAATCAGCTACGGTCAAGAGAACTGCTTTTTAAGAAAAAAAAAAAACCAAAACAAACTGAATAAGAAATGTGCACATACAGGAAAGACAGATAAAGTTGTCCTTGTTACACGAACAGACCTATTAAATTTCTGAAGCCACAGTAACAGAATATCTTTAAGATTTGGGCAAAACAGAATCTAAATACAGTCTCCAGAGTATTAAAGCATATTGTATGTATTAAGTTTAATTATCTTTCACCTCCACATCCACTAACAGAACTACTCCAGTGACCAGCTGCTTCCCATTACAGAGACATTACTCAGAGCTGGTGATGTCACACACATCATTTGTCACCACTGGAGCATGGGAAGGTGCGGTAAAACCACTGCTTATCTGAGTGAAGTCAACATTAGCAAAGTATTATGTTACAAACTCCCTTGCATGCTCAGGGATTAGGCTTGCTGAAGCCCAACTTTATTCTTCAATGTGGACCATCAAAAGACATATTTCCACACTGATGGCCTCTGGTGATATTTCACAGACTGACTCCTGCAGCAAATTGGATGTGTATCTTTATGCACTTCGTGAGACCTGATTCTCTTGAAATAAGCAAAGGGCATTTGAAGGACAGGTGGCAGAAAGGAAGAAAACCATGCTTATGCCCTTCATCCCAAGGTAAAATGTGGAAAGCAAGCTTCTCTTGCTTGTTTTCCAGAGGCCAAGCTCTAAGCACCCACCTAGCCCATGCAGGCAAAGAGACAGAGCCTGACTAGGGAAGAACAAAAGATTCTGTAGCCCTTGATTTGGGGTGTCTGTCTGGGGATTCATTCATATTCAAGTCTTCCCCTCCCAAGGAAGTCTTGCTCGGTGACTCCCCCAGGCAGTGCCATCTGTGCCATCCTGATCACTGTGCTCTCCTGAGAGCACTCTGCATGGACAATTAACAGTCCTCTTGGGACTGCTGTGCCCACCTCCTGCAGACCATCCACACAACCTGTTAACAGCTTTGACTTTAGGGTTTCAGGTAGCATCGCCTTCACCTTGCCACCCAGACACCATGACTGTGCTCAGCAGGCCACTTTCAAACACTCTGCCGTTAACAAGCCTTTTTTTCCCATGTAAATACATAACCTGGTATTCATACCTTGTCTTTGATTAGTTAAAATGGCCAGCTTGCTCTTTCTGTTGATTTCTATCCACAATAACTCAATTTTCCTGTAAGCAAACTGTACATCACACAGGGGTTACGCTGTATTCCCCATGTCAGCCAAGGAACCTGGGATCCTTGGATGGGGAGTGATGTCTGAAGGGAAAGTGCTGCAAATAAGCTGTGCTCCAGCAGAAGTGAACAGTCAGTAGCAAATGGTTCCCAATAGCATCTTGGCTTACTTTATGCGGGGGGATGCTCATAATTACTCATGGGCTTTCTTGTCTAGAATAAATAAACACATGGAAAACAGTGGGAATGGAGGCTTTCCAAAGTGAGATAAAAGATGGGGAAAACTTTTGCAAAAATAAAATATTTCCTTATGTTACTTTACTGTAACTTCAAATAAAAACATGCCAAACAGATTTTTGGTTGTATAATTACCAACAGCCAGGAATTAAAAAAAAAAAAAAAAAAAAAAAAAAAAAAAAAAAAAGCTAAAACATCCAAACAATAATTTTATTCCAGTATTTTGAGACATTTAAGAACAGTTATGCCAAATAGTAATCAGTCTGTTTTCCTAAACTGTTAACTGGCCTGGACAAAAGTATAACAACAGAAAGAGAGATGCCATATTCCAGAAAAAAACCCTCACCCCACGTACAACACAAGCTTTGCACTTAGTAATTCCCTTTATGTGCCCCTGCTCACCTCTGAGTTTTGTTTATTTGGGACATTCAGCCCCTTAGATCATGTTAAAAAAGTGCTATTTATCTTTAAGCACTGAGCAGATTTTAATCATTATCTTCATCCTTGGCCTCAATTAAGGTCTAATATAGAGGAGGCACTTGAATGACCTAAGAGGTACACTTAACCCTGAATAGTGTGTCAAATGCACTTAGAGTTTCTGCCACATTTCCTCTGGCCTTCGAATCTCTCTCTCCCTTCTCTGTTGTAACCTGACTGTGTCTGTTCCTAGCACTTTAATGTCCCCTGGTGTGAAGTCTCCTTGAGTAACACTCACATGACAGAAAGTGTGATTAACTCTGCAGGCGCTTTTCAGGTCAATGAAAAAAACCTACTTGTTACACTAATATATAATACTTCTTTGGAGATGTTCCCAGTGGCTCTACATATTGGGATCCCCACAGCAGCTATTCTCTTTCACTCTTGCTGCTCTCCTGTGTCTCAATAATAAAAATACATAGTTTTATCTGGGTACAAGCTTGACTCTAATACTTTAGAGTATGTTTCACACCTCTTTAATTATTCTGATTGGTCATTCACATAATTTAAATGGTAAATCTTTTCCTCTTCACTAAAATGCAATGTTTCTGTAGTGAAGACTATAAAAAATAAAGTAGGAAGGAACGAGAATAAAATTAGGAAAATTATATGATTTTCTTCAGAATATGCCTTACAACAATTCTCTTGCTCCATAGGCTGGCTTGTTAATGAAACACAACGCGTAAAACAGGTTGGGAAGCCACAATAGCTGAAAAGATGCCTTGCAACCTCGAGGGGTTTGCAAAACCTACGGAAAACTCTGCAGATTTTATTAAGACTTTCTAGATCTTCTTTTACTGCCAGATGTAAAGCCAGCGCAGCATTCAGAACAAGGGTAAACAGGCTTCACGCTACCGTGCCAGCGGGCTGTTGAACACTTCTGGCAGCTCCTTGTGGTCTGCAGCTTACAGGGGCAGGGGAACACGAGTGCGTGGGGTGCCTTCACCAGCTGCCTGTGCACTTCAAAGCTTACACTAGGAGCGAGCTAAACTTTAGTCCCAAAATATAGATGCTCAAGCATTTTTTCCTAAAAAAGAGTGACTATCTTCAGGCCCCATTACAAGTGCCTCACTTTAAAACTTTTGTGGATAGACCCTGTATCAATCAACGGGAGCTCAGGATTAATTACAGAAGAGGAAGCTGTGTTTTGTTAGGCGTGTCTTGGACGATTCAAGTTATGTGCTCATTGGCACATTGGTTCAGTGGCTAATCAATGAAGTGTAGAAAAAGGAACCTTTAATAGGTAATGGGATAGCTTGGGTAAAACGAAATGAGACTGCCAGATGGCTATCAGTGGCTCCAAGCCTCCAGTGATGGAGAGGCCACAGAAGAAATAGTATACACATGAGAGCTGGCAGAATCTTCTGGCCAGCTGACTTCTTAAAGTCTTCAGCACTGCTGAACGTACAATCTTTCTTTGGGGAACTGCTGAATATAATAAAGTATACCTTGGTTTCCTACTTAATTTGATTTTTTCTTCATTAACGTTACAAAAATAGTACACAACCAGAACAATGAGGGATATGTTTACAATTTAGTCAGCATATGATGATCTGCAGTTGACAATAATTCATAAAGCATGCCTAATCTATTTTATGGTAGAAAGACACTGAAGCTTAAAGGACTTTTCCATAGTCAAGGGAGACTGGTGAGGGAATTCTTAAGTCTCAGCCTACCCTTGATTTTTCTCAAATAATCCCTAGGTCTTCTGCTCTGGATAGGAATCAGTGACCTTTTGAGATACTGGAGTGAGTAGGAGAAGGAAAAGCCATCATGCTACTCATCCCCCTGATATGCCCATCACATGGAAAAATGCTTGAGACTAATTGAAATCTGAATATAGTGATTGCCTTTAGTTACAATCTTCATTCTGAAGAAAGAGAGAGTCTGAATATTACTTCTCCAAAGGTCTTGAGCTAATAAAATTCAAGGAGGGATATTTAACCTCATGTCTTGGGATTTAGGAGTCTCTAGATCAAAATTTTCCAAATTTTTCTTTTATCAAAAAGTAAGTCTGGGGTTGCAGTTTCAGCATTGCAATCACTTATTGTCACAGATGCTGCTTCCAAAAGCGAAGTTTTGCTGAGTTATGACTTGATTTGAAAATATAACCTCTAGTTTGGGGAACCCTGTTCTATATATTAATGATCAAGAGGAGAGCCCATCAGAGGGAGAAGCACTTCAGCACTGATTTGCCTTGTACATCTCTCCCTGTGAAGTATCTGATACTCAACACTGTCAAAAGCACAATCCTGAGCGAGGTGACCTGATTGGAACTGACAGCTCCTATGTTCTACTGAAATCAGGTCAAAAGACAAGTGTGTGGGGAAAGCAAAGACAAATGGAAAAACAGAAAGGTTGATGTAAGTGTCTAATATTTCATAACCTCCAGTGTCTAAAAAATACACGCCTGAGGCCACAAATATAGTGTACGTTTTTTCTATACCTTTTGGTAAGCAAGATGTTAGGCTTGAAAGCTTCCTAGTCTCTGATTTCACTAGGATTTTGTACAAGTGGTCAAAGTCTAACTTCAGCAAAAACAAGACTAGAGGCCACTGAAAATTTTAATATCTTAAGGCTGAAGCATGTTGGCCAGACTCACATGGAAAAGTGTGCCTTAATAATTATCCTGTAAATAAGTAGAAGGCATCAGTTTTCAGGCATACCCTTGACTTCTAGGCAGATCTGTAACTTTCATCTTGGATGTCTGCCCTTATGGTTTGTTATTTTTCTCTGTAAGAGCACAAATATGTGCACAGGGCATGAGCTTAACTAAGTCTAAAAGAATTACCACTTATGTGCCACTCTTCACGTTCCTTTGTACTGGAGAACTTTTTGACATATAACATTTTTGACTAACAAATGTTTAGGTCATCTAAGTCATTCTGGAGGAATGCATCTCAAAATTGCTTCATGTTCTTCAGGGCAACGGTTCATTAGTGAAAGGAGAACTAAACTGAACCAGAGAAGTAAATAATTTTCCTGGCAGGGTGTCTTCCTTTAGAAAACAGGTGACCTGATGCCATTTGCTGAAACAAATGAAAGCATAAAAACACTAAATTCAGCAATGCCAAAATTGCCTTTAAAAAGTACCAATGCAAAAGCAAAATAAAACATTCTGAGTTGGCCTGAGGTCACTGAGTTTTTCTGCTAGTCCCAAAATGTAACAAAACAGCAGGCTTGAGTGTACTTGAAAGGTATGCTTGAATCACAGTTGCTGAGTGCACAAAGAGGATTCAGATCTCAAAAAGGTGGAGTGCAAACTATCCTTCCTCTCTCACCTGACCATTTTCCTCAAAGTCTCAAAGCGTAGAGAACAGCAATTTTAAGGCCTGGATAATTTGAAAGCAGTTTAGCAGATTTTCTCCAACCTTTCCAGAATTTTTTTTTTTCCTCTGGCTGAGACCAACCGTGAGAAATTTTAGCCCAAAAGGCAATTTTTTGGAAAAAATTACAACCTGCTGAAAGGGGAGGTTTAGAATGTAAGTGCTTTTCAGCCATAACTATTCCACATCAATCTTTAACACTTTAACTAATGCATTATTAAACTACAGTTTATTGTATGAATTATGTATATATAATGTATAAATGCATATATTAGTGTATATGCAATGCAGTAGCCAAATATTACGGAAAAAGGTAATCTTTCTGAATAGCAGTAAGTGTAAGCAAAATATATGTAGAAACAGAAGAGATATTACACAACTATTAACAAGAATCCATCTTTACAAATGAAAAGCTCTGACATTTGCCCAGATCAAAAATCCAATTTTACAGCGCTGGGAGATAAGGAATTAAATAGAGTGCAGATATCATCTAAACTGGTATTAAAAGGTTAGCAGTGCTCAAAATTGATTAGCTACCAAGACCAGACAGCCCACATCCCAGGCTGTGGGAACAGTATTGGCCAGATGTTGTGGAAGCTTTATTTGTGATTTTTAACAAACTCTCGGGCTAGGCAAGAGCTTCACAGATTGCAAAGTGGGGACATAACTCTGTTACAAGGCAGGCATCCCAGCATGTTACACAGCAGCAAAGTTAACAGCAGTTGGGAAAAAAAACCCATTAAAAACCTTTAAAAAGACATAGTAGACGGTATGGGCTCCATACCTATGGGAACAAAATCACCCTGCAATTTAGGAATTAGGAACCAGTTGGTTTGAGGAAGGAAAGGCTACGAATGGATAAGTCCTTTGGAAACTGAAAGATCAGAGAACTAAGAGACGTGTCAGGATATAGATGAGTACCATACACCAAATTTCAGACTATGGCAGGTTATGTAAAGATACCCAGGAAAGATCATTCTCTCTCCAAGATTAATCTAAACTACTTACTGCTTTCCTAGCTGTCATCAAGGCAGGAAAAAAAAGAATAAGATAAATTTTTGAAGACAGACAAAAAGTTAGCACTGGGACATGAGTGTGTCATTTTCATCTCCAAGACATGTCACAGATGACAGTAGCAAAAGCAATATGTGACTACTGACAAAGATAAGTTCATTACTAGGATTAATAGCAAAAAAATGAAGTCGGAAAGGGCTAAGGACTAGTTAGGTATTTGGCCGAACATGGTGATGCAAACTCTCACTGAATGCAGATACAGTAAACATATTACAACAAATAAGTCTATAAGACTTTTCATGGTAAATTGTGGTTTTGCCATTATGGATTTGCCATGAAGAAAATGTGTCAAAAACTTATGAATCATAAGGAAATATAAGGAAGTGTCAAAGCACCTATTTACCTTGAAAATACAAGAGAGTCTCAAACAAAGGAAAGCAAAAGGAAAGAAAAGAAGTTACTCTGCACCTGTAGAGAAATCAGGCAGCACTTCAGTAATGAATATTTATTACTTATGGCACCTTTCATACATTGAAAATGCTGAACAAATACCAACTGACCTGTACAACACTCCTACAATACGTGATACACATAATTATGGAAACTATAGTAGGGAGTTGGCAATGAAATAAAGTCCCGGAGATCCTCCCTTGTGGGGAAAAGCATTGCACGTGAGATGAGGCTGCCATGTAGGGATTGCACAGCACACCTGAGGACACAATTTACATTGAAACTGGAGAGACAGAGGAACAGGGGAAGACAAAAAGGTGGGCAAACCTCCACGTGATATGCAACTGAGATGCTTATAAATGAAAGCAGCAGAAGCTGATTTTGACATGTGGCTAACTTCAGGTTTGGAGGTAATCGCATTCGAGTTGAACGCAGCACCTACAGGCAATGCCCCACCAGAAAATGGAAAAAGCTGGCTCCCCACCAGCATGTAGAATCATAAAATGTGCTGAGTTGGAAGGGACCTGCAATGATCATCAAGTCCAACTCCTGACTCCACACAGGAAAAGTTAAACCATGTATCAGAGAGCGTTGTCCAAATGCTTCTTGAGCACCGACAGGCTTTGGGCCATGACCACTTTCCTGAGGAGCTTGTTCCAGTGCTTGACCACCCTCACAGTGAAGAACTTTTTCCTAATAACCAATCTGAACATTCTCTGATGCAGCTTTAAGCCATTCCCTTCAGTGCTATCACTGGACACCAGAAAGGAGAGACCAGCACCACCCTCTCCACCTCCATCTCATGAGGAAGTTGAAGATAGCAATGAGGTCTCCCCTCAGCCTCCTTTTCTCCAAGCTGAACAAACCTAGTATCCTCAGCTGCTCCTCTTAAATCTTGCTCTCTAGTCCTTTCGCCATCTTTGTTGCCTCCCCTTGGACACACTCTAATATTTTTATATCCTTCTTACCGCACACAGCACTCAAGGTGAGGCTGCACCAACGCTAAGTGGGACAATCACTTCTTTTGATCAGTTAACTACACTGTGCTTAACGCACACCAGGTTGGCCCTTTTGGCCATCAGGGCACATTGTTGACTGATACTGAGCTTCCCATCAACCAAAAACCCCAGATCCCTTTCTGCCGGGCTGCAGTCCAGCCTCTTGTCCCCCAATCCACAACTACATCCGGGATTACAGTGTCCCAGGTGCAGAATCCAGCATTTGTTCTGGTTAAACATTATACGGTTGGTGGTTGCCCAGAGCTCTGATCTATCCAGATCTCTATTAGGCCTCTCTACCCTCAAGGGAATCAATGGCTCCTCCTAATTTAGTATCATCAGCAAACTTAGCATGGACTCAACTCTTGCATCCAGGTCATTGATAAAAACATTGAAGAGAACTGACTCCCCAGGATCGGATGGCTTTGCTTGTTTTTTCAACTGGGAGCATGGGGTTAAAGCCAGAGACCGAGAATCAGTTCATGGCCTCCACCAGCTAAACTCTCTGCTTAAGACTGATTCATTATAAATCAGCTTTCTTGCAGCTTAGTTTATCCACCTGTAAAACAGGTAATTCAGAGCCAGACCATCAGCTGTGAACTGGCACAGCTCCACTTGGTTCCCAGTCTCAGAAGGGGACATATTTGACCAAAATTAAGTGTCACGCACCCCTGGTGAGGCAGACAAAGTGATTTACATCATGACCTGGCTCACCGCATCCATGTCTACATGGATGAACACAGACGTGACAGGATGCTGCCCTGATCCAGATGTTGCACAGCTCTTCTTAAGCTGAAGTGGCAATGCTGCTTCCAGAGGGGATCTGTCATATGCCTGGCATGTAGCTTGTGTCTAGAGGGCACCCACCTGTATAAAAATAATTTTTCTGTACCTCACAGGAGCAATGAAGTTTTATTAATGCCAACTAATCGGGCCTCTGCTGTTGACAATGAAGTCTGATATGTTCAGGCTTGTCTGAGAAACATTGCTAGTTTCAAAATATTATTTTTATTGTTGTTAGAATAAGCGATCCCCTGCAATGCTCTCCCAAACTATGTCTGGGAAGTGGAATAACAAAATCAAACAAGAACAACCTCTTGAAATTCAATTTATGGAGTCAGGCAGAAAGTAAATAAGCACACACCTGATAGGAAAGCTTCACTTCACTAACATCAACTGAGCATATGAATTGAACGGGCTTCATGATTTTCTGCCCAATTAAACATAACTTCAAAGTCTTTCTCCGGTCAAGAGTTCCCAACCCAGGGTATTCCTTGGCAGAACCTCAAGACATCCTGCTTGAACAGAGAAACAGAAACAAACGCTTCTCTTATGTGACCTGCCTCCTGGTTTTGACCCAGCATAAGGATCGAAGGTTTACTTGTTTAATTTCCCCAAAGAGTTTTGGCTTTTCCACAAGGTTAAAATATAATATGGATTATATGCCTACTACAAGAAGAGACTAATACACAGTATGCAATATTAATCATAGGTGATGTTTTCAGAATATATAAATATAACATCTTTGGAAATCATTCCAGATATTTTTAAAAGGACCCAAAGAATTCATGGACTGGTACAAGAGATCTCTTTAAAACAGAAAAATCTTACCTGTCACAAGCTGTTGTCCAGCTAGTCCTACTGGAACCATCCCAAGGTTATTCATAGCTGTGGCCCAAGCTGTCGGATCGGTGACTGACATGTTAAGTTGTGTGGTATCTATAGCTATACTTCCCAAACCATCAGCTGCTGCAAGAAAAGAAACACACTGTAAGTAAAAAAGTAGAAACTGCGCCAGGATTTTTACCCCAAACTTGCAGTGAAAATGAGATATTACAACCACTGCTTATTTTGGGTTTGTTTTGTTTCTTAATTATGATTCACCTTTCAGACCATTGATAAATAGTGCTTGGTATTGCATAGCAAAGTATAAAGACATTGGAAACATTCAACAGACATAAAATGAAACAAGAGTGGTTCAGGCTGGTTATATATAAAATGTTTTTACCATGAGGACAGCGGAGCAGTGGAACAGGCTGTGCAGTTGCCATCCTTGGCAACTTGATGAAGCCCTGAGCAACTGCTCTGACCCTATGGCTGGCTTTGCTTTTAGCAGGAGGTTGGATTGGACACCTCCTGAGGCCCCTCACAACCTGAATGAATCGTCCTGCAATCCTCTGATATAATTTAATTATATATAACCTCTGGCAACTTGTCGGGAAGCTGTGAGAACCAAACACCCTCCAATGAAAGACCTGTTTTCCATGAGGCGCGGGGGTTTTTTTGGGTGAAAGATTTAAGAATATATCAGTCCCCTAACTAAAAAGAGGTCAAACCAAATCGATTCACTATAGGAAATACAAAGTTTTATTCTAAAAACAAAAGAGAACTATCATCAATATGGTCAAAATAAGCTGAGCCCAGGTATGGATTTTCCTGGGTTGGGGAAGGAAGAGTGTGTTGGATAGCTAAGGGGTGGTACCTTTCTGACACTGAACATCCAAACACAAGGTGTGATCACACATTTGTGCTTCCCCCCTCCCCGGTCACAGCTGAAATCAGCTCTTTCCAGCTATTTTCTTATGACCTTTGCAGACCTGAGATATTTACCGGCAGCCATTGCTTTTCCCCAGCTCCTTTTGCTCCTGTTAGACTTCTTCAGCTAGGAATAATTAACTACTGTATTAGCAGCATCTTGAGACGGGATATCACTGAACGCAGGGCCCACACACAGCTCATTAGGCTCTGAAAGAGAAAAGACAAAATCAGCTATCAAGTGCCGCAGTCAGGAAGAACATAGTTGCAAAACAACAGACCGCACCGGGAATCCACTCGACGCTCCTGCCCACTCCCTCTGGATCACCAGCCCCAGCCTCCTCGCACGCATTTAGCGGCCGATGCAGAGACATTTCAGCGAACGCTCATCCTTGCCTGCTGAACAAACAGTGCCACGTATGAACCTGTCAGACTGCTGAAAAGCCCTTCACAAATTAGGTCTTATCAGTAGCTACACAGCCTCCTCGGCACGAAGGCATCAGCTGAAAGAACATATTAAGGGATGAATATGATTTTTTTTTAAACTGTTAACAATTAACTGATGTTGCAAGTTTCAAGGAAATAGTCTCCTGTTCTGAGATGAAAGGAGAAAAATAAAAAGTTATCCTGCAATGACTTACAGAATGGAGCCCGCAGAGACGTGGAAAATTAATAAAACCTAACAAAGCTGAGGGTGATGCCTGTTCCTTGAAAAACACTGTATGTTTGGCTCACAAAGGTTAGTTAGCTGGAAGCAAAGGTGGAGCATCTGCATCCAGCTAAACCACATTGCTTTCACCAGCTATCTATCAGACCATGATTTTTATGTAAGGGTAACATCTTGCTGTTGTTACTGTTGTTTGTGAAGCTCACCACGTCAGCGCATCGCTGGTTGGAAAGGAGGCTGAATGAGCGAACGGATAAGAGGTGTCACCAAAGGCTGTGAGCTCCCAGCGCTCCCAGCAGAGGGAGAAAACACTGGGGTGAGGATGAGCACAGACATATGCCCATGTTAGCCTTTGTGCATTAGTTATGAAGGAGGGCTGCATTATTTTTTTGGCTGGCCAGCAGCGTAAGGGGTCTGGCCTATAGTCTTTGGTACTAGTGGCCAACAGCTGACCAAGTGCTCCCAAGGGTTTGGGGAGGTCATTAATGCTGTGCAGGTGCGTGCTGGTGACTTCTTCAGCCCCAAGATATTCGTGCTGTCTTTAAAAAAGTACTTGAAAGATCTTAATTAAGAGGTCTCCAACATGCAAGCTCTAAGAATTCGTCTTTAGAAAAGACACAATTAATGTGATTACACTATATTTTAGCTTAGTACCTCCAACACTTTTCTTTTTTCATGTGGTGTGCATAAAGTACAAGGAGAAAGTTTTATATTATAGCTCCCTGACACTGTACAGATCACTTCATAAGAACATGACCAGATCAATAGCTGTGAAAGTGAAGAAAGACTCAGGATCAGACAATGCTGTACATTTTTTAGTGTGTTACAATTTTCAAGTAAGTATACGAGGCTAAAAAGCATTTTGTTCAAATCTACAGTGGGTCTATTTAAAAGTCAATATTTATCAACTCTTAATATTTGAATTTGCAATTCCAATTCTTATTTGATCTCTACTATTCATTATACATAACATAAAATAATTTTATGATAAGATCAGCTTTTAAATACATCTATAAACACCAAACAAACATTGAACTAAAGTCCTCTGCAGGGAACGCGACTAACATAAGGCAAGCCACCTGAGATTTATGTCAACTTTTTAAAAACTGGGCGTCTCCTGTTCAGCTCCTTAAACTTGTACTTAGCTCTTTCCACTCAGGCTATAAACTTCTGACCACAAACATCTATTTCAAGGTTAGAGCTGGCTGAATTATTCCTTGTCAGTAAGTTATTTCTCACACAGTACAGCCCCCCTCACTCTTTATGAATCATTCCCAAATCAATCCTGATTTACAAATGTATGCTGAATAGCCCAGATGAGAGTGGTTCACTTCTTCCCGAGACCAGCAGCCTTGTTGCCTTGGTGTAGGAAGGCAGGTCTGAAAACCAACAGCAATGAAACGCCTCGTCACACCTTGCTGTGTGCTAGTTGCGTGTCCCCATAATGCGTCAACCTGACTAACGGGGAGGAAGGAGGTGCTGCCCCACAGTTTTGGAAGATGACCTGCAAAGGTATGGATTGTTGGGATAAGGGGCAGAAAATGGGTGTTGGATTGTCCCTGCCTCCCCCTGCCCCCTGTTTACTGCCTTGTGAAACGTGCGCTGGGTGACATAAGGAGGTCTGGTGTGAACTCTACACTCTCTTGCCCCCAAACCCACATTGCAGCTGTACCAGCTCCGCCAGAAATGGAAACCAGTCCATAAAGAATCAAACACTGGGCTAGACAAATGCACCTCAGCCTACCGGGGATTAATAGGTGACTTTTTTGGAGTTTGCCTTCTACCAGGTTGTCCACATATTTCAAATTTTAGTATACTTTCATGAATTAGCCACAAGTATTTGTTAAAGTCCTTGCAGAGGAGGAAGAACATAACATCATGAATATGAAATAAAGCAGAATCAGTGGGTTAATTGGTGTAACTCCTGTTGTACTATGCCACCAGTTCTGCTCAGTGTGCCATTAAAGTCTTTGCTTGAAACATCCTCTCATAGTCCATGCTGGCTCTGGACATCTTTGCTTTCTCTCTGGCCATCAAGTCTACTGTTTTATCAGCAGGGCCTGGATGAAGTGCAGGCTGAAGCCGGGGAAAAAGCCACAAAAGAGCACGTGAGGAGCCTAAAGTGGAATTAGTCCTATCTAACCAAGAACTGCTGCAGGCTATTTTGTCAGTGGAAGAGAGCTGAATAACAAGCATAAATGCACCTATGAACACTGAATAATTTGCAGCAAGCTGTAAGCAGAACTAATGCTACATCCTGAAGGACACAGCCTGTAGAAACTAGCTCTCTTAAAAAGAAAAAAACTAATTGCGAACATCCCTTGTACTGACAACTCACCAGTTACATTAACACAGAGCAACATAATATGGCTAAAATAATCTCAGAGGCATTTCACACTTGATTTAGACTCAACCATTACCTTTTGTTTAAAAAGTTTTGAAAATTTGGATGGGGGAAGGTTTCATTAATGCTTAAAGTGAAATCAGCTTTAGGCAAATTTCAGTGTTTCTTTGTATAGCTCAGACACTGCACTATTATACCCTTCATGACACTGGAAACAAAACAAGCCAGGGAAACAAATAGACCCACTCACTAGGTCATATAAAAAGCAAAGTGCTGCGTATGATGAGAAATGCCTCTACTAGTAAAGATCCTTGCTTTCTTAAAAATAAAAGGAATCACTGTGATACTGGTTAGACAGTCAAGAAAGCATAAGCTTATGCAGGGATCCTGCATATCTTGAGCAGACATTAATCAACACTATTTCACCAACATCACACCTTTAGAAAGCATTCCTGATTTATAACTCATTCATACTCCTCTGGGCATTAATGACCTGAAGATATACGTAAAAGAAATCTGTGTTTATAAACACTTGTGCATGGGAGTAGCTTTACTCCAGGGGAGTAACTTCAGGAGTAAATAAAGCCATAATTCTGATTTACAGGAGAAAATGTGTAAAGTCTTCTAGGAGCTGCTGTTCCTTGAGTTTTGGGAGGGGCAGAGATGTTAATACGAACTTCCTTATTTGAGCACTTCTGATTAACAAAATTTTAATCCAAACACTTCGTAAAGTGGTTCCATGTTACACTTTCCGTGGTCTCTCTTTCTGCACATACAATGCAAGTACCAGTCCTTGGATGGTGGATTGTGGGAGACATTTAGACTTTCCTCAGACAGGTTGTCGGGAAGATAAAGCACCCTCAAGTCCATACCAATGAGTACGTCTCAGTCACAGCAGTCATAGCAGATTGTACTTAGTACGCATATTTTATACCAAGCAATTAAATGCAGTTACCCAAATGAATACAGAAGTCGGTTATATATTGTGCATCAATTATCACAGGCAATGAATGCCATGAGACAAAGAAATTAACACAACATAAAACTAATTCAATAACACAGCAGATTGCTAAGTTAAAATCCTACCCTTTAGATATCCATAACACCACAGACAATGAATTACGACACGGAGCAACGCTGATTAAATGCACCACAGTAACAAGGCTCTGTGGAGCGCCCAGGTCAGCAGCCAGCCCCAGGATGCAAGGAGGAGGTTCTCTGCCCAGCTCTGACACCGACCTGCTGGGTGACCTGCAGTCATTTCACCTCTTTGTCTAATTTTAGTGACCACTAAATCCTTCAAGGAAAAGACTGGTGCCATCAGCCTTTTGAAACCTGGGACTACAAGTCGCAAAGACATTAAATGCTATTGGTGCCAGTTCTCGAGACAATGCAGATGGGAAGGAGCAATGCAGTATCTTGCGAACTGTTACATCTAGGCAAGTTTTCCAGTTCTTAAAGAACAGCATGTGCGAAGTGTTTGTTACTGTTCACTGTGATTCATAGGACAGCGGTCATTAGGTTGGTCACACTCCATGCGACCTGCCAAAGTACAGGTCATTTACCAGGCTAGCTCTAGCTGTCTTCTAAAATATATCAAGCGCTTTGTACTGGTTCTTCCCAGTGCTTTTATTTCTCCAGCTGCAGACAGCACTCCCAGTAAAGAAGGAAGAAAAAGAAAGAAAAGATAGACAAGGATTTACTGCCAGTCATTGTCCATTTCTTCCTGAATATCTCAGGATGAAGAAGAAAGCTGGGAGTAGCAACAATGAACATGATACTTTTGTGCCATCACCATCCAACCTGGAGCACATGAAAAAAAAAACCCAGAACATCTCCGATTTGTCTCTAAAGATGGCTTTTATTAATAATATTTGCATGTACAGTGTTTCAAGAAGAGGCATTGTTTCATATTTTTGCATGGTTAGTGGTATGTTAACATCTAGAAAACCTCACCTAAATTCTGAAATTCAAAAGGAATTGAAGGAAAACACACATTTCACAGAATCACAGAATCACAGAATGGTAGGGGTTGGAAGGGACCTTTGGAGATCATCTGCCAAAGCAGTTTCACCTAGAGCAGGTTGGACAGGAATGCATCCAGGTGGGTTTTGAATATCTCCAGAGAAGGAGACTCCACAAGCTCTCTGGGCAGCCTGTTCCAGTGCTCTGCCACCCTCAAAGTAAAGAAGTTTTTCCTTATGTTAAGATGGAATTTCCTTTGTGCCCGTTGCCCCTTGTCTTGTTGCTGGGCACCACTGAAAAGAGTCTGGCCCCATCCTCTTGACATCCGCCCTTTAGATATCTATAAGCATTGATGAGATCCCCTCTTGGTCTTCTCCAGGCTAAAAAGACCCAGGTCTCTCATCCGTTCCTCATAAAAGAGGCGCTCCATTCCCATTCTCCATTTCTTGCAACAATTTGCAAAAAGACATTTACTAATTCAGTTTAAAAAATACATTAGATACCAGACTGTTTGTGAAAAATTGTCTTATTTTCTGGGATGGGATCCTAACTTGGGCATCTAATGTATGCTTCAGCCCCTCGCAGCTCTACTGAAGAGACATCAGTTGCTTTCCAGGGTCTCCAGACAGTCACCCTGTTTACCTGGCTTTGTCTGTCAGGTCTCCCTCTTACAGGAGGCCTTTGCAAGGGAAGATTGATTCTGCAGGAACTGGCACTTTCCTTAAGAAAACAGCTTTATTAGGTACAAGCCAGTAAAGAAAAGCAGGGTCCAACCCTTAGAGTCTAAATGGGAGCTCTGGTTATGTGTTCACTTACATAATTCTTCTGATTTTTTGTCTTATGAATGAATTATAAGACCTTTGCTCATTCTAGATTATGACATTAGAAAATTACATTGTCATCTTGTAAACTCATAAAACATGCTGCAGCATTAAGAGATTTCACTTTTCACTACGTACACTGAATATGTAGGTTTCTGCATAGTTACAAAGAATCCTTTCCACCAATTTTCACTGAAAAACAGTTAACGAGTAAATCACAGCCATACTGATAGGACTAAGACAACTTAAGAAAAATCACAATATATTTGCAGTTTCCCTCTAAATTTAACAAAGCCAATTTGCACAAAACACATTTTCTGGAAGAACTGCTCATTTGAGATGCTGCATTACTTAAATCCTCTGCCCCAGCACTTCTTGAAGATAACACATGGTACACACAAAGGCCAGATTTCCCTTGGAAAGCAGAACACTGGAAGATTTCAACAGTGAAAAAAAAATAAAACAAAGGTCTTCAAGATAAACAGGTGTTCTCTCGCGATGCTCCTTGAAAGGTCACCCGGTAATATTTCATGCTAAATCCCAAACTTCACTGGCATCTCAGAGCAAAGTCTTAACAGGTTACAAATGCGCTTTTTCTTTTGTGTGTGTTTTAGCAGCTGCAGTCTGAATATGCTGAAGTCTATAAATAACAGAATCTGGAGGCACATTAAGCAGAGCATTATGGAAGTCCAGCTTTGTGATTGAAAAAGCATACGCAGCTCCAAAATCATCTGGAAGGGGGGAAAAAAAAGCCCAACTTTGCAGACTAGCAATGCAGCGCAGCCTTGATAAAAACAGGTCTGATTATTCCTTGAACAGAAAACGCTGTTGTGAATTGATGATTGCATCTCGTTTTTCACTCTGTCGAGACGACTTGCAATTGTGAATCACTTGCTTCCCATTTAAGAGGGCAGTGGCTTACTGACTAAACTAGACCGACCTTTCCTTTAAATTTCTGTTTTTTAAGAATTTATATATAGCAACAAAAAAAAAATATTCTGAAATCTTTTCATTACTTACAGCCATATTTTAATAGTAGGCCTTGTATCACACTGTTTTCTACTAAAGGCCACCGACCACTTTAGAAACAGGACATCCCACACCACTGTATTTCAGACAACAGAGAAAGCACCGAAAGCAGGTCTTGAGCAAACACACTTCAGCAACTTCACTGGAAGGCTGAATACTGAAATGAGAGGTGCTGGAACGCCTCTTTCATGCCATAAAGTAACTGAGCCAGTTGTTGTAAGTGGGCTATACATGCTATTTCTTATCTATCTGGGCTTTAGGGAACACCTATATAAATGTACCACACCTATCGAATACCTTCTCCCACTCTACCGTACAATGTCCTTACCTCATATTTACTAGAGCTACTTCAAGCAGATGCAATACAAAGGGTTGTTTGGTCGAGTTTTTTTAAAGAAAAACAGACGAAGAAAAAAAAGACCAAAGCAAGCTGGGACACACTTCCAGAAAAAGCATTTTAGCTTCCTGGCTAACCTAAAGTGAAATCACTCCCATGCCACCTCCTGAAAAAAGGAACAGCTTGATGGGTAAGCCCTGTTTGTGGCAGAGCCCTGGGGACAGTATCATACAGTCCACCAGAGGCAGGGGAGCCTCGTTATTGAATTTCCAAATGAACGCAGACTGCTCTCTCCTAGCCCCAGAAGACCGGGAGACAGTTGAGTTTCACACAGCAACATTATGTATGGAAAATCTATTTTAAGTAACTTTTTCGAAGTTTCTAAAATGCATTCATTATCATTTTTCTTCTCCTTCGAAGCCTGTATAATTGAACTCCTGTAGTTGAAGCAGCCTGTCTTTTCAGACAGAGATTCATGGGGAAAAAAACTCCTTGTCAATCAAACTATTTTCATATTTTTAAAATACACTTTTATCATTGGACCAAATTGTGACAAGAGGTGACACCTAAGTGTCCTTGGTTAAGTGCCTGGTTGATCTGCAGAGCACTTTTTTGCAGAGTACTGAAGCGATCTAAAGTCATATTGATCAAAATTTTATGCAAGACCATCAAGTATTCTCTCAGTGACAGCTGCTAAGTGAAACTCTGGAAAAGAGGTTTAGGTTTGTTTTGTTTGTTTTAATTCAATGTTTCTGGTGATAAATTCTCCTTAAGAGAAAAACTCAATATCTCTTCTATCAACTTACATCTTTCCTCACTCTGAAAGCTGCCATCCCCTCTTAGCACATCACACTCAGGATCTTTTCTCCAGCTACAAGCTCTAAATTGGTAGTGTGCTCCCTGGTCTCATTTATCTTGTATTCCTTCCATTCCTGTTCTTCTCCATTTACCTCACAGTACTCTTTCTTGCTTTTCTTTGTATTTTTTTTGTTTCCATCCATTGACTCCATGCTTCCCCTTACAACAAAGGCACATTTCTTGCCTTAGTCTGCCATGGGCCATTCCCTCATTCAAATATCTCTCCACAGCCAAGACAGTATTGTCTGTTATACTGTGCTGTTTTATTAGGGAAGGGAGGGATCGTTGAGGTTTAACCCCAGCCAGCAGCTAGAACCATGCAGCCGCTCGCTCGCTCCCCCCTAGTTTGGATGGGGGAGAGAATCAGAAGAGTAAAAGTGAGAAAAAAACTCATAGGTTGAGATAAAGACCATTTAATAGGTAGAGCAAAAGCCACGCACGCAAGCAAAACAAAACAAGGAATCCATTCACTGCTTTCCATCCGCAGGCAGGTGTTCAGCCATCTCCAGGAAAGCAGGGCTCCATCATGCGTAACAGTTACTTGGGAAGACAAATGTTGTCACTCCGAATGTCCCTCCCTTCCTTCTTCTTCCCCGGCTTTATGTACCAAGCGTGACATCATATGGCATGGAATATCCCTTTGTTCAGTTGAGGTCAGCTGTCCTGGCTGTGTCCCCTCCCAATTTCTTGTGCCCTCCCAGCCCGCTCACCGGCAGGGCAGTGTGAGGAGCAGAAAAGGCCCTGAGAGCTTAGCAACAACTAAAGACACCAGTGAGCTATCAAAAGTATTTCTCATCCCAAATCCAAAACATAGCACTATACCAGCTGCTAGTAAAAAAGTTAACTCTATCCCAACTGAAACCACAACAGAGATTCATCTCACCTAACTTCAGCTAACGCAGACGTCTATGCCTGAGCTTTTCTGCTGTTCTTGTCACCAATCAGGAGAAAGAGATACTTCTGACAGCCCGTTTCAGACACCTGTCTCGCTAGGCAAAGAAACACACCCTGGAGGTACACATCTCGCTCCTCTGGCTACAAGTCTACACTGCACTTTTGGGCATGGACATCTGCTTTGTCAGACGCCCATGGGATGAGATGAGCTGGGCTGAGTGAGGTGTGCCTTGGGAGCCCAACCACCCCTCAGCTACCTGCATGCCGTATGAAGCCCAACAAGACACTCAGTCCTGAGGGACTCAGCTCCCACTCCTGTCCTTTGCCTGCCTGATTACTCCAGCACAGCGAACCTCAGGAGAACAGAAATCATGAGTCAGTTTGCAATAACTCATGAGAATGTCCCCAAATATAGATACATATGGATATTTAGAGAGAGAGATGGTTTGCTTTCTGATTTTTTTTCCTGCCCATCCCCAGTGAATATGCCAACATATGACTATTAGTGTTTGACAACGGGAGCTGCCCACTCAAACGCATTTCCTACAACTGTGATGCCCTACATCTGCCTGTTCTCTGGAGAGAGAATTTATCTTGGACCTTTTCTTCCTGCTTCCAAACGAATCCCTCTCCTCAGCCCCATTTCTTTACCAGACACTTAACTCCTTTGCTCCTTGCAGCTCCCACTTTAAAGATCAGCATAGACCACACACCCCTCTCAGCTACCATAGTCCCCTATTTCTGCCCATGAGCCTTGCCCAGGCTGCTACTGGCTTTCTTGATCCTTCATGCCATGCTTGGGGGCAGCACCTTTGTTGATTAGGAAGTGAGGACAGCTACAGGGAGGATCCCTCTGTCCTTTTTCTTTTCCCAGGTTGTTTGCTGTGAGTAAATGAGGGGAACGAAGAAGATTTCCCACCTCCCACAGGACTGAGCGGAGCTTCCAGGCTCCTTGTGCTCCCTCATACCCATTAGCTTTCTGCAGAGGTTGAATTAAGTTGCTAAGCAGAGCCCGGAATTTTGTCTGTTTTCTGAACAGTTGTGTATGGGATCACTAACAAGTTACTGTAGGGCTGCAAACAGGAATATCACATACTCTGTGGGTGTGGTCTTCTTCACAGGATACTTGGACAACTTCTTTCTCTTCCATTGAGAGAGGAGCAATCCCGTATTTAACACAAGGTCAGATCAGGACAATAGCAGTTACTTGCATCAGCTATGATCAGGCACCAAAAATTAGTTTGAGGCTTCTCCCTTGTAACTAGCTGTCAGGGGGTCAGAGCAGTGGAGGCTTGAGGTGCAGATCATGGAGAATATAATGATGCGAAAAGCCGTCCCTCCCTCCCTCCAGGTGGTCCTGCTGTACCTTTACCCAGCCAACAACCCTTCCACTCCCCTTTCCCTGAAAGAAATCCCTGCTTTCTTGTATGTGCATTTGCTTTCTCTAATTTCAACTATAACTCCTCAGGGTAGGAAGTCATATGGATTTTCCCTCAGGCAGAGCTAAAACCTACTAGAGACCCAGCACTCCTTGTGCTGTAATTGGACTGACACTGGCTTTAGCCAGGAGCTCCCTGGGCAGGGATGTCAGCAAGCCAGTGACGCTCTGAGCTACAGGGGCAAGGCCACTCTCCTGCCAAGCTTCTGCATAGCACCTCGTGCAGCCAGGCTTTCGTCCCTTTTTGAGGCTTTTCAGATGCTACTGTGATGTAAAATCAGGAACCGATGTCATCAGCATCCCCCTCTCTCCTCATGCAGGCCCTCCATCCCTTTCATGTGCTTAATAATCCTTTCACCCACCCTTTTCTGAAGTGTTGTAAGTTTGTTTGTCTTGTCTTATTTGAATTAGAAGCTCTTCAGGGCAGAGAATTTGCCTTTATCTGTGTTGGTAAAGTACAATGTAAATTTACTGCACTATATAAATACTTTCTAATAACAAAGGCAATAACAAGAATAATGTATTTACTTTACTGTAATACATTATTTCCATGCTTCAAGATACAATCAGAAACAACCCAAAGTCAACAACAAGACCAAAAGATTTGCAGAACCTTTAAGTGGGGAGCGGAAGCCATGAAGTCACTGTGTGAAACTTTGGTAAATTAGTTACTTATATTCATAAATAGCAGTTGTTACTGCAGTAAAAATCCTTGCAAGTTGGCCCTCTGGAAAATATAAAGCAGAATGTAACCAGTGTAAACCAGTAGAGCACTGTTTCACATGTGTATTATAAAGGCCACCAATGGCCTACTAGTTACTTTTTAAACAAATGCAATGTTAATACTTTCACTGCACCATTATGAATAAAGCATTTGGCCTGTAGCTATGAATATGGTAACTCATGGCTTTTGACTTGTTTGTTTATATTGTCGTCCCGCAAACTTCTGTACCATGCTCTCCTGGGACTAAATCTTGACTTCACCCCTTGAACGTGCAGAGGACACGGTCCGTGTAGAGGGCACTGGGGTGCAGCAGTTTCCCTCAGCTTCCCCCAACGCAGCTCGATGGCCACCGCTCCATACCCTCCCTACAGCAGCACAGAGCTCTTCTGGCACCCAGGAGGGAGAACGGGGTGCCAGGGTCAGTGTCCATGCCTCTTTGGCACCATCTCTGCTCATGTGTGAGTGGTTTCTTTCCTCTTTTAAGCTCCAAGGTCTGCAATTAATCAAAATGTTTGTGATGATGCAAGGCATTAAACCGACAGGAGTATGAACTGCCCTTGTTTATCCAGGTGATACTACTGGAGGTGAAAAGCAGATCCATGTAGAGACAAAGCCCTGTCCTTGGAATTTACAGTCTGAATAGAAAATGTTTTGTGAGACGAGTGTATTTCTGTCTAAAATATATGGTTTAATTTAGGAGTGCCCAGGTGACACTAGTGGCCTGTGATATATAAGTGGTCAGGTTAAATGACCTCTATGTACCTTCTTGCCTGAAGCTCTGCGCAACAGCAAGTGGAGCAGTTTGAATGGGTCCCATTTATTATTCTTTTAATTGCTTGCTAATATTTCTTTCAGTAGGAAAGACTAATAGACCCATTCTATCTCTGAATGTCTTCCACACTATCCAAAATTGCTGTTCAGCCAAAACAAATAAGGGGTCTTCAGTTCTCCAGAGGCGGAAAAGTCACTGGACAGGGATCCAGGAGACTCCTGTTCCTCATATAGCTCTGCAATAGACCTTGGGAAAGTAATTTAAACTGTCTGTGCCTTGATTCCCCACCCATGAAATGGTGTGATAATAGTTTCTTTATCCTGCACTTTATTAATCTTGCCTAGTCAGGCTGTTCTCTGCTTATGGGGTATGTCCAGCATCACAGGACCATGACCTGGGCCTGCAGATAACACAGGACTGCATGAGGTCAAAGAATATTTTTTTTTCCTAATAAAAATAAAAACCAAAGCAGAGTAGAACAAACAAAAAAAGACAATTATCATAATTTCTTATGGAATTGCTGTGGAGAAAATAGCAAGTTTCCTTTAAAAGGACTCGCAATGAAATTCACACTCTGTCAGGTGTAAATTACAGCCTGTATCTCATCTTGTTCTATCTACAGCTCCTTTCTTAGTCATGCATAGCAGCAGTGTACAAAAATATTTCCTGCGTGTGATCAAGTGAGTATGGGCACATAAGATGCAAACAAAATATGAGACTTTAAAAAAAAATTGTTTACTGGTATCTTAAAAGAAAACTAAAAGATTGTAATCATGTTATTTCTCAATCAGATAACTTATTTACTTGGGGACACAATTGTGCTTGGCAACACAATTCAAATAAATCTGTGAAATATTTTCTTTAGGAAGTTACAGGAAACTGAGGTAGCTAAAAATAAATGTCAAAAACAAATAAATCCCAGGAACATGATCGTATTGTGCAATCACAGATATAGTAGATCAGTTAAATTAAGTCCTGATGATAACAGAGCTGCTCAGTGGAATAGCATGGGAGATATGCTTTTCATCTTTTTCCCCAGCGTTTTACACAAGACCTTCTGATTGTACATGCTTTATGACATCTAATAGATTACTTCAGGCAAATATCTATATACCATACTAAACGCTGCAGAAACCCAGTTTCATCTGTGCTCATCTCTGAAACAGTGACCTCCAACCCCAAGGTTGGTGACACTGTGACGTGCATCACTGGCACACAGCGAAGCATCACCAAGTTCAGGGGCAGTCGCCAGATGGAGTTTGAGCACATTGTTGTGTTAGTCCGTATTTCAGGGTACAAAGATTTCAGCCTTGGTAGAAATTCAATGTTGTTAATCTTCTTTAGGACAACTGTGGCTAGGGGCAAGGGAGCGGCATGTTCAGTTTAATTACAAACCCAGAAATGTCTGAGCTAGGAAATTCTCTCTTTTAAGTTGGCAATTTCCTTTCATTCAGGAAGTTTAAAAATTCTTAATTGTTAAGCTATCTATGCAAAGACTATACCTAAGTGTTACTACTGATTAGCTCTCCACATGCTTATCAGTTGGTGAAGACTTGATGTCTGCGGCAGCTCAGAGGAGAGGCAATAATTTCCTAGATGATAATCAAACTCCTTCATTGGGCCACTCATGTTAAAAACTTGCTTGTTTGAATAGTGCATGAATAAAACAGCTTTGTATGGTTTCTCAGTGGATGAAAAGAGATGCCATATCTGCTATGAATGTTTACAGATCCTCTGAAGAACCTGCAGACAAGGTACCAGATTTTCCTGTCATCTCCAGAAAAGTTTTTACACTTTCCACCACAAGGCAATCAAGATTTGACCCTTAGATTCCTAGTAATCAACATCTGGGCCAGTAAATTCAGCTTAATTGGGGTCCAAGCATGTTTCTAAGGGGGCTTTAATGGTGGAAAGATTCACGGTCCATCTCATCTGCGTAGTACTAAGATTCGTGTATGCAGATCCATCACTGAGAATGGCCTGGCCTCTGTTATCATTAATTGAAGTATATTAAGAGACTTGGCAGAAAAAAAATAACCAATTTTGAAATGTCAGGAGACAGATCCATCTAGTTTCACATCCTGTTGTTATAATATACCTTAATTACAGTTAATTAGGAGATATTGTTCCTGGTGGAAGAGCATCTGACACAGCTTTTGTGGGTGATTAAACATAGAACAGAATCCAATGCATTTGCTGAATGCGGGATCTGTTTATTATGACTGTACAACTCTATCTAGAGTATCATTCCTATTACATAGCAAAACAAAAGAAAGTCACAGGCCAAAAATACTCCCCTTGCCTCATGATGCTTTAATATTCCCTGCTGTCTTCTTAAATTTTCTGCTGCTGGCCCCTTAGGACCCTAGCGCGTGATCCAGCTCCCACTGAAGTTAATCAGAGGCTTCTCAGTTGGCTTCAGCTGAGCCACATCAGATCCTAAATGAACAGCAGATAGAGGAAAGGGCTGAGGGAAAACAAGTGCTACAGGGACTGACCTCTGTGGAAAAACAAGGCAGTTGGACACAATGTCAATGATGGCTTCGATACCATTTGTGAAAAAGTAATATTTGATTTATTGGAGGAGTGCTATTAGCTGGAATCCTTTCCTCATACAGTGTAAAATACACAAAGTGGAAACCCGGACTGAAGCCATGAGCTCAGCTTCTGCTGGTGTCAATAAGGTTTGCTCACGCTCATTGATCTATGGCTGTATATGACCCTGAAGTATGTTTTGCTGGGCTGCCTGAGATCATTGCTCATGCTTAGAATAGAAATGGCAGGATTGGTTTTATCACTGAAAAGTAAGCAGATTAACATTTGTGAAGTAATCTTTTTTCTCAGTTAAAAAAAAAAAAAAAGCAGCATTATTGGCTAGATTACTTGTACTAGGAAAAAGTCTTGTTTTTCACAAAGTCTATGCACACTGGTGTCCTAAACGCTCGTTTACTCTGAACTGCAAAACTTGCGATAAATCATTTGCTATTTACTCTTCAGTGCAACTACATGCTTTGGGCAAAGATTTTTTTTGTTATTATTTATTTATTTTTGAAAGCAAACCCACTCTTTTATCACATTTTTCCATTCCCAGTGATGGATTTTATCTTTGATATGCGATCCAGCTATTTAACTACCTCTCACCACTTCTCCCATGAATTGTTTATACAGCAACTTGGCAGCATAATTTGCATATCACAGGAAAGATCCCATTACATGTTCCCAGAGGTGCGGTTTCACCAGCTTTATCACTTTCTGCCACCTATGCATATCCTCGAAGTAGAGTGTCTGGTTAATCCAGAAAGGCACTTCTTGACTACCAATAGTAATTAAACATTAATGGTGCAGTTACAAAATTTTCAGTCACTCAAAACTTATCTCCCCATTGTCTTCGATAAATATAATACCTAAAAAAGATATTTATCTTTTCATACAAATTTTCCTGCTGCAGGAAGATCACAGAGCATTACCTTTGCTGTATTCTGTTCAGCTGTTGCAGACGACCTAAAATAATTAGACATGAAGCAAATGCACAAAGAAAGCAAAGCTGAAAAGAAGGGAAATGTGCTTAGAAGCAGAGTAACTCAATGTACCACAGAAGAGCCGGAGAAGACTTGGGGCTGGACATGGTATTTGCTTTCCAGACTCGTATTTGGTGACTGAAGGGGCAGTGGTTCTAGGTTTCTAGGCAATGAAAAGCCCATGTTTGGATGTATTCCAGATTATTCTTCATCCATTGTATGAAACAAGAAAATGACAGCCACATAACTTCCACTGAGAGGAACACGGACTCCAAGAGAACTCTGGCAACACCAAAGCGTGCAGCCACTGGGCACCAGGCGACAGAAATTAAAGGGAAGGCAGGTCCACACCACAGTCAAACACCAACGGATTTCCACGCACAAAGCAAGCATTCCCAATAAGCAGACAAACAGTCCCGTGCCTTCAAATAGAGTCATCCAACATACATTTGGGTGCAACAAACATCACAGGTACCAAATACCTTTGACTGTCCTTATGCAAATCCGCCTTGCAGTGCCAGACTACACACACGAGATTTCAAAACCGCACACTCAGTTTGGGTGAAATTTGGAGTCTGAGATCTAGAGTAGACTTATAAACAAAAGCAGCCTCCTTAAAAGTACCCTGGGCAACCCGAGTCACACCGTCCATCAGTTGCAGACAGTGCAATAGCTGCCCCAGCACCTTTCTCTCTAGCAATATGACAAACCCACAAAACCCCTAATAATACCACAGAAGGCTGGAAGAGAGAGGATGGGTTGATTCGCTGACAAAACTGAGACGCTATTGAGTCAGTAGCCTTTGAGTCACAAAGTCAACCTCAGTGAGCAGTGATTGAAACTTGTTATCCTCCCATAGCCCGAGAGCGCGTTATATAGTGTGACAGCCGGCAGTCACAGTGATAGAGCAAAAGGCAGATTAAGCACAGCTGTCCCCTCAAGTCCAGGGGATAGCCTGGTGGGCAGGAAGGAAAATCCGAGCCCTTCCCGCCCGTTTAAAAGAGAGCATTTAGTTTTCGAGCCTGTCAGCATGATCCTTTTTGAACACATTGTGTTTACTGACATGCCACCCTGACATTTTGGTTTAGTAGTACAAAAAAACCAAACAAGAGGTAAGGTTATAAAATCAAATATGATGTTTTCTGCATGTTAAAAGAAGTATTGCTCCCACCGAGACCTGGAAGCTCAAACCGCTGCAGCGCTGTGCCAGTACATGAAAACCAAAAAATGGAACTGACCTGGGTTTCACGGTTCAAGCGTGCCGTGGCAGGGATCCCGGCACTACTTCCAAATTCAACACTCGAATAAACACAGTTGTAGTTTCTTGAAGTGGATGCTTTTAATGCAATCTGAAAAGGGTGAGAGAAAGGGCAGACTCCTGAAGCCTATATTTCTTAGGTAGAAATAATTCTGCCTGGAGAAGCCCGGCTCGTGACTGTTTGCTATTAAGACTGTACAGGAGAGAGGGAGCGTCTTTGAGTTCACATACTTAACGCTCAGCGGTGTGTCTGCGGAGTGGCAGGAAATAAACAACAGCGAGGAGGGGTTAACCAGAGACCTGCTGGCTAAAATCTATACGCCTGGAAACAGAAAGGAGAGGGCTGTAAGGTCAGATATAGTTTAATTGTTTCTAATAGGGGGATCAGCCACAGAGCTACCAGGCACAAAGATGCCTGTCCCAAACTGTACCCATGTCCCATCTTCCTCCTAAACACAAAACAGCAGTCGTGCATGTCAGGTCAGTCTTTCTGAACTGATCTAGAATGTCCTCCTAGTCCCCAGATAGAGCACCACTGCAAAGCACCCATACAGCAAGTAGGAAGAGAGGACAGAGAGATTAAATAAGCCACCTATGCATGAATCATCATCAGAATACCTAAAACCCAAAGATGTATTCTCCATCCTATTTCCTAAAACAGCTGTGTACCTTCTGGAGAAATGCCACCATTCTGCCATAATTGCATTAAGGGAACATCCATGCAGAAGGTCAGATGGAAGTAAAAATGTCTCTGAGCCTGACATGAGGTGGTAGAAAATCCCTTTACTTGGAGTCTCCCTACCAAAATTTCACTACTGCTCCAACAGATTTCTCCTTTTGTCTCAATGGACGCAGCAGGCAGGAAAGAGAAGCGCTTGTTGAAGTCATCAGCAGGGGATGCAGGCACTGGTCTAGAGCTGGGTATGGAGCACAGCACCAGTCAGAAAGTCCTGACGTGGGGAGGGCTTGAGAGGAGGAGGGAGGGCAGCTGCCTCTTATGCTTGGAAATGTGCAGAGGAAGAACAAGCAAATCTATACTTTAGAAGGTCTTGTTCAGCTGTAAGATGTAAAGGATACAGCAGGCATTTTCCAGAAGATCTGTCACAAGCGCTGCCATTGGCAGAAATCAGATGAGGTTCAAGACATTTTGCTAACAATCTTTTCAGTAACTTTTCTCAGAGTAAGACCTGTGGTACTGGCCCCCTCCAAAAAAAAAAACCCCAACTCTAACAGAATTGCTGGACAACGGTACTGGCGAAACACCCATCGTCATGGAGAAACGTGCTGTAAAACATAATGTAGTACTGTGGTTGCATGCATTTTTTGCATACAGAGTATTTATAGATGCTAACCTGGGCAATTTCATATCTCTAGGTATTTATTATATGCTTGTAAAATGAAATGGCATTTTTCATCCCATCTTGACTGGAAGAGAGAATACATTTAGGTTATAAATTGTTCAGAATTACTTGTTAATGCTATCAGCTTTTCTGTATCTGCTTGTAGGAGGGATGGGAGGGAGACAGGTAATGCTTTACACATAAAATCATAGCGGAGAAAACCAGAAAGCAAGCTTTGTTTTCAACATGTTTAAACTGTTCAAATGACAGGAATCGGTTGCCTTGGAAGCAGATCTGCAGCTGAATGAAACCTTTCACCTGTCCAACATATGAAATATTTATTATCTGAGGGTGACTAGAGATTCAATAAAGCCAGACATACAATGCAGAAAGCAGACCCTGGCTCATCACCTCCATGAATTTCACGTGTCTTGTGGCAGCCAGATTAGATTTTGCCACAGAGAGAGGGAAGTGGGCTCAATTGCAGTATTGGGTGTAAGGAGAAATAAAACAGGAGGAAAGCAACATCTTAACTTTACATTCAATTTAACCCAGTTGGTAAAGCAAAATGCTGATGCTCCTCCTATACTGCATTTAGTAAGGCTGCAAAACGTTATCATTTCCAATTAGAGAGAAGAGCCCACTCTCTCTTTAGATAATTACTTTTCCAATAAATTATTCTTGGCCACTTGTTTCCCCATAAAAATTGCCCAGTGTTTTTGTCTTGTAGAAGTTGTTGGGTTTTTTTTTTTTTCCCTTCTCTTTTGTGTGGGTTGGAATTAATTTATTATAGTGCTAAAACTTGGCAGAGATCCAGACACAATGATCTGAAAAATGTTCATACTAAAATTCAATGATGGGATTCCTTGTTTATTTTATCTCAGCCTCCCTGAGAATTCAGTCCCGCAAAATGGAGTACAGTTGAAGCACAAGTGGGCATGTATTCCAGTTCACTTTATTTTTCAGGAAAAAACACTTTAGACTTTTCTGTTGCTGCAGACACAACCCTGAGTATGAACAAAAGCCAGAGCCATTAATTAAGGACGTGATATTTTTGCTGCTTTCAGCAGCAAATCACACTTTGAAAGAACCTTGACATTTTTGCCCTTTATCACAAAAATCTGGATTTCCAAGGCCTTTGGCATCCTTACTATTGCTAAACAGCTTTAACATCTGCACTCAAGAGGTGTTGAAATTGTCTAATTAAGCTAAGAGTTAAAGATTATAGTCCAATGTCATCATATACTAAATTGTACCACAATAAAGAACAATATTTCTGTTCACTCTCTGTGTGTGTGTGTGCGTGAAGTGTCTGAGAAGTTGTAGAGAGTTAAAACAAAACACCAAAATATGATCATTTCTTTCAGGTCATGCCATTTCCTTATCACAGTCCGATTGGCATTCGCATGGAGATTTTAGGAATAAATCCTGGATCAGATAACATCATTTTGAGTCAGGATTGCAGGCTCTCGGGTGCTGCACAAAACTGATCCTGCCCTAACAATTAAGATTCAAGAGAGGTATGAACAAGATGGGGAGGTGAGGAGGAGGAGAAGAAGAGGAGCGCAAGAAAAGAGGCAATACGGTATCTGAAATATGTCACTGTACAAACTGCGTCACCACGGTTCGAAACTGATGCATACACTGCTGGAAAATGGGGATTCCTGCCTTCGCAGTGGCAGGTAACATTTATCTCTGGCCTCTTTCACAACACAATAGACCTTAAAATATTAACCAGTCCCCTGTTCCAGTTATGCTGTTCTGGCACCAGTCCTGTGCCTTAATAGAGTGCTCCTCTCATCCCAGGCAGGAGCACTTCCCCATCCCTAGCATGTAATACTTAGTTACATGCTCAGGAGAGCAGGCTTTTCTAGACTCTGCCTTCATTTTTATTGCTTCTGTACAAATGACTTCCTCCACGTCTGTTACAGTCCCTTCGCCCTCTCTCAAGAGCGCCGTGCTTACGCTTTCCCAACAAGTTTGCCAGAGAGAGGTTGCTAGGCTCCAAGTGCACCAAAAAAGCGCAGAACGTGCCTTCTTTCCTGCCTTTCCATATGCCTGGAATACCCCCCTCCTTTCCCACCGTGGTACATCAAGTACCTTCCCTTTCTTTCAGAAAGCTGAGTATCCATCTGTTCGGCAAAGCGCTCCATCTGCAACGACAGCAAGTCCAGTGATGTGCTGCCAATATTGCAACAAAGGGCTCCTCTAAACCCGTTCCCCTGAGTCGGTAACACAGCCCACGTCCCCAGGGTGGGGATGCTCGCAGACAGGAGGCGTGCAGGAGTGGCGGATTCTATTCATTTGGTTTTCCCATTTCAACAAAACGCTTTCCCATATCCAAGGAAAGAGGCGGCAGCATTTGGCAAACGCGTTTGTTATGTGCCTCCTACCAGAAACTTTCATACTCGGGTCCTGGAAAGTAAAAAAGAATTCCACTTTGTTGAGAGAGTTGCAGAGTGTTCACCTGGAAAAAATACAAGGGATGAAGACAGTAGGGAGGGATTTGAATCCCTTTCAGGGACTGCTGAGGACTGTATTGGTGTCAAGCGAATTAGGGAAAGGGCCCCAGTTACAAATAAGGAAATGCCAAATTTTCCTTTCAGCATGATGCTAGTGAAGGGCTGAGCTTTGCAAACGTGACTGGTAAGTCTGAGGACAGGGGTGAGGGAAGAGGGCTCGATAGTTAAGGCAGGCAGTTTTTCAGAAGACAAACATACAGCACTTTTGCCATTCACACTTCTGTATCAGGTCATAGTGCAATACATTACTTGTTATTTTTTAAATCAATTATTTCTTAAATCATGTGAGGGCTTTATTAAAAAACAGGAGAACTCTTTGCATTGGAACACATAACCTATACCACCTCAACTCTCTTATCTTCATATATTTTTTAAATTGAACGTAAGGAAAAAACCCTTGGACTCAACAATTCAGTATATCCTTCATCACATGAGTTTTGGTGGTTTTGAAGAATAAAGAACACAAGATTAGCATCAGTGGTTGCCATCACATAGTCTAGCTTTATAGCATTAATCTATAATAATACATGTGCAAATGATAATACTAAATAATCTGCATTTACATGTCAGGAAGCAATTTAAAAAATATTTTCTACTTTGGCTGCCACATAGATAGCAAAGTGTCAAGTCTCTTACCTAAAAACGCAGGCAGCACTAATGTGTCTGTCCTATAATGAGTTCTTTCAGAGACAAATACCGATCCTTATCTAGCAAAGCACAGCAGCAGATTTTGGAGCTCACCCATCTATAGCAAAACACTTTGGAACATGTTTATGTTTAAAGCATTTGTTGAACAGGCAGAGATTAAGCATGTGCTCAGCTGGTCTGTTGAACTGGGGCCTGTCTTAGGCTTCCACAAGGCAATCTGAAATGCTCAGAGCTGTCCTGCACATCCAACAAGCTGACTCCAGCGCCGCGGGTCTTCTACAAAACAGGTCTAAGAAAGGTGCTATATGAAAGATAACAAAAGGCAAGTAGAGCCCAAATCCACATATCACTGGGAACTTTCCCTCCAAGCCAGGCAAGACAAAAGCTTTTCCAATGGAGGGCTGATAAAGCCCAGGAGGGCTGGAGCGCTGCTGACCCAAGGCACATATACAGCCCCAGAAATCCTACTGGTTAAACTGGTAAGGCAGGACAGCATGGGTGGAATGTAAGAATGGTTATTTCCTTTTTACAGACAATAAAATGAAGCGCAGACAAAAAAAGTTACCTGCTTAAAGACCTGCTAAAGCAACGCTATGACAGGAATTTGAATTGAATCCAGATCTGCTGAATTCTAGTCCGATTCTCCAACCATCAGACCAGCATCCCTCCTGGCTTTGAAATAAGCATTCAAAGCATAATTAAAGTAATTTATATGTCCATCATGTTAGCCAGGCAAGGAATTAAAAATGCTTTGCAAAGAACTGTCCAAGTTACTTGTCACAACAGAAACGAGCTGAACCAGTGAAGGTGGTGCAGGGTGCTCATCACTCACAAGAGCATTTTCCTTTTCCAAATAGGTGTAAGTTAATTGCCCTCTGATTTTTCTATATTTTCTTCAAAATCGCTTAAAATCCCAGTAATGTGTCCAGCCCAGTTGCACTTAGTTTTGATCTTGGTGCAGTGTCTTATCAGTCTTTTCCCTACTCTGTGCTCCCAAAGTGATTGCATGGCATGGAAAGCCAGTTTGTTTTCCCAGGCTGAGTTCTTTGTAATCTCTACAGCTCTCATCTGGTTAAAAGCGTGTGAACAAGAATGCAACCTCCCATACAAAAAGTCAGCTCACCTTTCCCTTTGGAAAGAAAAGCTCCTGCTCTCACTGATGTATGAGTGAGCAGGAACACAAAGCCACCAGCCCTGACTTGAAAACAGAGGGGTTGTGTTGAGCTGTAAGTGGTCCAATAAGTTTGCGAGTGGGATGATTTACGCCATGCCATGACTTTGAAACATTCTGTATTTTCAGTCTTGTGAGGACATATCCATCATATAAGCAAAGTCGGAAACTACGTGAGAGAAACCAGCTGAGTTCACCAGCATTCACACTTCAACTCTCCTCTTCTAGTTATGTCTGCTGCTGTGCCACTTTTTGGCCTCAGTGCACCATGTCTCCCCTAATCTCCCTGTGGTTCTTCTCTCCACAGATGCAACAACCCTTCGCAGGAATGAAAGCCAGCGATCTAGTCATGAGTTTCTGCTGGGCCCCCACCACAACATCTGCCTTTGCAAACACCACTTGGAAAGAGGAGGGAAGATGCCATCCAAATGCACGAGTGGAAGTATCTTGTACTGAAATTCTGTGGTGATCATGCTAGTCTGATCCTTTAAGCTGACCACAAGCCTGCAAACTGAGAACGTAAGTGCTGCTGATAGGAGCAAGTCAGTAACGCAAGAAACATCCCAGCGTGAGCTCTGCCAACTAAAGAGTGTCAAACGCCTTCTCTCCTCCCTTCCTCTCTCTGAGAAAAGACCTGTTTCCCAAAGGATGGATCTGTTTCCAAAAGCACACATTAGCACTGAAGCTGGACGCCAACACTGCATGCAATTAAAGTGCTGGCTGCAGCACAATTTCATCTCCAACACACACCTGAAGGACCCATCCTCTGCATTTTTTTTCTACAGTCTTTGAATATCCCATCACTCCAGTGCAGTACCTTTTAATCAAGCTTATATAAACTGTCTCCTAATAAATACAGCCATGTATTTATTACATGCACATAACTTACAGACCGACCAACCAACTAACCAGCAAGCTAACGCTGTACATTTATACTTAGCCTTCAGCTTGCTTGGTACCCTATTTTAAATTATCTTTCTTCAAATTTTTTCTTCACGTTTCCTCAAACTTTCTTAGTGCTCCAACTCTGTGTACAGCTGCTTCTTCACGAGGCAATTTTGTTGCTCAGTTAACTATCACATTAATCAGGTGAATGTGTCTCCCTAGTATATCTAACAATTGCTCATTAAATCAGTTCTCCAATACTGTTGAAAAATAATTAAAACCCTGTTTCCAATAAACAAGCTATAAAGGCATTAAGGACAAAATAGCGTGTAGGAAATGTATTGGAAACACAGGGACAGAAAATTCTGACCAGGCATAGGCTGGGCAGAATTAGTTGAATAGCAAATTAATTGCTAGTAGTGTCAGGGAAATAGTAAAAAGAAAGTTATAAATATTCACTTCAAATTAACAATGAATTTATTGTAGCTAAACACAAGCTCCTTTTATGCTTGCTACCTACAAATAGTCATGCAAAGCAAATTCAAAGCTTGTACTCTCCATGATTTGCTTCCAGAATAGGAGGTATAATTGATATGGGATTTACACAGCTTGACAAAGCGAGGGAGGCCGGGCTCCCAAAATCCTTTGGAGGCAGCACACAAAGGTAATTAAACAAACCGGTGAAGGAACCGGCTCCCTGCACCTTCTTTAGCTAGCACCGTGCACGAGGATACCTAATTACAGTTTGTCAGCAACTGGGGTGATGAGAGAAATCTGCCATCAGGCAATTCAAACAAAAAATAAACTAGAGATAATAATACTTCCATTGGCAGAACAAGAGACTGAATTTGTCGAGTAAATGATTCACTTTGCTTTAATTGCTACACACAGAGTGAAATGACACAGTGATATCTCAGCGACCGGGTAAAATATGCCATCTTCTCCCCACCCAGTGAACCATGCAGCACTGAACAGATGAGTCGCCTTCCCCTGCCTGCATTAAAGGAGAACAACTGGAAAACATTTAAAATCCAGTTTGTAAACCAAGCAGTCTTACATCAGGTCCAAGTCAATCACCCCATCTCCAAGTCAGTCACTGACAGCAGAGGCAACTTAGCGATAATGAGCATTTATACTTTGCAATTCTTCTATATATATTTAGTTAGGATAGCAGTGGTTAATCTACTGTTCCACTTAATTAAATACTGTTAAAATTATACTTTAAGCATTACCTCATATCTTGCTAGCACATTAACAATCTATAGCTCTCCACCTTACATCAATCACTAATTTGCTGTCTGGCAGCGTAATTTCTCGTTACGAAGCATTCATCTTTAACAAGTCAAGGTGTGCCAAGTGCTCCTAAGGCTATGGCGGCTACTCGCCCTGATGAAACCGTAGCCCCAGATTGAAGAAGCAGTAGCTATCTTCCTCTTGAAAACCCCAGAAGGAACCCCATGGCATGTGGCAGAAGGCATATAAATTTATTATATGCTTATAGTCTCGGAAGGGTATTCTTAAAGCATGAGCGTGCTGAGGAGGTGTGCTCTGAGGACACACTGTCATCCTGGGTTGCGGCTGGTGAACAAGCAGTGGAAACAATTTAACTGTACAGAAAAGCAATGACCGGACAATAGAGAGATGATTATCAGATCCACAGAGTTAAAAAATAGAAAAAAGGGGGAAAAAATCACATTTGCTATAGCTGAACCTCCTGCCTCCTCTAGAAAGCAAACGTGTCTGGTAAAATAGTGGAAAGAAAAGGGAAAGAAGGACAGCCTGACAAGGAAGACATGGATAGAAGCAAGATAGTTATCTTGATTTTTTATCTGAGTGTTCTTCATACGTTACTGTAAGGCTTAGCTCTGCATTGCCCTCTGCTTACTCCACACTCCGGGCAGCAGTCGTTTCACAGCCACACAGTAAGACTTCTACTGCTCCTATGCTCTCTGTCCTGTGTGTTAAATTCGACCTTTTTTTTTTCTAGGTATTGTTTTGTGTCTGCACTTCACATGTAAAGATTCTCCCCGCTGACTTTTGGATAATCCTAGCCTCTTTGGAAGGCATACATATATATAAGCATTATTTAAACAAACATAGCGTATGCTTGTATGTAAGCAAAATCATGCGTGAGTGCATCCCTTCTGAAGTTTACTATTCAATTATATGGGGGAAAAACCTTCCAAAGGGGAACTAAAGCCACTGTTTTTGGAAATTCCTTATGTCCTAATGATGAATGGGTGCCAATCGTCACCTGTCATAACCTGCGAGATCTTGAGAGTATTGCAATTCTGTGCAATGGTTACTTAGAGATTAAAGCATATAGATACTACATATAGTAGACATTTCTAGACAAAATAATTAGTGTCGCCTATTTTTTCTCAACAAGCAGGTAGACAAAAAACTATTGAAAAGGAAATACATTTTAAAGCAGTCCTTGTCCAATAGTAAAGTGTGTGTGTAAAACATCAACATTTCTGTCATGAAAATGCTTCAGAAACACTTCACGGAAGAAGACAAATTGTTCCAGTCTCTCAAAAATCACAATCTTGGCTGCTTTCACTTAAACTATACAAAACATTTTGTCTTGTGAAGCCAAAGCTTTATTCCTCAAAAGCTTTATTGAGTAGCCAAGAAAGCCAATGCTCAGAAAAAAGTAAGAGTGAAACTTAACCAGTCTGGTCACAATTATTTCATTCTCTTTTACAAGCTTAGAATGATCTGTATATGGTTCTGATAAACAGCCCTGCTGGCTAAGTAAATAATACTGATTAAATCCATTTGGCCTTTACTGTACACATTTCTTGCAAGAAACATCAGTTTTCACAGGATTTTTTTTTCCTTCTCCCCAGGAAGACAGAACTGTGCAAGACCTGTCCTGAATAAAAAAAAATAAATTATTAGCTATAAAAACAGATGTTCCAACAATAATCGCAGGATGATGTGGTAGGCAGAACTAACCATGTACAGTATTTATGTTAAACTATTCTGGATCCGTGCTAGTTTCTACTCTGTTTTTCAGAGAAGGACACAAACATTTATTCAGATGCAAGTAGCCTTAGAAAAAACATAGACTTCCTTTGCAGTTTAATGTTTTTGACCATCATTCACTTCCCAGGTTGTTTTAGAATCATAGAATCACCTAGGTTGGAAGCAACCTTTAAGATCATCAAGTCCAATCATCACCCTAACACTGCCAAACCCACCACTAAACCGTGTCCCTCAGCACCACTTCTACTCGTCTTTTAAATACCTCCAGGGATGGCGATTCCACCACTTTTTTGTGTTTTGTATTTATATGTTGTTTTATATCTAACAGCAGTATTACTGGATGACTGGCGAGACTGGAGTGTCTCTCATGATTGAAATCCAGTTGAATCTACAGAATTAAGGAAGTTTCAGTTTTTCTTTTTTCCTTGATTGGACGTGTTTGTCCTATTTCCAGACTTCTACTATACAACATATCTATGGAAGTTCATTGTGCTGCTTTTGGCTGGGCTAGAGTTCATTTTCTTCATAGTAGCTTGTATGCTGCTATGTTTTGGATTTGTGACCGAAATGGTGAGACACTAACAGGGATGGTTTAACTATTGCTGAGCAGTGCTTATGCAGCCTCACGGCCTTTTCTGCTTCTCACCCTGCCCTGCCACCAAGTAGGCTGGGACTGCACAAGGAGTGGGGAGGAGACACAGCTGGGACAGCTGACCCCAACTGACCAAAGGGATATCCCATACCATATGGTGTCAGGCCAAGCAATAAAAGCTGGGGGAAGAAGGAGGAAGGGGGATGTTTGGAGTGATGGCGTTTGTCTTCCCAAGTAACCGTTACACGTGATGGGGCCCAGCTTTCCTGGAGATGACTACATACCTGCCTGTTGGTGGGAACCACTGAAATGAATCAGTTATTTTGCTTTTCTTGCATGCTTTAGCTATTAAACTGTCTTTATCTCAGCCCACAAATTTCTCACTTTTACCCTTCTGATTCTCTCCCCCACCCTACTGGGGCGGGGGGAGTGACCGAGCAGCTGTGAAGGGCTTGGCTGCAGGCTGGGGTTAAAACACCACATCCATATAAAACCTAATGTTCATATTCCATATGTACATATTCCATATTCATATTCACTGTAGTAGGCCATAAAACATTGTGGGTTGGACAGGAGATCATTCTCCCATGCTATAAGAAATTCTTGTTTCTTTAACCACTCTAAAACAGACCAAATTTATTGACCATAATTTTAAACATTTTGTTGAACTGCAAAGAGAATTTCAGTTCATATTTCATATTGAAGTTGTTTAAAAAGTTTGTAAATTTCCTATCTTAAAGTTTAAAAAAATATTTCAAATAGAAATGTGTAACTTCCTAATTTGTAAATAGCAAATCTAGGATATTTCACTGAAAAATTGTTTAAACCATCATTATATTTCAAACAGCATCAGTTTTAATTGTCAGATTTGACAAAAGAGTTTTTTGAAGTCCTAACTTTAATAAATTGCCAAAGAAAATCTTCTGTGGCTAAGGTATTGCAAAAGCATGCTGTGCAAAAGACATATTTCCACTAAGATGTAGATTAATAGAACAAGCAAAAAGATGCTTGTATTTATACGGAAAAGCAGATCTATCTGTGGCAATAATAACATTTATTAGACTTGAGCTTATTTTCATCGTGAATGCAGGCATGTTTTAATATTCCAACCAACCATCGAATGCTTTTATTTGCTTTCTTCATTATTAAAAAAAAAAAAAAGAGAAGAAAACACCACAAATATATATTATTCATGGATACAGATATCTCAGCTCATAAAAGCACTGAGCTCTCAGCACATATTTTCTACCTGATATTATAAACCAAATGTATAAAATGCGCAGTTCCAGAGAAATGTACCTGATTTTGCAGTTCACTGGGTCTTTTTTTTAACAACTCTTGTGTAAGCAAATAAGAGCAAAGCTAGTAGTTTCTGAAAACACATAGCATATTTCAATTTTATTTAAGAGTTAGATGAAAGCAGCAAACTATATAAAAAGAACAGAATTTATAGAAGCACTGAACCACAGAACAATGCAGGCTGGAGGGCACCTTTGGCAGTCATTTGGTGCAATCCCTCGCTCTAAGCATGGCCAACCTAGAGCTGGTTGCTCAAGAGTGCCAGATTTCAATACCTCCAAGAATGGAGAGTTCATAGCCTTTCTGTGCATCCTGCTCCAATGCTTGACCACATTACTGTGGTTTTTTTTATTTTCCTAATATCCAGCTGGGATTTCCCATGTTGCAACTTGCGTCCGTTCCCTCTCCCATCTTTCTCATCTCACAAGAACCGTCCGGTTTCTTCTTTCTTATATCCCCATTAGACAGCTGAAGGTAACATTTAGATCCTGAAGATAACATTTAGTTCTTTCCTCAAAATTATTTTCCCAAGGCCAAACAGACTCAGTGGTCTTAGTTTCATCTTGTATATCATGTGCTCCATCAACACTCAAGAAATCTCTAAAGTGTTTATTTTAAAGACAAAACATACAGGTGATGTCCAAACAGTAGCCAAGCCAGCTGACAGATTATCATCTATTTCAAAGGACTTTTGATCAAGTCCTTATTTTACGCGTGCACTTGAATGAACAATAAGAAGGGCAGGAAGAAGGGAAAGATTAATTATATCAGAGAACTGTTTAGTTTGGGTATCTCTGTTTTCTCTTTAAAGATTTTTCATCACAATTCATAAATGGAACTTGAGCATCTCAGTTCTTATTATATCAGAGGTCATACACTGATGGCTTCAGAAATAAGTATCTGAGAGTCCTGATACATAACTTGGTTTAAAACAAAATGGTACATTGCACCTACACGTTCTACAGCAGGAGTGGAAATCTTTAGGTTTAATTTGCTAAGTCTTTTGTTCTTTCCTGGTTACTGCACCCAGTGACCAAAGTACACAGTGCACAAACAGCTGGTAAGCGGGAGAGAGCACATTGCCACATTGCTGGCAAAACACTGATTATTGAATTGTTGTTAAAGTTCTAATGTTTAGATATGTCTTAACTTTCAGCTTTCAGCACTGGAATTCATCTATACCTCTGTGTACCTTTATTCTTTGGACATTTCATGATTTCCCTTGAGACTGTAAGGAAAAGGAAGCTGTTTATACACGCATCAGATCCAGAAATTGCTTCACTTTCCCAACAGAAGCATGAACTAATAGGATGGTGAAATTTTGAATCACGTATTATGTGGCTTGAAGGCAAGCTGATAAAGTCATAAAATGAAGCTCCCTGGAGACACTGAAACCGAACAGAGCATATTAGAGCATATTTTCTGAATAATTTCTTATTTTTTGTCCAACGCAATGTATGTTTTGAGTCAAACTTAGAATAACGCAATCACTTCTGTCATCATCACGTAGTGATTTGACTGCTTTTTAAAAAGTCAGCCACCAAATAGGGAATTTGCAAGTATTTCTTCAAAAGCAAAACAAAGCCTTCCACCACCAAGCAAACTCCGTGTTTCATTGTTCCCATTCTCTTGAAGCAAGAAGTGCATTCACTAGCTATTAGATATGAAGTGGCTCTAAGTCATTAGTATTTCACTTTTTCAAGGATCTTTTTTTTCCCAGTGTTTTGAGGGCCGCCAGCCAGCAACATTTGCTGTGTGACAGACATCTGCAAGAAATGCGAACACATACAAAATTCCAGCTTTCAGACAACTCAAGCTAAATTACTGACTTCAAGTTTCAATATAAGCCTGCTGCTGTATGCAGCAAAGGCACAGCACAAATAAAGGCAATCCTCTCAAGTCCCAGAGATCATATTAGACACAACTAAAACAAGCTACTGGATAAGCAGGAAGTTCTCTTCTGCTGATTTCTCCATTTCTTTTACTAATTACTCCTTGAGTTTGCTGCACCTTCTGCAATACTGTGACGGCATTAAGATTTGACTAATAAAAAGATTTGAAGGTCTCCTGTAAAAAGGAAGAGGTTCTGTAGTTTTGATACCTTTAGATACAATGAGGGTCAAAAAGTGGATTTATTTGAATTTTAGGAAATGTATTTGAATTTTAGGTCTGGCATTTGAGATGTAAATTACAGCAGAAAAGGTGCATTGTGCTCTCTAGCACTCTTTCTGGATGATGTGGATAAGAAGTTCTTATAAACAACCAGATCAAAAGGAAGAGAAGACCTTGAAAATAAGGAAGAAAAACCTTAATGTGATTTCTCAGGAAGAGAGCTTCCAGTCAAAGAGGAAGGTCTCAGAAGGCTGAGAAATGTGATTACAGTACTTGCATCTTTGGTAGGCTTCCAATGAAAGAGATATCCTTATCCCTTTAAAAGCTCTTAAGACCTTTCTTAGTTAAGGCTCCATGAACTTAAATTTTTTTTTTAAACAACTGGCTTTATGGGAAAGCTGACCTGGGAACTGGCCTGCAGCAGAGCCCCTGCCCTTTGTGTAGACAGAAATTGCAAGACAACACACCAAGAGCATGCCAAGGTAAGTCAGAGCAGGGAGTATGCTCAGAAAGGTTACTTACCAGAGAGAGAATGCAAACCAGAACCATGGCACTGGATGACATAAGACAAAATAAGCAAGAAGAAATAAATTTGTGAGTTAAGATTGCAGAGATTAAAGCCGAGGCTCCCCAAACAAATGAGGTCACCCATGCTGGAGGTATGGAGGGGGGATCCCATGTCCTGTGGGAGTTCAGCTGAAAGATGGAGTGGGAGGAAGAGAAATCCCAAATGGGATGTAAGAATGATGAGATAGGGAGGACACAGCCATAAAAGCAAAGGGAGGAGAAAGGGTCAATGAGATTGGAGTAAAATTAAAGTGAGGTGCTTCTGAATGTTGTTACGGTTATTATATAAATTACATACGTTATTCACCACTTACAGTGCTGTTTCAAGAACAACTGCATTATTGAAATCAATATAAAACTGCCGAGGTGCTCCACAAACACAAGCTTGGGTAATGTACCTGCCCTGCAATGTTTGCCATCAAACTGAGCTTGGTAAATCGCATCCATTCAGTCATAAATAATAACTGCCCAAACCTCTACCAGATCAGCACCATTTCCAAACTTCAGCAATATTTACACACGCACAGTTAGCAGCTGACAAGTCATATATGAGGGAAATTGCCTCCCTTTAAAAAAGAGCTGCTGTCAGAGCTGCTCTGTTCCACACGGAAATAATTCAAAGGAGTTGTCACGAAAGAGCAGCTATACTCAGAACAGTTACCACAACGGACATTTTTACTCAACACCTGTTCCAGTACTTTTGCAGTACTTTTGTTCAGCTACGGAGTGAAGTACCAGAGAGAAGTTTTCTTTTTTTCACTTTTTTATTAAACTCCTCATAACTCCATGAGGCTAGCAGCAAAAAAGATTGGAAGAACTATAATGGAGTCAAGGGGTTTATCGTAAACCAAACTCTTTCCTGAGATCCAGGCAGTGTCATTAAGGTAGAGCTCCAGACCTAGGCAGGTAGGCATTGCCCAGGGATAGTTCCTGCCTTCTTTACGGGTGCCTGATAAGCATTGTCAATGCCTGAAAAGATGGGCATGGGCCACTCTAACCTGAGCAGTCTCACCCTATGCCTTGGCGCTGCAAAGCTGGTGGAGAAGGGTAGGCATCTTGTATTTCAGTAGCCGCCACCTTCACACCCAATTCTGGCAACAACTGCAGCTCATCTAGAAGGTCTCTCTATATTTACTTTTTCTAAATCTTTTTTTCTCTTCCTTCTTGGGAGGACCAAGAAGGTGAGGAGGCATCATTGGAGATGAATGGGGAGGATGGGCTGCCTTTTATGAGCTGGAGTGAAAATAAGATGGTGGATGGTGACAAGTCCGTGAGTCCCAGGAGATGTGAGCTCAGAGACTGATATCCTAAAGAGAGGAGGATGCAGAGGGACAGGGATTTTCTAGGGGGAAAAGAGAGGTAAAGTCTCAAGCACCCACCAATAACCTCCTACAGCCTCCTGCACTTACCCCTCAGCCCCACTGACTCTGCAAAGCTCCTCATTCTTTTTCTGCAGCTGCTCTTACCCGCCTTGCCTCATTCGTTCCCTTTCTCCACCCAGAGCTGACCTCTCATCTCTCTAGGGCTTCTCCTGGAGCCCAGCTACCGCCTCAAACTCCTCTCCCTTCTTCTCCGCATCTGGAGCCCACCCTGCTACTGCAGAGCCTCAGGCTCTGTCTACGGGGCCAGAAAACCTTGCACTGGTCCCTCATAGTGTTGGACGTTTGAATCACACGCCTGTCCCTCTTGTGGGCAGCACACCTCTTCAGCTGGCCAAAGAGGCACGAGACAGAGAAAAGGCGATGCGTCCTCCACATTCAGTTTGCAAATCTTTGCAGTGACATGGTGGTGGGCATGGGAGATCTTAAAATACAGCCATACCACCTGAAATGGCACTTCATGTTTTCATTTTTTCAATGTAAATCCTGCATGGAAATCTTTATAGTTTTGCTTTGGAGGTAATTTAAGTAACTGTTTTATTCCCCAGTCTAAGGAAAGGGAATACTATAAATGTCACAGTAATTTTAGTTACTTACAAAAACATTTGTAAAGATTTTAATATCCTCTACTATATGTGAGCACTATCGCCCTAAGTAAGTGAATCCATAAAGAACAAGTTTTATTTTAAGGTAATATTAACCTTGGTGAAATAATCAGTATTCCTGAATCACCTTTGGTTTGGTAACATTGATAATTCTTCAAGATAAACCTAAGATAAAAAGATGATATGCAGCATTGAAGACACTGTATGAATCTGAGATAGTTACAGAATTTTGGATCCATGGAAAACACTACAATGAAATGAAATATAATACTTCCTTATGTGCCAAATATTCTGTCTGGTTTTGTTTGGTTCACATAATAACCCATTCTTCTCAAAGCAGCACCTCACAATTTCAGAAAATAAGCATGAATAACTGATGTCATACCTATATATATATATTTCCACACCAACTTTTGGACTGTGCTGTGCCACAAGTTATCACAGCTGTAAAACAGGCTGGATAAACTTGAAAAGAAAACATGGACAGAAATCCTGCTTTGCTGAACAGCATGCCCAGTAATGCTCTCAGCTCTAACACATGATGCCAAAATTCACATGATCTGCAAAATTCCCACCATGCTGCCACCACCACCAGCCAGAGGAGTTCTTGTCAGGATGTCACACCCAAACTCTGCGAGCAGGAGCTATCTTCTGCACATTTATTAAGCTGTCTGCAAATTTGACACCTTTGTAGCCTCCATCTAACTACAGCAACAAAGTAGGTTTCTTTTTCCCTCTTCTGATTTTTCAGACGTGGGGCCATCACTCAAGGGGTTTGAGGACTCCCAGTTCATCTGCTTGTTATGTAGTCAGTGGGAGAAAAGAGGGGAGACAAGTGTATTTGTTTATTTATTTATTTATTTATTTATTCTAGGCTGGCACCCTTCCTTCTGCAGAGCATCGAATGCCCGCCTTGGCTCACTCTCACAGGTTTCCTAAGCAGTGATAGAATGATACGGACATAATCCTCGGCATTTTTTCACTGCTGTCCAAAATGTTCTCAACAGCAACAGTGAACATTGTCCAACATAATCAGACATTGAGTAATGTGAAGCTAAAATAAGACAGAGGGACCAAGCTCCCCTCCACAAATGGAGCCAGCCCATGAACTGAATCAGATGTACAAAACGCTTCCACAACCAGCATCACGCATCAAGCCTGCACCCTCCCACCCCAGAGCTCCGGTAGGGTTTGCCTGTTGTGCATTCAATAATCTATCCCCAAATGTCTAGCTCTCTTATTCAGTCTCTCCCCCAAATGGCAGGTAATAACGAGAAGCAAGTATGCCCAAAGTTTGTGGACAGGAGTGGCTTTCAGCTGTCAAGACGAAGAGCAACACTTTGTTTTAATCTATTTGGCACTCTAAAATATGTACTTCTCTGGCTGTCTTGTTCTGACCACACTCTACTCTCAGCCAAGAAGTAAGCCAAGAAACACTCTTTGCAGGCTGCAATTAAAAAGCAGACCACATAGCATTGTTAGTACCTGGATAAACAGCCATTAATTATTTCGGTGTGCATGCCAGTCCCAGTCTGCCTGACTTTGAAAGGGGAGCCAGGGCACGTATTCTGGGCACTAGTCTAAATGTGAAGCACTCAGTAATTTTAAAGAAGGGTGATGCATGTGAGAGCCTTAAATGTCAATATGGAAGGCTACACCAACGTCTCTGTCAAGCTTTGAACACAGGCAAATCTGTGCTACAGCAGGGAAGCTTGATCTGGGTATTTTGGAGGGCAACAGATAAATGATGTGCATGGCCCTACCATTGAAAAGATGCATCACCATAGTACAGTTTTAGCCAAGATAGCTCTCTTCGTTGCAATGCGAGCACATCGACAAAACCTGGGCAGAGTCCATTGAAGTACACTTGGTTGCCTGTGGAAACTAGGAATAAGCCATACACCCAAGCTCATACCTGTCAGTCACCAGACAGGTAGTGGTGAGACAGGAGATGTTCACATCCCTCAGGCCAGTGCTTCCACCTCTGTAGCACATGTGCTTGATTTTTTACAGAGGCCAGGCACAGGCATGGAGCTACTGGCTTAGTCCCGTTAAGGCTGCCCATTCTTTGCAGAAAGTATAGGGAGAAAAAAAAAAAAAAGTACTCAACAAGTGTCTGCTTTTGAAACCTTTATCACACTATTTTTGCTCTTGCTTCTTCCTCCCCCCCACCCCACTCCTTTTGTAACAGGGACTGCTGCATCTACTGAATTTGTACAGCTGCACTACAAGTGAGCCCTGTTTTCTGTAAATTAGAAAACAGCAAGCAAACAAATGCTGCATGTGGTTATTATTTTGTATTTCTGTCCAGTTTTTTGCCTTTATTATTTGCGCAACATCTCTGTTGGAACTTTTTGATATTCATTTTAAGTCTAGCAAGTATCATAAAGTACCTGAGACAAGTTGCCTCTTTCACTTAGACATTACGTCAGCAGGCCCTCTCCAGAAAGGATAAAATATTTATTATGATTAATACAAAGGCATTACAGATAGAGCGTTTCAGGAAGATCAGAACAGATTAAAATTTAAAACAATAGCATACCTAATAGCTTTCTCTACTTTGGGATCTGGAGGGCTGTACTGAGGGTCTTTTGCCACCTTAGAAAGGACATTAAAAGACATTCTTAGAGAATTTGCATTTAGGCCTAGTGCAAAATCCAAGTGAAAAGCACACTAAATTCAGATTGTAGTCTTTTTAAACTCACCATGGGCAGGAAAAGTTGAGGCCACATTTCGTATCAGCAAGCACTTGCCTGAGTAACCTGGAGCCTTGATTTTGTTTTATTGATGTAATGAGAAACAATAACACTTTGGGCATGATCAGCAGTTATTTTAGTCCTGCTTGATCAATGCCAGATGAAGTTGGTGTAGATCAGCTGTGGTTCAGACAGAGCCATGAGCCTGCCCCTGCCTGCCTCACCACCCTCCCCGCTACCCTGGCCCTGCGGAGCAGCCCTGGCACGGGAAAGTCTGGAGACATCCCATATTTCCCATATTATCCCATATTTCTGTAGCAGAAAGGCTCGATACTCATCTCTTTCTTTACCTTGGTAAAGGCCAGCGCTGTATCAGCCTAACACTTTCTGGAAGGCTGGGCTGAAAAATACCAAATGTATCTATCTCTTGAACTAAGCAGTTTTACGCGCTGACCACAATCCAGTGAAATCTTTGATTTCCCCGGGCTGACTGGGCAATAAAGCCAGGCTGCGGCCGTGGCCCTCGGGATGGAGAAGTGTTTGCTGAACAGAAACGGCCGAGTCTTCCCACAGCCCGCCCTGGTGCCACGGACGGAGGAAGGCAGAGCCTGGGTCATTTTAGAAGTAAGGCTGTGCAAGATAAACAGGGTGATATCTGTTCCAGACCGCAAATGCGCTGCGGAAAATGCTGACGAGGAATTCCTTAAGCATCTGTTTAGACTGTGCAGGAAAGAAATCTGAATTACCACGGAGGACTTCAATTTCAACAGCATACGCTGGAGGCTTTGTGCTGCCTTGAAATAAATAAAAAAAAATAAAAAAAATCTACATAAGGACATTTCTTGAACTCAGTAAGAATTGCATTTAGCTTGCAGGAATTTTTTATTATACCTAATCTTGAAAGATAACATAAAATTTACCACAGAACTAAAAATTAGCAGTTGCTTCTTTATGAATGACACCATTTGCTCATTATGTTTCTTATTCACAAACAGGGTAACACGAAAACAAATATACCTGGTGCCTTAAAAGGATTCATTTTGCAATCCAGAGAACAATTAGGAGCAAATTCAGCTGGGAGAAACAGTTTATTTAGGAAAAAGATGAAAGCTGGGACCTCTTTAAGAACGTTTTACCAGCGACTAAAAAAAACTATTAACAATGAGGAAAAAGGAATACCTGCCTGAATCATCACACTGGCTTACTGAAGTAAAAATAGCTATAAAAAATAATCTACATCAGGGAACAAAGGGAAATGGATTGCAATTAATATATATTAGATGATTAGGAAAAAAATTATAGAAGAAAGGGGGAAAAAATCAATATTATGCAGACTGAAGGACAGAAAGCAAGCAGAAGAGGAATCTCAGCAATGACATTAGTCCTTTTCTGGATGGAAATGATAGAAATGCCAATAAAGATGCAGGAAAGCTAAACATGCTCAATAAATAGATTGGTTCTGCCTTTGGGGATGAGAAGAAACTCCTCTGAAGTTTACCCTTCCACACCAAATATGTCTCTCTATCAAATGTACTTCTCTATTCTAGTTTTGTGCTGGTCCACTTGGATTTCCAAGTGTTGTTTTGATGGTCAGCATTTCCTTTTTTATTGCCCTATACAGTGTTTCCTTAGATTGAGCTCTTCTTCTCTGTGTTACTATTCCATAAATGAACCTGAAATGACTCTACAGAGAAGTCATGTTGGTGACATTCTTAGCAGACGCCTGAAATCCCTCCATTGTTGTCCTCGACCCACCCCTGCCATGATACACAGGTGCAGTTTACTTACTGTCTTTGATGTTTTAATTCACACTCGGCTATGATAAATACTTTCTTTGCTGTCAGTAGCTTGGAAGCATATTAAACAGCAGCTGTATCAGCATTTTTGTATAAAAAGCTGGCTTAGGAGGTTTTGAACCACCAACATTGATTTTCAATTAATCTTAGACTACCAGTGAAATTCTAGAGCAGTGGAAGAAAGCTAAAACTATGTCAGTTTTTGTAAAAGGTAAATAGGATGACCGAGGTCTGCACAGGCCTATCAGCCCATCATCAATTTCAAACTAAAAACCCCAGTGCTTGCTATCAGATTTCATGCCATAAAACTATTGTTAATCTTGCCCAAACAAGCTTCGTTGATGACAGGGATTTCCTGAATAGGACCACAGAAAAACCTAATGGATTTGGTCAAAGCAAAAAACATCCTGGAACTTGGACCAATTTCAAAAAAGGGAGAAAACAACCATCAGACATTTAAAAATTTAAAAAAAAACCCTACGTAGTCTGACTCTTACCGATTGCTTTGTGTTCTCCCCCCTCCCCTGCAACATTACAGTGTCCTTTTCATTTAGATTTGAGTAGACTAAAACAATAAAGAAGTTTAACTGAATAATTACATAGCAAAAAAATCCCATTTGATGAATTAGGGTGTCTTCTAGAACACTATGTTTTTATTTTTAAAACATTTCTGTATACGCTGGATCCTTCATACACCTTTGGTTTGCCTTACTTTTTCAGATCAACAAGTAAAATTTTAAAAATGCATGGAACAAAACATGTTGGTTTTTATTTAACCTTAGCTCTTCATGAAATCCAGAGCTTTTAGGTTGAGGGAAGCAAAAGGACATTTTGCATGTTTCCTCTTGGATTGCTTTTATGTATTTGTTGTACATATTTCATATTCATCTAAGAAGCTACAAAAACATCAAAGTAAAGAAGGAAGTAAAAATGGAAAACTTTCAAGAAGTATGTTTTGAGGGGATATTTGGGAGTTTAATGCCATTATTTGTTTGGTGAGGTTTTTTTAGGAAAAGGTGAAATAATCACTGTTGCAAGAAAGCAAGCTTCGTAACAACAAATACTTTATGGGGTGTTACTCAGAGTTATAATAAGCTTTTGCAACTTATATCTATATTAAGATAGACCATAGCACAGTTAAATAGTGTATAAGTTATCTTTTGGCTTCTTTTGTTTTAGTACGCTGACCATTATTTTCTTTCCCAGCTGAAATCATCTGGCTCCTATTCATCCATCATTCAAAAAGGTGACTCTCGACATGTTCAAAGGCTGTGTTTAGGAAGCATTATTTGCCCATAAGAGTCACAGACCGCTAAGCAGATTTACAGCCTTGTACATAAGTTATCCTGGCTAATCTTTGCTTAAGAGTAAGTTGAGTCTGATACGACAGCTAAGCAGCTTTCAGTATTGTATTGAGTTACGCTTCATTGCTCATAGTGGTATTTTTTTCTGCTAAATGATCAATCTCAATTTAGGTATTGGGGGGAAAAGAACGATGAAAGAGGACAGAGAGAAGGTAGCCATAGCCTTCACTCGGTCCTCTGTAAAGCACAACAATTTCTTGACCCACGGCAGCTTCTGTGTTGAACTGGGCTGCAGAGGATTTCAAGAGCCTGGCACGAGAAAGGCTTGAACAGGGAGCGATTAACCATGCACATTGCAGATAAATGACTCTCGCGGATAATAGCGCAATACATTTATAATTCATACACTTCAAAGCATCTAGGAGACTGCCCCATAACTGTGCAAGTCACTGAAAATTCAGATTATTTATAATCAAATATTTTCCCTTCTTTCTTTAATTATTCGTCAAAACTTCTCTCTTACAGAAAGGAAAAATGAAGCATCAAATTCTACTTTCCTACCACTAAGTATGTATGATTTGTAGAAACAGGAAAAATTTTCAACATGGACTAGTCCATAAATTGAATTACAGTTGGCCACTCTGTCAGGTGAAGAAGCTCAGGCTGCTACTCTTAGTAAGATATTAAAAAAGGAAAAAGTGTTAGCTTATCATTTTAAAAAAAATCCTGCTCCGTATAGAAGAAAAGAAAATAAACTAAATAACCCCCCTACCCATAGCCGCCCAGGCAAAAGGTAGAGGCTACAGAAGAAGCCTTTACACCTGGGGCAAACCTGAGCTCTCTCAGGCCAGTGAAGATGCAACTCCCAAAGCAAAAAGTCCTCCCCAGTAACACCCCGTCTCCAGGCGTGCGCTGTACAGACCTAGGACCAGCTAGAACAGCACACTTGCCTGCTTTGGAGTCTGTGCTAGCATGCAGGCAAAGGGTGTCTGTCTCTAAATTAGATACAGCATCACGTTTTCAAATCTGTCTATCACATTCAGGCCTGGATTATACCTGGAAGACTGTACGGAGCATGGGAAGCCAATGCACTACGTTCCCTCCACGTGATACTACTTAAACACTTAACCTTGCCAGCTGTTTATATCAGTCCCATCTCTGTCTGATGTGGAAAAGAGACGTGCGATTCCCTCCAACATTCATTGATCGACTATTCTGGGCAAACACCCAGAGGAAAAGTCTTAGCAATGCCAGTACTACAGGACAAATCCTGAAGCCACCATACCAGAACTTTTTAGAGAATTACCATTTTTTTGCGATTATATACCACTGGAAATTTACTCTGCACAGCACAACCACCGCGCACTCAGTTGCATATGGACGTGCATCCCGACAGTCGGTGGTGGACCTGCCAAAGTCCTGTCCCGCCAGCTAGCATTTGACACACTGTGAAGAGAGACCTTGAAATCAGAGCTGCTGTGCAGCTCGGCTTGCTGATAACTGATTTATATGAGATAGCATGACAAACCGTGAACAATAGTGCCTGACATCCCACATGTTATCACATGCCAGATATGTTCGGAGGGTGGAACAGAATGACATAAAGAGAAATTATGTGGAGCATACTTTTCTTTCCACGCTAGGGAAGTGACATTGTTTTGGCAGCTCAGTCTGACACAGTAAGTACAGTATCCTATGTATTTTCTAATTTGAAGAGATGCACCGATATGACGGAGAAAAGTATTGACTCCCTTTTATTTCAGTTGAAGTTGCATATATTTAAATGCAAAGTACACATAATTTAGGTGTCTTTGCTTATAAGTAATCTCATAGACTAAACCCCGGAATATCACACTTGTTTCTTTAAACAAGGTAGAAGACTTAATTCCCTCCACCTGAATGTTCTCAGCAGATTTGAAATAAACATGTATTAAAGCAAGACTATGTATAATTATGGTTTTTCATAAAAGCAGCAATTGATAAACACAGAGCTTTATCCAAACCAACAATTGATGGTGCTTTGCAGCCTCTCAGAGAAACAAGTGGCTAAAGTGCAGACATTGCAAAGTCTCATTTGCCGGTGATCGATAGCCCTGGGATATGGCTTATGCACAGAAAAAGCTTTGCCTCCCTCTCCGTTAGGGGCCTGCCTACTCTAACAATTAGACCACAGAAAAGAGTGGAGGGGAAACAGGAAACAGTCCTCCTTTTCTCTAGGGAAAAAAAAAGTTTAGCTTCTCTTGGCGGAGTTAAGTTCTTTTTCTTTTTTTTCCTACGTTTCTCAGCTTTTAATTGTTTGGGGTTTGTTTTGGTTTTTGTCCCCCACTTCTCTTCCAGCTCTAACCTCAGTCTGAGAAAAATCTAGAATTCCACCCAAATGGCTATTTTCCAATTTAAACATACTCAGGAGTGCCTTTCTCACAACTTTTTGTTTCATGTATTCTTCTCTATGTTTTCCCGCGGAGTCCCTGTTCCCCTTTGCACTTTGCAGGGAACAAATACTTCAAGATGAAGAACATGACGACGGCTTCTTCTCAGCTAACGCTGTCAATATGTAGACCATGTGCCACCCCTGACTGGGCTACGATTGTATCCCTTTTCAGCAGAAACAACAGCCATTTATCTCCTTGCCACGCACCTGCCTTTTTACCTACGCAATCTTACATCCAAACACCAGGCTAACTACATCACAATGGATGAGCTGTGTGCGCACTAACTCAGGAAGTCATTTGGTAAAATTAACATTTAGAAGCAGGCACCAGTAGTTATTTCACACATTATTAACTTATATTACAATTCAAATAAGCTTACAGCTGGCAAAAAAAGTCTCTTCTGTAAAGTGATCTCAAACATAATAGGCTTAATCAGAGATAAATTAAATTAGTCAGTCATGCATACTACAGCATATTAGCACTGAGTAGTTATTAAATACATTTTCTGTTATCAGTTGTGCAGGCAATATTGTAGGCAAACAAAGTGCATGAGAAACCAGTAAATAAACTTTATGTTTGGGAGGCTACGTGTTTGACATTTCCTGGGTTTTATCAAAATGTTACACGATCTTTACCACTATAACTGGCACCAGGTTAAGTCCCCATAAATGATTCAACTTCACTCCCAGGCAATTAGCCAAAAGCAGAGCAGACAGAACTAATGAATACCTAGACAGCAGATGTTCAGCGTGGTTTTGTGTTTTGGAGGGGATTTCTTCCATGGCAATTTTCAGAAAGAAAAAAGCATGCACGAATGAGTCATAGCTGGTACACAATTGATAAAGAGGAGACAGGCAACATTTCTATTTGTTAGAAAATTAATCTTTGTGTTTAGGGCTTTTCAAATTTTATTTTCTCCTTTGCTTCCACTTCTATGGTTTAAAAAGGTCTTGTAATTGTGTGCAAATATTGAAAAGCATTGCTCTTGCCTTGCTGCTATCATAACTTCCTTTTGTATTGCTGTTACAGCAGCCGGCAGCATCACCTTCATCTCCAGCTAAAAATTTGTGTGAAAAAGAATACAACACAGAATCACTCACACTCGCTTTACAAGAGGAATCGTTACTTTTGTGATAGGATCCTAAAACCATACCTTGTTCTTTCATCCATCTTTCAGAAACCCATCAGTACGGTACCTGGAAACATCATAACTTGCTGAGCCTGACCCAGAAGACTTGGGAGCACATCTGACATTCTCTTACACTCTGCACATTTAAAACTCAATGTAAGGTGACAAGAACATTAAGCTGCCCACAGAGCAAAATGTGAAACTAATCAGTATCTGTTCTGAGCCACAGGTACAATAATTGGAAAATTAAAGTGCCTGTGAACTGCTAGGGCTGGCTGCATCAAAAAGCAACACCTTGAAATGATTAATGAAGACAAATGTATGCAACTATTTCTATTGACAACAACTTCAGACAGTTGCAGGCTAAAAGAATAACACTATAGTTCTCATTTATTTTCCTCTAAAGCTTTCCCCTTCCGAGGATCTCCTGTTAGGCAACCTGTGAGCACTCACTGGTTAAAAAGAGTTTTAACTGGAAGCTCCTTTAACTCAGAGATGTGGAAAATACAGGTCCTTTGCTGCACCTACAGTAACCATCGCCTGTGCCAAGAGTGGTATGGAGGACATCAGTCACAACAGAGGCATTCAACATCAGCCCCTTCACCTGAAAATGCTAAGGTGACCTGTAAAAGTAAAGTGACTCAACTAACAGGTGGCGGCAGCGCTCAACCGACCTCTTAAGAAAGTCATTTAGGGCAATATTGTTTCAAAACGTACCTTTCTTCTTTAGTGCTCCCACCGCATCCATCAGTGACACGGTCAGTTCACTCACTCGAACAGGCTGTCCTAACGTGCCCCATCGTGGACGGGGCTACTGCAGCTACGGCAGCTGCCCTGAACCGCACAAGGCAGGAGGCTCCATTTCTTAGGGGTGAGAGATGGAGTGGGATTAAACAAACTGTCTTAAAGAGTAAATGGGAGAGAGAGATACCTATATATATAAAAATCAATGTGAATTTTTCACGGTTCTCCTCCTTTAAAGTACTGATTAAAAAGAATAAAAATAATCTTCCAGTCCTCTGGGATATCGGAATTGAGTCCTAAGCAGAAAATATTAAAGGGAATTTTTTTATTCTATTTTATTTTATTTATTATGTCTATTTTTAAAGGAAGTTTATTGAACCTTATTGAGAGAATCCTGACTCCGAAGGCAAGCAGGGTTTTCACAGTATCTCTTTAGGTCAAAACACATCACATGCTTGGGAATCACACTGGAAAGAAAATTAGCACTACAGGCAAGGAGTATCGGTTGGGTTTGGAGAAAAAGAAAGGTTTCACCACTTTGAAGGCAATCTAAAATACAAATGAAAAGTCCTGTATTCAGAGTATGTTACGACTATGCAATTATACGTATATTCAAAAGCTAGGAAATGCAACTAACCGCTATGCCTTTATCAGGCACGAATCTGTGAGGTGGTACTACCATTGGACCTGTGTCCACTTCTACATTCTCATCCCCCACAATTCCCACTACCTTTTCTTAGCAAGGCTGTGCTCAATCTCTTTCAGCCAAGTCCTCCTCAGGCAAGGCTTTTAACAAAAGCAGTAAGAATGGTTTGTGACAGACAAGCAGAATTTCTTCACTTTTGTTTATTTCTATTTCCATTAGAAGTGGTGTTTTGGATGAAAACGCACTTGTGATGATGCAGCTGTCCAAAGGCAGGATGTTCTCACGTATTATATTTTCTGTCCTTTCCAGTTACTCACAATGGAAAAATACAATGGATTATTTAAAAAATCATACACATATTTAAAACACAGTTGGGAAAAAGAGACTGTGACAAAGAAATGTCTGTGCAGATAAAGGTTTACATTATCATTCCGGCCAGTAAAGGAGACAGAGATGGGAAGTTTAATTTAACATCTAAAACATAGGAAATCTGGTTTTATTCTGTAGCTCTACAAGAATTTCTCACATGACCTTGGACAATCTCTGAGGTGAAACAGACAAACCTCCTTGTTGTTTTGGATACTTTCACATATGGGGGGAAAGCTTCAGCCACTGTGAGAAACCTTGCACAGAATTTCTAAGGATGCTGAGAATAGAGTTTACAAAGATTTGGTGGACTGAAAGCTGGCTGAACAGCTGGGCCCGGAGAGCTGGGATCAATGACACAAAGTCCAGCTGGAGGCTGGTCCCTAGTTTCCCAGGGGTCGATACTGGGGACAGTACTGTTCAGCATCTTCATTAATGACCCGGATGATGGGGCAGGGCGCACCCTCAGCAAGTTTGCAGAGGACATAAAACTGGGAGGGGTAGCTGATACATCAGAGGGTTATGCTGCCATCCAGAGGGACCTGGACAGGCTGGAGAAAGGGGCTGACAGGAACCTCATGCAGTTCAACAAATGAAAACGTTGAGTCCTGCCCCTGGGCAGGAATAACCCCAAGCACCAGTACATGCTGAATGACGAATGGATGAAAAGCAGCTTCGCAGAAAAGGACTTGGGGGGAACTGGGGGACAGGTTGACTGTGAGCCAGCAATGCCCCCTTGCAGCAAAGGCCAACAGCCTTCTAGGCTGCATTAGGCAGAGGGTCACCAGCAGCTCAAGGGAGGTGATCCTTCCCCTCTGCTTAGCACTGGTGAGGCACATCTGGAGTGCTGGGTCAAGTGCTGGGCTCCCCAGTACAAGACAGGCTTGGACATACTGGACTGAGTCCAGAAAAATGCCATAAGGATGATGAAGGGACTGGATCATCTTTGATATAAGAAAAGGCTGAGAGAGCTGGGACTGTTCAGTCTGGAGAAGAGAAGGCTCAGGGGATCTTACCAACATGTAATACCTCGCATAGGGGAGTAAAGATGTTTGAAGCACCCTCCTCTCGGTGGTGCCCAGTGACAGGACAAGACAGAAAAGACACAAACTTAAATACAGAAAATTCCATATAAACATAAGAAAAACTTCTATTTTTTTTAACGTGACCATGGTCAAACACTGGCACAGATTGATCAGAGAAGTTGTGGCATCTCCAGCCTTGGAGATATTCAACATTCAATGGGACATAGGCCTGGGCAACATGCGGTAGCTGACCCTACTCTCAGCAAGGGGTTAGACTAGATGATCTCCAGAGATGCCTGCCAGCCTTACCCTTTCTGTAAGGACCTGCAGGCATCAAACATCTATGGAAAGGAGGTCCAAGTGATTCCAGGTTGAAGTGTGAAAAATGGATGTACTCTCACTTAGCAAACTTGAGTGTCCCCACCAGGCTACAAGAGATTACACAGTTATTACTTATGTACATCCTCTCCCCACCTTTCATGGGTGTCTTTACCTTGGCTTACACCTTTTCTTTGCAGGCAACTGAAAATAGCAGAGGGTGTCCTGTCCTTTGGGAGATACTGGTCCTGTGGTGCACAAGACGTGTGAAAGAAGCCCCATACCCTCTTGTTTCCCTTGCGGGTTTGGGGTAGTTGAAGAGGGACCATGGCACTTTTATTCTTTACATGGCAGTAAAAAAGCCTAGCTTCCTCCTTTGCCCCGATGGATTGGGAGCAGGGAAACTAGTGATTTTTATTGCTCAGCGGGTTTATGTCCTGAATCTCTTCTGACCAGGAATACGAAAGAGAAGCCACAAGGCTTTCCCCTCTGCCCAGTACAGAAAGTGGAAGCAGTGAACAGAGAGCAGTGATCAGAGATCTCCCTCACGCATTTATGCAGACATTTACACATTTATGCAGACATTTACACAACATAATGCACATGTAAAAAGCAAAAAACAAGATTGAGTCAGTTGGGGAAAGAAGGAGAAAACTATGTGACAGAAGAGGGGTAAAAAACAAAAATAAGGACATAAGGAAGGTAGGCATGGGGGGAACAACATGAAAAGAGACCACTCAAAGGTAAAACATGCACTCTGACATATCTTCCACTTAAAGAAAAACATAAAGTAAGGAAAGACTGGTCGGCTTTTATCATATTTTTTCTAGAGCATTCACGTACCAAAGAGTTAGGTATTCAGAGGTGCAATTTCATAAGGTCTATCAAATGCACCAGATTCACAAAATTGTGATAGACAAAGTTTAAAGTATAAGTTATTCCTTTTAAAAGCTCTGTAAAAAAGGGCACTTTCACAAGTACACAGAGACAACCTCCCAGCCACATGGTTTCCATTAAGTAGCATATGGATAAAAATCTAACCATAGAAAAGGAAAACCTTGTCCCTCAAAATTCATCCTGAAGCTCACATCCCATCATCACTACAGCTTTAAAGTCCTACTCAGAGCTGAATAACAAGTAATAGATTAAAAAGCTCTGAATACGCACTTGATATCCTCCTCTTCCATTATTTTCCTGCACTCCCTCTGCTCTCTTTCCATCCTTAGTCATAGGCTAAGACTTACAGGAAGAGCTTCTCCCACACAGATATTGCAAACTCAATAGTCTAATTTCCATTTTTCAGTTTGATTCCTGTTGCCTCTCTCCATCCATCCTCACTGAAACTTAAATTTCTTAACATCCATTCCCCAAATGTAACTCCCTCATTATTCACAAGCATATTACTGACTTCATTTTGCACATGTTCTGTTTCTCATGTCCTAGCTAAAACCTCTTTTAAAGAATACCTTCACTTCTCACTCCTTAAATTTTTTCTTTACCCTAGAGGAGCATTTCTTGTTATTAACTATGATATATTTTTCAAAATCACCTGAAAGACTCCTCAAAACCTCACGTTCCACATTTCCTATTTTATGTCTGACATGCCTCTACTCTTAGATTCAAGAATTATAGAGTACCCCAGGGTTCAGATAAGAAGCACTGAGTGAAATACTGTGTGAACACTGCAGGATAAAAAACCCCACTATATAAACAGGGCCTGGACAGTTCATCAAAACTATAACAATCATACATTCTCTTAGCATAAACAGTAAGTAAACTGCCCTACGCATACAGGTTTTATTGTCTGCTTCCAATGACTCTATCTTATTTTCACTGCCAATAAAAAATATGGATTCGGGGAGGCATAAAGTGAGTTTAATGAAGATTTTTTAAAACTGTCATAAAATGATGGATTTACTAAGCAAATACATTGATTTCGAATGCAGTGAAATAGTGAACACCACTACAATGCCCATGAACATGTAGGCAGGCAAAGGTAATGCCACGATTTCCCCTAACAAGCCTTGTTTTTCATGGGTTTCAGAATTTGGCCTGCAGACTCTCACTGTAGACTACATTAGGCAACGACACTTCAGCCTGGGAGTATTTTCTTGCCACAAACAAATTTTCAAACAAATTACATCTGGGTCATTTTTATGTGGTTAACAGTGTAAAGGACATTTTCTATGCTTGTTAGCGGTCTTCAAAAAAAGGGCTTTGACTTTTATAAATATGAAACTTGGCATGTGATAAATCCATAGAACTGCACAGTCAAATCACTTGGGGTATTCTGAAGGCAAACTCAGTTAAAAATAAGCAGAGAGTTTGACTTAGATGCTTTTTTTAAGCAATATTTCCAGTTCTTTTTATATGTGAGGCTTTCCAAAGTTATCCCTGTTCTCCAAAAGAGATTTAAAGCATGTTTTAGCACACTTTTTAGCATAATTTAGCAATACAGAGGTTGTAAGGATGCACTGGAGTGATGACGCTGGAAAAAAATGACCCTCAACTTCTCAGCCCATTGCTTTGCTAATCTGCATTGACAAACCCAGTTTCAACACGTTTTTAGTACTAAAAAAGGGACACTTTAATGTCTATGTTTAGGATCACCCCTGCGGTCCACCAGTCACTTCACATGAATTGTCTCACGTTAAATGCAAAAAACTGGTGAGAGGATTAATTCCCAGCTCTGAGTAATCAGACGGGGATCTGAAAAGGAGGTGGACATTTCTCTGCCTGCATCCTTACTCGTATCAAAGGACTGGAAAATAAAATCAGGCCACTATTCATACTTCTGCTACCCTGCTGATTTCAAAACCTGTAGTCTCTCTGACAGCTGCCCAGACTTTCCCTCTTCAGCACATTTGCATAGGTGAAAATGATTTAAATGTAATAAATTACTTCATTGCTATTGCAGAAAAAGAAAGAGAATGCAGTTTCCTCTCCTTTTGTTGCACTCCTCCTGTGCCCTCAGTACGAATAAAAAACCTGAATTTACTGTAGACACTGAAGTGGGGTGGATGTGGCTCTACAGAAACAGGGAAAGGACCTCTCATAAGACACGCCATTTTATCAGTTGACATGTAAAACACAAATAGATACCCAAACCTCCAGCTCCCGCATGCAAAAGGTAGGTTGATTCCACATATTACTGCTCTTAACTGTCTTTTTTTCCTGCCTGGCTCTGTATCAGAGGTAGCAGAAGGGGACACGTGCCTATATCCCATTTACTCAATACCCATCCTATCCATAATATCACATAACCACCTCCTCTGCTCAAGCTAAAATGCCAACTTCTGTGTTGGGGCTAATCAGGTATAAGCACATGATCCCTCTTCTGCTACTCTTCACTTTAAGGGCAGTGACCTCAGAGAATTATTATTGAATTACCAAGAAATAATTCAATATTGCAAGGTCTTAAACTGCTGTAAATTAGACCTACCAGAGCTCATCTGTCTGCAAGGCCTGAACTCTGGAGCCTTTTGTAAGGATGGCTTTTAAGAAAGTATAGTAATTCTGCTGTCATGGAGAGAGCCTGCAGCTATGGAAAGAGTATCCACGTGCAGCTGTGTTTGCATTCAAGTGGATGGATGGGTGTGTGCCAAACTGGTTGTCATCAAGAGGAAAATGTGATACCAGAGAGGGTTCTAGCAGCTTGAAGGACCCACAACCACCATCAGACACCTGCAGTCCTTAAGATCTGTTTGCTGTTTGACTCTACAGTGCAGGTGTTGGATGGATGGATGGATGGATGGATGGATGGATGGATGGACGGATGGACAGACAGACAGACAGAAGAGAGTTTTGTGAGATTCTGGGACAGCTCTGATGGCTAGAAGGACATATGCATGTGGTTAAAGGAAAACACATTGCACAAAAGGTGTTTGCTGCTCCAAGCGGATTCTCTGGTGGCTGGTAGTGGAATACTTAGTTGATGTCTTTAAAAGTAAGAACTGTTAAGACTGCTGGAAAAAAGGGTGTCTCAATATAGAAACAGGGTACCTGAGAGTATTTTGGAAAAGCTGGTGGTCATGCCCTTTGAAAAAGCCAAGCTTCTAAAAGGATGGCTGTGGCTGACTGCTTTTCAGTGTCACATGAAGGATTAATCTTTCTGGTGAGGCTGGACTGGATTAGGTGGTTTGTTCAGGGTTGGCAGGAGTGCTTTTGCAACCAGTGCCAAGGCTGGAATAAACCGGAGCACAGCTATACTGAAATGAATTAAAATGCCCAGATATTCAGGAGCTCCAACAGGCTTCTGGGGTTTGTGTTATCACTTCAGTAACGATTTTTTCCAAGCATTAGGAGAAACAGCTTTGAGAACAGATCTTTCTTAATGTGTGTAAAATAACAGCATTTAAATGTTACATTTTATCTCTAGGCTGTATTGAGCTTTATTTAATACTTGTATTGCAACAGAAAGGGCTCACTTAGGAATGCGATATTTTGTTGTGACAAGTGGTACAAACTTACGAGGAATCACATGCAGTGCATGGAATTACAGAGGTCTACACCTGAACAGTCATACGGGGACTCTTTACAGTCTTCTGAGACTACAACTATTTCTACAGTTACTCTGTTTTTTTAAAAAATTAATTCATACTAACATAGTGCTTATACCATTAATGTGTGATTTGGTGCAGGATATTCACAGATGCATTAATTAGTGGGAATAATTGATCTAAATTTGTAGCATGATCTTCAAAGGGATGCCCATTGCTTGCAACTCTCATAAACTTCAGTGTTAAGATGTGGAAGTTCAACACCTGCAGGAGGCAGGGAATAGTGCTTTGGGCAGTTAGTTTTGGTGTTCATATATCCATATGAACTGCAAAATGAGAATAGACAACTAAAAATATCTTAATACGGCACAGTGCCAAAAACAATCAGACAGAAACATTTTTCTGGTGGGATTACTCTACAGTCATTTAAAAGGAATAGTTTAAAAAGTAGAAAGAAATTAATGATTGCAGGCAAGTTATGTGGCAAATATGCTTTTCCTTAGCAAGCTGTCACTGAGTACAGAGGTGAAATACATACCTGCAAGTAAGGAAAATACATGCCTTTATTTTTAAATATTATGTTTATGTTTTATTATGTCCTATTTTTCAAATGCTGTTAAAATTATCTAGCATAAAACTAATATTTATTCTTCTATTATGAGTACCAAGCTACGCTGCAAAACCAGGACTTACAGCTATACAAACACCTCTTATTTCATGTACACAAGGAGAAATATGTCTTCTCGATACTTGTTGGGAATTCAGTCCAAGTGTGTGGTCATCAGGCTTTAAATCAGAGACTAACATGAGGATGTATGTAAAACACTTAATCTTCTATTATTATTTCTTAAATTATTTGTCAGTAGCATTTTTTTTCACTTCTGATATTCTTCCACTTGTGGAGGTGCACTGGTTTGTGCTCAGTTATTTTTTAAGGTAAATAAATAAGCAAATAAATAAAAAGAAAACTCACTCTAGAAGTGGTGATTTGTTAGGAGAGACAGAATATACCCAAGAGAACCAAACTGCAGAACATTCACCTTCTCCATAATGAATCTCCAGATCCTAGGCAATTGCAATTACAGTACCCTTCCACAGCAGGAACTCCTGTTGTTATTGATACCTTTTATAGTCCATGTCATGTAGAGAGACTCCCGGAAGGTTTGATATTGTAAAAGCAAAGCAGGCTGGATTGAAAATGGAAGCAGGTTGAAAAGCCTGACATTTCTGCTTGCCGCCCCTTAGAAACAACTTCCAACACATTGAGATATGAAGAACACAGGGAAAGTAAGTTATGACTGTGGGCTGGTTAAACTGATAAAAACCCATCCCATTTGGAAATACAAATTGTATTCTTGCATCTTGAATTGCAGTGAAAGAAAACTATACATTACATATTCTACATAAACCACTCTAGTGACATGTGTATTTAAGTTTGAATAATGCTGTAGAACCGTTATTGTAGGTCAGAACTTCACCAGCCGTGAAGGCTGAAGTTTTCCGTGTGAGGTGTCTGCCTCGGGCTGTTCTCCCTTGCCTGTTCTCTCCTACCACCCTGCTCCCAGCAGATCAAAAATTAAAATCAACTTGTGCTAGTTCATCTAAACAATTGAATTGTTTCTGAGACAAGGTTGACAGAGGTATTTTTTCTGTATATTTTCTTTTGTTCAAATGTTACACTGTCTCCAGAAAAACGGGCATATTGAGCAGGGTGAAGCAAGGCTGGGTTTGCTATGTTTGCGAGAGTCTATTCAAATTTGTCTACATAGAGCTGGGGTCTGAGAAATGTTCTTTGCCTGTACTTGGCAGAGAATTCATATATATTCATACATACAGACATTTGGTAGCACCGAATTCCCCATAGATGATGTCTGCACTTGAGTGTGCTCCAGTCTATGAAGCTCCAGTCCTCCAACTGTATTAAACTGACCTTATTCCAGGAATGCTCCTATTGATTGTGGGCACTACCTCTAAGACCACAAAGAATATTTTATTTTGTGCCCACTCTTTTCCCTGGGCTGATGTCCAGTTGCCATAGGAGAAAAGGAAGCTGTAGATAGGATTCATGCACCCTAGCTTTTGCTTCCTAAAAAAGGAAACATTCAGATTTGGAATAGACCCTTTACAGTCAATGGAAAAAAGAGGCTTTTCTTGAGAGCTTTCTTATTTTAGGTGAATGCTTTAGATCTATTTGATCTCAGCTGTGTATTTTATCATAGTATTAGTTGTCCCTGGAAAGGCTTATTTCTCTTCAGAGAATACAGAGGAGGCCCTGAGAGGCCAGCTCAAATGCCAATGTCTACATTTCAGATGACTCAAATAGCATCACAGAATTATTTTGGTTGGAAAAGACCTGTAAGATCATCGAGTCCAACCATTAACCTAGCACTGCCAAGTCCATCACTAAACCACGTCCCTAAGGGTAGACTAAACCTGACTGTGTGCAAAGAAGCAAACAGCAGGTGGAAGAGGGACTAAGGTGAATACAAGATGTAAGACGAGGCCAGGTGTAGAAAGGAAAAAAAAGGGAGGGCAGAGGGGAGGAAATGTTTGAGTGGCAGAATATCCATTAGCTTGGAAGGTATAAAAATCAAGCAAGTCTGTAAGTAATGGTTATGTGTCTCTTTGGAGCCTGGAATTGATCCTGGAGAGCCTGAGTTCTCACATTCCTCTGTTTTTACAAAACACCTCTGATATTCACATGGAAAATAACTGTCTTCATCCTTTAATGTCTGGTGCCCACAGAGGGCAGACAGCTTATTATTACCATGAGTTGCTCCACTACCTCAAATGGGAGAGGTATGAACTGTGAATCCAGACATTTCAACCTATGGTTAGCCTGTGAGTGGCAGTACATAAAATACTTTTTCTCAGTTTGTATCTTAAAAGAAGATACGCTAAAGGAGTCTTAAGTCAAGCTCTCAGGAGGTAAGCAATACCTCAATGTAGGCATTTTTTATTAGATCCCCTATAATTATGATACAGATTATGCATGGGTTTATATGTTAATGTCTGTTGCATTCAGCAGTTCAGTATAGGTTATTTTTATGGACTAGGTTTAGGCTGCAAAGTGAAGAAGACTTCATTTCCTGCAGGACTCACAGCTAGTTAGTTGCAGAAGACCAAACATATTTTGGGAATAGGAGGTGGAACTACAACAAAAAGACTGTTTGTAAAGGCAGTGGGATTTCAGTAGGGAGAGCCAGTTCCTGCATTTGGCACTTACAAGTTATCTCTGGGGTGTTGGATGAGCTACGCAAATCAGACAACTTCATTCTGTGTTGCGGCAACATGGCAGGAACACAGCTGCAGATAGAAATCATCGTCCATTGTGTTTCAAACATATAAAATGCTATGAAAACGTCCTGTGCTCTAAAATATCTCAAATACCCTGAAAAATCAATATCCCAGCCTGGACACTAAAAATAGGTCGATGTATTTGGTAAAGCTCAGCTGGGACAGACATGTGCTGGGAATTTCAGTCTTTCAGCCCTCCCCTTAACCTCCGAGGTGGTTCATTTCCAGATGACTGAAACTGGTTTAACCTCTGTTAACCATGCCTCTATTTCCCATCTGCAAAAGACAGATAAAATCTTGCCTTTGTTCACTCTTTTTCTGCCTTGTCTGATCTGACAGTGATTTGTTTTAAAGCAGGAACTTTGTATCTCAGCAGCACTTAACACTTCTCCTATTCCTTAATATGCTTTGCTAATCAGTATCTGTGAGGCAGTACGAGTGTGGCTCATCTTGCTGAACACTGGACATTTGCAAAGCAGATACTTACATTTGAGGTACTTGTCTGAGGCTCTTTTTACAGACACAAGAGAGAAATAAGTGGATTTTGGCAGTCAATTCATCTGACCTATTTTAGACGTGCCCATTTCTCTCCTCTATCTATGCAGAGAACATCAGGCAAGTACTGCCATCGTAGACATCTGCATTGGAGAGGTCCAAATCTGGGCAAAATGAAACCCACCTGTCACTTACCCTTTCAAACAGTGAGACCAAATTTACTAAAATTAAATGGTTTCACACAGAAGTAAATTTGCCTCAGGATTTTTAACATTTTCATACACCTTGCAATTTTCTACTCTTTTTTCCTTGTTGTCCTTATCTTAGACAGATTTAGGATATTGAACATGCACAGATAAGCCTCCATGACTACCTACTTTGACAGATACACAGATAAGAATGTACTGTTAAAGTGATTTAGCAAGGTTGAGGTATTTAGGAACAGCTTTAAAGGTGCTTCGAAAGTGGTTTAGTACCACAAAGGCATCATTAAAGCATTTATAGTTTTTTCTGCTTCTTAAGGGGGGCCTGGGGTGGAGAAGAAAGAAAGGAAGCAAGGAAGAAAGAAAGGGAATATAAATATAAAACCTCAACATTAACTCAATGCCAAAAATAAGAAATGAAGCATTGAGAGTATGCCCAGGAAATTTCCAGTGTAATTATTATTAACACACATCTATAATTTTTATAATTAAAATTTCTTTTTCTATTATAATTTATTTTTTCTCATTTTTCTTCTAAAACGTAATCCCTTGAACTTTCTCTTGTTTTCTGTATACCACGAAGAGGTTTGTGTAACCTAGAGAATGAAATGTTGAGAAACACTTTCTTTTTTTCTCCCCAGCTTCCAAACTAAGTGATCGGATTGTCACCACAGCTGCTGTATTAGTAAAGATTTGGGATCTTGAGATGTTTTTAAGCAACATATTTAAAGAAACCCTGTATTTTTAGTATGCAGAGACAATTAAGATGTCCAGACGCAAAAAAAATCCCCCAAAACCAAAAAAAAACCCCAACCCCAGGATTGCATATTATTAAAAAACAAAAGCCCAAAAGTGAGGTAGAGCTCTACAGATAAATTGTTTTCTTTTTTTTAAGGACCAAGCTGTTCTGATTTTGCAGTATCCCAATTTTATTAAACTTCCAAGGACACACAAACTAAATATTCTCACTATTTCACTTTACCCTCTGAATGAAGCAGGTCTCTCGCTTCTTTCTTCAGTCGCTGTTATCTGCTGAGATAGCTTGCAGGTGCGCCACTGAAGGCCAAAGTTATGAAGCAGTTCTTCAGACACCACTTGGTGCATTGTACTTTTTACTGAGCCTTATCATTTCAAACCAAGAACGCTGTAAAACGCAAACCTGAAAAGAGACCTTCCTTTGTTTCTGCTGAACAGCACCCTCGTGGCTTCTCCTGCTGCACGACCTCTGCAAAACAGCGGCCATAAAGGGTAGCCTGAAAAATGTGTATGGCTTACCCACAACATGAATACCTTCAGAGGGTGCTGGTATGACCGATGGAAATTTTATTTTGCGTATTTATTGTACTTTTTAAAGTTCCCTTGGTGGCAGAAGTCCTTGCCCAGACAACTGAAAGAATTCTAGCAAACTGGAGCTACTCTAAATTTTCTGATATAATATCTTTCATTTTAGCCCACAGCAAATCTGCTGCTCAGCTGGAGAAGATGAATCAGGTACTAAACACAATTACATGCCCAGCAACTGCTTGTAAGCACTGAGGGTCTTCATTTTCTAAAGACACCCCCATCAGATTGTAGAAAATAGCTTTTTCCAATTTGATGTCATTTTTTAATTCTGATAGAAGTATTCAACTTGTATTCACTTAGAAACCTCTCTTCTGTGCAAGACATGCAGCATTTGAAGCAGTAACTTCAAGTAATTGATATTCTGTTACATGTATATAAATTATTGTTACAAATTTGCAGATGTCAAATTTCTAATCTAACCACTGTCAGTGTCTTAACTACAAAAGACTCAATGAGAATATATAAAATGTTTTGTAATAAAAGCTGAAATCCTTCAAAAACTTAAAAACGGTAGTCCCTGGGGTGGAAAATAAATCTTACTGAGTACCATAAGGGTTCATTGTGCTACGTAAACATAATGCACCTACATAAAAGATGCTCATAAGAGAAAAGGGAGGATCTTTTATTATCCCTGAACACATGCGACTACAGTCTCTACATGTGTGATGGTCAAGATTTAATATTTTCTGTGAGACTAGTCTAACTAATCACAGGTGATGCAAAAGTCAACATCTATTTTTACAGGCTACCAGCAGTTGTATACTGATGTACATATACGGAACATAAGAGATACACTTAGAATTTATTTCTTCACCATGAAAGCAGGGAAAAATCCTATATTTTATTTGATGATGGAAGGGGGTTATTAATTTTTTTCAATAACATTGCGGAAAAAAGGTACGCAGCAGACACGGTCCACAGAAGTTTTATGAATAATCTTATTTACACTGTACTTAAAAAGAAACATCTGTGACTGCTTTATAGTTTCTTTGTTATCTGGTTTACAGGTTCCTTCTGAAAAACAGCTGAAACATAAAATTCATCACAACATTGTGTTCAGTATTTGCCCTTTTGCTAATAAATATCTGGTCAGGCTACAACAATTGAAGAGGATCGCAGCTCCTCAAAACAGTAATGGAAAAGCATGGAGGCAAGTTTTAAAATGTGAGAAAATGAATTTCCATCACACAGCAGACAGTAAAAGATAGTTACTTACTGTGCAGTGCCTGCAGTTCCTAAAGAAATATTGTGTGAGTGACAACTCGGTTGGTGTGCTGGAGGTCTCAGAACAAAGCCTGGGACAGACACCGACCACTGTGGTGGTGCCCTTCATTTTGTGCTCTTGTGTTTCTAAACTGGTGGTGCACAAGGCTAGACTAACCAAGCCGTTCACACAAAATCCCAGTGTCATCAGCATAGTGCAGGATTGGACTAAGAAGCCACAGAAGACATTTGTGTCCAGCATGCGTCAAAGAACTGCGCCTGCTCTGCAAACAAGCCAGTCTTGTGTGTGTCTGTGCATGTGTATGCATGCATATACACATACATAGACTAGAGCTTGTGGCTTCCCAGCAGTAAATCCTTGCTAAAAACACTACGTAAATGGTGTCGGCACTGCAACTGGGTCCCACTTCACTTCCCTCTTTGATGCAGTAACATAGCAATAGGCAAACGGAACAACTCCACTACTTCAATAAATTTGTTACCGACTGGCACATTTCTGAGAGAAGCTACTTAAGCTGCCTGAATCCTCATCAAACTTTCTCCTTGAGGCTGGGATCTTATGAGCCGGCTCACAGCATAGTTTGAATCACGAGGGAAGCCACTTTGTGTTGTTTTTCAGTTGCAATCTTTACCCATGCTTTAAGAAAGGCTTGGGACATGTTGTAAAACATCCAGGTGCCTGGAAAGCCTAAGAACAAGAAGGACCAACACATAATGACAGATGTATTTTCATGAAAGACTTGACATGCGGAGTAAAAGGGCAGCACAGGTTGGGAAAGGGAAAAACATAAAATGGCATAGCTCATCTTTGCATTTAGATGAGCCGTCAAATCTGATGCTTTGAAGCCACAGGGGACAGATGACAACAGGAGGTCTGCTGCCCTGTAAAAATGATGGCGAGGTTTTTGCCCTTGATGAGGTTCTGGTGTACATTGTCACTGTAAGGGAGCAGGTATATATACACCCACAAAAACCCGAAGGCTGCACTGAGATGAGTGAGACGCATTTCAGTCACTCACTTACCACTGAACAATCTGGAAGGCCAAAAATTGGCAGTTGTACTTCTTTAGGTGTTTGAGAGGAGTAAAGCCAAGATGATCTGTGTAGTGCAACGGCTGTTGCTCAGGCCTGGGGCTGGGCTGCTGCGTTCTAGGATGCCCACAGGGATGTTCTAGCTACAAAGTGACCTTGGTGACAAGGGACATGAACTCTTCTCGCAGTACTCTGGCAATTTTTCAATGGGTTTTGACGGGGAGTCTCAATTAATAAAATCATATTTCACCATTAACGCTGATTCAATACCTTTATTTGTCCCCATTAATGCAGGCTGGGTTAAAAACTTTTTATGCTTTCTGGTACTAGTGGTAGCATATACCAACTTTTTGTTAGGACAATATCCCAGGACAAACCAGGAATTTGTGCAGCTGCATTTTGAAAATGGACTCCTCTCTCTTTGTCTGCTCCTAGATATCTTCTTGAGTTGCCTGGGATGGATGTGATTGAGTCTAGTCTTCTCAGGAGAGGAAGAAGCAGCATGAACATGTGCTGGTGTTATGGTTTGAGAAACTCACAACAATTTATTGTCATTTAGACAATTATTTTCTCACCCAATGACCTCTCCCCACCCAGGAAAGGGAATCGGGAAAAAACAAGGAAACCCGGAAGCTGACATATAAACAGATTTAATAAAATAAGGCTAGATAATTAACATTAATAGTACTAAAGAACCAATACTGATCCCAATACCAATACAATATATACAAGGATTATACTCAGCCAATTCTGTCAGTAGGAAGCTGTTCACTCCCAGCAGTGGACAACAAATGTCGGACACTGCGAGCACTACGGCTTTGGGAGGAAGGGAAGGGCTCAGGGGTCCAGCACCGGGGCAAGAAGTTCTCTGGATCATTGCCATCAAGGGAGAGGGAGCTTTGCAGCAAACTTTCTAATTTATATTGAATGCGACGTTTGTGGTATGAAATAATACTGTTGGCCAACTTGGGTCAAGTGCTCAGGTCTTGTTCCTCCTCATCCCTGCACCTGCACGCTCGAAAAACACTGAGACTTTGAAACTCACACAGCATAGTTGGCTATAAAGTAAATATTTTCACAAATTCAGACACTAGACTCTTCTAAAAGTACAGTTTTCCCAAGCATTAGAAGAGAAATTAGTCCTGTGTCGCTCAAACCAGGACAGCTGGATACATTTGTCTTGTTTCCTTATCTGATAACACAAAACCATTATTTAAATAGTGTCAATATGATTACCTTGTGTGGACTTCAAATGAACATGTCAATTCAGTAGCTTAAGAAATACCAAAAAACCTTCCTCACTTTCCTGTTTCTCAGGGATTGGGTGCTTCATATTCACCATGACAAGTTCTGCATCTTTGTTGTTCATCTCCCAAGTAAGTCCAAGGCAATAGGACTAGTAAGATTTCTAGTAAGATGCTTGATTTACTGGATGATTCCCATGTGTTGATCTCAGACATACTTATTGTATGACTCTCCCTTAAACACACCCTTGATTTCAGATCACACGCATGTTCAAGGCTGAGCTCAAAAGCTTTGGAACAAGGTGGGGTTTGCTTGGCCTCCATGTCTCTGTAATGGAGTCAGAAATCATTATATATTTCTGAGTTCCTTGATTCTCCAATTCTTGGCCAGAAAATGGGGAAATCCTGCTATAGCCTATGGCACCATAACCACAAATCAAGACCGAACTGATGTTCTCAGTTGGACTGAGGATCGTTGCTCCTAAAGATGATGAAACCCCGTATGTTCCAGGTGAAGTCATTCCAGTTCATCCAACAGGCACTTTCCAGATTGGTTGAAAAACTTCTGCCTAGTTCTGATAGTAAACGTTAATTGTGTGAGTCGGATTTGCCTGCTCATGTCCTTTCCAGCTGTCCCTTCACCCGTGCCTCGGTTGTACAATGGCCAGTGCATTGGCATACACCGCTGAGGATGATTTTGGCTTTGTAAATAGAACGTGCAGAACTACTCTATCAACAAGTGAAAAGGAATAGAGAGCTCATGTTTAGCTATGTTGACTCTGCTCTGCTAACACAAATAAAATACAAGGGGAAAAAAACCTTTATTTTTATTGTTAGCATTTGAAGATAGCATACTGAATACGCTCTGGGATTAGATCTCCTGAGTCAAATAGCACTGTATTTACCAACACTTTTCATAGAAGAACGGCCTTTTAAGTGATGCTTAGCAACATGCATCCTCCATTCTATCCTGTCTATTAGTTTTAACACTTTTCACGTTTACCTTTCGAGTGCAAAATACAGAGGAGAAGAATTTTGTTCATACTCTGACTGCCAGCACGTTCAGATGTCTGGCACTAGGCACAGAAAGCCCTTCTGCAACTCCAACATTGCATTCAAAGTCTGTCTTAATCTCCCCCCGACCATTAAAACTCAAATCTTCCCAACCCCACAACTGACGTCAGTCATCTTTATATGGATGTGCTTTTCAGTGCTGTTAGTTAGCTTACACTTTGCCCAGAAACAGATGGCTTTAGGACCGCAGGATGGACAACCAGCTTCCAAAGACCAGGATGAACCACAGCCTATGAGATGATATGTATCCACATATCCCACAGAAGTAGACAGCTGCACTGATCAAAGCCTCTTAGGACTGAATTTTTACTCATCGAGGTTCAGAAACCCAACAAAGAACACAAGGCTTAATCTTGCAAAAGATAAACACATTTATCTAATGGACTTGATACCTAGAAATGAAGGCAGGTCTGTACCTCAAAAAGTAGCTTAGAATAAAGTAGATTTGAGCCACCAGTAAGTAACATAGCAAAGTGAGCCATTGCTTCTTATTCTGGATCTCTTCTATGGAGCATGAGCAGCCAAAATTCTAATCCCACCCTATTTTTACCTACAACTCTTCTGATTTAAATCATAGATTCACAGAATCATAGAATGGTTTAGGGTGAAAAGGACCTTAAAGATCATCTAGTTCCAACTCCCCTGCCACAGGCAAGGCCACCTCCCGCTAGACCTGGTTACTCAAAGCCTCATCCAACCTGGCCTTGAACACTTCCAGGGATGGGGCATCCACAGCTTTCCTGGGCAACCTGTTCCAGTGCCTCACCACCCTCAGAGTGAAAAATTTCTACCTAATATCTAATCTAAAGCTACCCTCTTCCAGCTTGAAGCCATTACCCCTCGTCCTATCAGTACATGCCCTTGTAAAAAGTCCCCCTCCAGCTTTCTGGAGAAATGTAGGTACTGAATATTTATGTTTTTATCAGATACTAGATATATAATGGAAAGGAATCAGAGAAATAGAAGAAAAAAAAGCTTTTTCCTGTGTTCAGAGGCTGGTCTACAAGCCTAGTAGCAGAGACTACCACGGATCTGAACAGTAAAATCAAAATTCTTCCTCCATTAAGTTTCAAATATTTTCATTTACATTCCTTACCATATAATTGGACCTGTGTTATTACAAACCATGTTTATTAGGACTGTCATGTGAGTCTGCTGTGTGTTTTAATACAATTCTTTACCAGATAAACTAAAAAATCAACTACTTTGATCAGGATTAAACCATGAAATCAGAGTTCACACATAATACTTAACCTAAATAAAGAATTCATGGGAAACAGAGTCTTGCTATCATAATATTTATTGGAAAGGTATACAGGAAGAAAAAATCCATACATGCTTCTCAGGAAGCATAATTTCCCAATGGATACCGCTCTATTCGACTTGAATCTAAACTAACACTGTAGATTCTAATAGCACTTGGCAAGCTGCAGACACATCATTTTTTAACTTAGGCTTACGTTTGAATTACCTGGAACTCAAATTTCCAATGTGACCTTTTCAGGGTTTTGTTTAGGAAGAAAAAGAGTTCTCACTAGAGAGAGAAAATACCTTTTAGAGAACAAGATATATTGTTGAGGGTGGAGGCTAAAATAGCATGGTGCTGCTGCTAGTCTAGAATTAGAGAAAACAATGACTATGTATGTAAGCTTTGTTACCTTCAGCTGACAAAAGGGAATATAGTTTTTTTACATTTAAAACCATATTTCTGATCTTATGTACTGTGCTTTCAAGTACATATTTATTCCCTCTATGCCTGAAGCCTATAAAATGCAGGAAGGTAGGGTTTTTTTCTGCCTACAATAATGGATACACTAAGGATGTACATGCCAAACAGAATGTTTTTATTTGTGTGTTCAACTCCGCAAGGAATTCTGCACCAAAGAACTTAATCAATGAGCCAAAGCATTTCTCACCTCTCAAAACAGATGCTGGAGTCTTTAATGACCATCTAAAATTCCAGCATATTAAGATCTCTGGTCACTGGATTATTTATTTTTTCTTCCCCCTAGGTTTGCTTATAGGAGAAGTGCAGAAAATCTGACTTGCAAAGTGTAATATCCTGTTCTGCTGTGTAACCACATCTATATTGGAGCTATAGACTGTTCTTGTTCCTCATTTCCTTTATCCTCTGGTAAGCTGCATAGACTAGCTTTTAAACTGCCTTTTCACTGCCAAGTTCCGAAATATACAGCAGGAAATTTCAACTGCATATTTACATAGAAAAAAGTGGAAAGCATGGGAGAGCCGAACACAGCTTTGAGTCTTTTTGTAGTGTGCTCAAAGCCGCAAGTGGGGAAAAAAAGCCAAAATAGATACGGTATCTACTTGCTAAATATTTACTTAATGCAATCATCATTTATTGAGGAAGAAGAAGATGAAGAGTTCAAATATTTAGTACAGGTTATACTATTACTTATTATAGATGGGGGTTAGCACTAATTCTGGGGAAGAAGACTGCTATGTCAGATAAAGATCAGTTTACATTGTTTGAACTGGTCGTGCCCTTAATTTTCCACAAGGGCACATTTCAAAATACACCATAGAATTAAACAGCTCTTCCTCTGAGCTAGCCCTTTCCCTTTTGTTCTTTTTCTGCTTGTTTTATTTCTGGACGCAATGCCTGAGTGAGTGGTCCACCATTCAACATGTGTCATTCTGATCCAAATGACAAAAGACAGGTTAATACAGTCTTTCCTCTACTGTACCAGCAGAGGCAGGCCAAAAGGGCAGAAAAATCACTATATTCAGATTCATTCCCCCCACCACTTGTGAGCCTGAAAACTGTTCTGCACAGGGTTGGAGCAAGTAGGAAGTGCAACGGAAGGAGATACCTCTCATCTCTGGGCACCTGATGGACTCCAGCTGGAAATTCATGCAGGCCATAAAATCACTGACCTCAGAAAGAAGCTGAATGATCCTTGAGGTTTTGAAAGTCCATTTTTCCAATCTATGGAGGCTTTGCCTGGGAAGGCAAAATTGGGGTAGGTGTGCTATTCACAGTGCAAGGTACACAGTATAGAAAAATTTGGAAAATGAAGAAGAGCTACCAGCGTGTGCTCAGAGTGGCTGCAGGAATTAGTGAACATGTCAATTAGTAGTGGATGCCTACAAAACATCACTTTTGTCCTGTTTAATGGATCTAATTTATATGAAGTGTATTCAAAACATCACTTAAGGTTATTACCACATCTCTGAAATCATTTCATTCAACTAAATAACTGAAACGCTTTATGTACCTTTTATTAATGCATAAACATGATTAACTTGCACTTTACCCATCTGAAATATTAAAACGTTAAAAGGAGCATAAAACCAGAAAATTACTAGACATTTCCTGGTTGTTGCTGAGTGAGATAGGCAGGTAGAATGAACCACAACCAACCTGTGACCCTTCCCTTCAATACTAATGGCTCTAATGAAATCTGATGTCAATCAGAAACTCTCATCAAAATGGCCTGATCATTTGCCATCAGTCCCTAGAATACATAACAGAAACATAACAATCTGAAAATTGAATAGGAAAGAAGTGTTTTGTTAAAGGTTGCCCCAGCAAAGTGGCTGCCTTTATTATTTATATCCCACTTATACGGCTAATGCTGCATCTGCTTTTGGTTGACTAAAGTCTGATTAAATTTAGATCTAACATGAGGTACATACTGCTATACATTCAACTCCAACTGAGATTCCATGCAGCATTGTTAGAAATATATTACTTTTCCAAAGATGCAGTGTGAAGGCAACGTTATAATGCTCAAATACAACTGAAGCTTCCCTTTCCCTTCCCAATAATATTTTCCAACATTGTGGTAACATGAATCACACTAAACCTCTCTGGGCCAGAACAGAGTGCTTGAAGAATGAGCAGTATGAACTCAAGAATTCTGCTCCAGATCATTAAAAGAAACAAAAATCTGTCCCTTTTTTTTTCCTAAATAGCTTAACGAGGCAAGGAAAGAGAAATGATGCAGCAGAAGAGAGTGAGAAATTTAGGGAAGGAAAAAAGTTCTGTCAAACAATTTGACAAAAAAGAGAAGAAAGAGTAAAGTATATTTGATATTAGTATTGATGGGGCTGTGATATGGCTAAAACCAGGTCTGCACTGTCCCATCTGGAGGGTCTGGGATTACATTTTCTCCATTTCTGTAGGCTATTAACTGGCCCCTTGTCTGATTGCATGTAAATACACTTTGACCTACTGTTGCTTCAATTCTTACATGCTTTTCAGTATAGGATATACTCACAACTACAAGCAAACTCCTCATCAGCAGATCATGTGGATTTGTTATTTGACCACATAAGTTCTTTTTTAATAATAACATAAATATGTTGAAATGATATATGCTGCTCTATGGCAGTAGAACTGTTCAGATAGGACACACTGAGATCCTTGCTAAAAAGAGAAACTTCAAATTCAGTTGGATCACAGAAAACATCAAGTGGTGTGCCAAGGGAATCCAGGAACTGAAGATAAAGCCTCCTGAGAAAGAAAGGAAAGTTGCTAATGTCAAAAAAGCATATGAACTCATTTAGAGACTTTTGTATACCCAAAATCTTGATTTCACATCCGATATTTTACTGATTTGCTGATTCTTAGCCTTTCTCTGCTCTAATGCTTTGGGCAGTGCCAGACCAAGAGTCTCTGTCATTCCAGGCTCGTTTCCGCAGAAAACCAGCAGCAGCTGCTTTCAGGTTGAATAACACTCCCACAGATTTGCCTTTTTAAAAGAATAGGAAAAACACACATATTTAATCTTGGCAGAGTGTCTAGTGAATAGTACTCGTGTTTTAACAACTGCTGGCTCAGAAGGCCCTATGGGCTCCTGAATGCTAATGGTAAGAAGTAACCACCAGTCTGCAAGTGGATTGTGAAGTGCAGTTGTCTCTAGACTGCTTCTGGGCATCTGTGCCAGGAACTGCTAAAGCAATGGACAAGTCCTGCCAACAGCGGATGGGACCGGTGTGCCTTAAAGGCGATGTTTGAACACCCTGTGGTCAACTGAGAGGGGAGAACAGCAGACACAGAGGCTCAGCTTCCCAGATTTATACTGAGCTAGACCTACCTCTAATGTGAGCAGCGAGACAAGGTCTCTCTCATCGACACCCTGCGCGTGGTAGCTACTTGAAGGGCCCAGAGACTCAGTGGAGTCCTGTCTCAACCACTCTATTAACACCTGCAAGAAGAGCATAGAGAATTGCAGGTGCCTGACCCTGTTTGTACAGCAAGGGAGATGCGGGGGGAGCACACCTCCTGCCCGCCGACAGCACGGCTGCCGTCCCCTTGCAGCGCCCAACCTCTGAATTCTGGCCAAGCGTTGCAGCATTGTCTTTGCAGCACAGACTTCGGTTTAAAAGTCATCTTCTGGCACTCACTTTGCAGAATATCTGGCTGCTTGGCACCCTCTGCACCAGATGTTATCTTGTAAACTAAAGGCACAAATGCTTATTCCGTTCTCACAATAGAAGATTAATCAGGGTTAGCACTTAATTCTGTGATTTGGAGTTAATAGTATTTAAGATTTATAAATATGTAACAGAAGTATGTTAATTCCATAACTGTACTAAAAAAAGGCACGTAGCTCAGCAAAATGTGTCATAAATACGCCTAACAATAAGGATTTAATTTATTAGCAGTTTTGGCAGAACAACTGCAAAGAAGATTGCAGTTGTGAAGCACGTTTGTCATTTGACAAAGGAGAGGCTGTTACTCAATATAATAACAATACTAGGTTTATTTTCTTGTAAGTATTCAAAAAATATCTGCCTGAAAGATCCTCCAGATTAGATTGTTTGTCTCTAATCTCAGGGTGGATTTCACATCATTAGTTAGAAGAGTTTAACAGACCAGACACCACGGAGCACTGCATCACAGATGCTGTTATATTTATGAGGTTAGTTATGGCTTTGCAGTAATCAGAAGGTTCATGAAAGAGGGAGGAGTTCTCAGATCCCTGCTTGATAGAAGGATGACTAGGGCACATTATTTTCCTTTTTTTTACTCCTTCACTGTGGCTACTTCTATCCTAAGTGTGATAGATGGAAAAAACTAGACATCAAAAGAGCAAAAAGTTAAATTAATCGTAAATCATCACACATCATCAATTTATATACTTATCCTACATTGCGTATCTAAAGTTGAATAAAGTGCCTGGAGGTTTTTGGTTGAGCAGACTGAAGTAATGAAAACAATTTCCTAAAATAAAATATAAGCATTGTCAAGAGTTCTTAAATAGAAGTCCAGCAAGATTAGTTTCCATCTCAAAAAGAGCAGAAAATGGGTTTCTTCAGATCCCCAATCAAATGCGCCAATAAGTGAAATTTTGCCTATTGAAACGGAAAAACAGAGTACTGAGAAATGTGATAATCCCGCAAGTTATAAAGGTTTTATATCATAATCACTACTGTCACCACAAGGTGAGACAATTTATATTAACTATACCAGCTTGTTCATCACTCCTCAACATTTCATTCATTCAAGACCAGTCCCTGTTTTTCTTTCCCACTAAATCACATGTCAAATATCAGTCATTGATTATGCCAATTTTCAAGGATATACCATTCCCTTAAACTCATGTACTTCCCATCCTTTCTTTTAGCAACTTCTCTTTAATTGAAAAATAAGAATAAAAACCAGACACTGAATCATTCACTCTGAGTGTACTTCGTCACACGTATTCAGATTCACAGAACAACTACAGGAAACAGACAACATTTTTTATTATTATTATTTTATTATTTTTTAAGAAAGACTTAAAGTATCAGTCACAGTAATAGAAGACAGCTGGCAAGAAATGGTACATAATGAAGATCTACAAGGAAAATGCATCCCTACTCAGTGATGTTGGTCTAATATCTTGACCCCAAAAAGACAAAATATGTGTCATTAAAAAGAAGTAGATTTTTTTTTTTAACAACACCTTTTCTACCGCAAGTTATTAATCTGTTTAGGGGAAGGCGGACACACATTTCCCTGTGTACCTTGTAGTCTCAGCTGCTTCAAAGGCTCATGGGCACCACTGATGTCTAGCACAAACCACAACCTTGATGTTCTTCTAATGTGAGCCAGAAGATTGCTACCATGCAATAGAACATGGAGAATGGAAGTCACAGGTTTCTACCAAATATTCTCTGCTGCACTGTGCTTGACGGCTGAATCTGAGTGTCACATCCAAGCTTCTGAAGACATCTCCCAGAAATCAGCAACTGAAAGTGTTCCGCTTCAGAAGGGAAAGCCACCCTGCAGAAAGACCTGGATAGGCTGGAAGAGAGGGCTAACAAGAATTTTATGAAGTTCAGCAAGGACAAGTGTAAGGTCTTGCACCTGGGAAAACATGATCCCAGCTGGGGAGCAGCTCTGTGGAAAGGGACCTGGGGGCCCTGGTGGACAACAAGCTCAGTATGAGTGAACAGTGTGCTGCTGTGGCAAAGAAAGCCAAGGGGGTGCTGGGTTGCATCAACAAGGGCATCAGCAGCAGACACAAAGAAGCCATTATCCCACTCTACTCAGCGCTTGTCAGGCCACACCTGGAATACTGTGTGCAGTTTTGGTCCCCGCTATGCAAAAAAGATGCAGACAGGCTGGAGAGGGTCCAGAGAAGGGCCTCAAAGATGATCAAAGGACAGGGAAGCCTGCCATATGAGGGAAGGCTGAGAGAACTGGGTGTGTTCAGCCTTGAGAAAAGAAAGCTTAGGGGAGACCTTATCACCATGTTCCAGTAATTAAAGGGTGGCTACAAAGAAGATGGAGATGGAGACTCCCTTTTTACAGGGAGTCACATGGAAAAGACGAGGGGTAATGGGTACAAGTTAATCCTGGGGAGATTCCAGTTGGACACAAGAGGAAAATTTTTCAGAAGGAGAACAATCAGCCATTGGAATAATCTCCCCAGGGAAGTGGTGGATTTCCCAACACTGGGCACTTTTAAGATTCAGCTGGGCAGGGTGCTGGGCCATCTTGTGTAGACCGTGCTTTTGCCAAGAAAGGTTGGACCAGATGATCCTTGAGCTCCCTTCCAACCTGGTATTCTATCATTCTATGATTTGCTTTGATAACTGAATTAAAATTGCTTGGTCTCATTGCCAGAAAACTGGAAACGTGAAAATAAAATAATTCCCAGATGACAGGCCAACAGACAAATAGGGTGTAAAAAGAACATTCAGAAGAGCTGAAAAACTAATATACATTTTATTTGTCTACACTCACTGTGGAGGAATTTCAGGAAGCTCTCATGGTGGATATTTCCATATGCTACACTCAAAGGATCTCTCCCCAAATCACATGCCAGTAAAAAGCATTACAGAGCAAACAGACAGAAAGATCAGTAACTGGAAGGTGGTATTCAACCATGAGTTCAAAATGCAATGAAAGATAAAGTGGCACAACTGTTAATTGCAGCGTGTAAGTCTGCCAAAGACCACTCTGGTACCAGATGACTGAACTGTGCAAAACATAAGGCAAATTTTTTTAAAAAATTTGACAACAGATCTTGGGAGCTATGAACCGGAGAGCCTAATGTCCAAAAGAGACAAATTGGTAAAGACTATAAAAGAGAATTGACTTAGTGGGCACATGGATAAAAATTAACAGAGTCAACACAGCTTCTGTAAAGCTGAAGTCATACTTTACCATCACATTGGCAGTCCTTGAAGGGACTATTGTGCAAATGGATAAGGCAAATTTAGCCAATATACTCACGAATGCAGCAAAATCTCTCATCCAAAGAGTCTCAAAAAATCCAAACACCTATAGAATAAGAACTAAGCCCTCAAAAGGATGCAAGTTTGACTTATAGAAAGGAAATACAAGGTACATATCAATTTTCACAATGAAAAGAGGTCACCAGTGATGTTCAGAGGGGAGTGGTGTAGTGACCCCAGATACTGAATGCATTTACTAGTGAAGCTGAAAGGCAGTAACCAGTATGGTAACAAAGCTTGTATATGACACTAATTTTCTCTGGATAATAAAGGTGAGGGCAACTGCAGAAGTACTGCAACAGGACTTGAAGCCATGGCAAAACTAGGAAGAAATGAGGATCCGCAGGAGCAGATCTGTACAGTGAAACCGTTGCTGCTGAAGACCACACATGATCCCCATTTCAGGACTGTTTTGTTGTTGGGGTTTTTTTTTATTTAATTAACTAGTTCCAGTCTGCTCCTATCTATTGAATGTCTGCAGATGGGGCACTCGAGTTGCACTTCTGGCGCTTATCTTTTGTTTTAATTACATCTGAAAGGAGTCCAGTCCATGGGCTCTCAGATCATCTCCCGTGTGTACAAATGCACAGTAAGTGGAGATGACCAGGAGGTTTGCTTCAAAAGCATTCTCCTGGTCCTATACCACCGACACAGATGCACTCTATGAGGCTCAGGGACCAAGCAATAAAATAGCAGGTAAAAATGAAGACAGATAAATTCAGAGTGCTGGATGTGTGCAAAAAGCCAACAATCATGACTTTGTACACAGGGTGATGAAGTCTAGGTACACATGAGATGTCAGAGTCACAACAGTCAGCCCTAAGAATAGTTCAGCTCAGTGCTCATGAAAGTAAACCAAATTACTGGGAAAGGAAAAGAAAATAAACAGAAATATCATTCTCTCATTGTAAAAATTTCAACCTTATCTCCTGGTTTCTCCACCCTAAAAAGACATGGTAAAATTGAATAGACCAACAGGAAGCTGGCAAGTACACTCATGGAGCAGCTTCCAGGTGAAAATAACTATGCAGAGAGGGGCTTTTCAGCCCGGGAAAGAGATGGCTGAGGATGGGATGTGGCAGACATTCACAGAATCACTAGGGAATGGAGAGGGTGGAAAGGAACAGCTAACTGGTCTGCTCAGAGAAGAACTGGGGCATATCACATTAACCTAGCATGTGGTGGATTAAAAACTAGCAAAAAGATACGGTTCTTCATACAGCACATCATTAAGTTGTGTGCAAGTCCTTGCCACGGGAAGCTGCAACTGCTCGAAGTTCACGTGCGCTGAAAAGCTGACTGGGCCAATTCATAGGAATGATAACCTGTCAAGGGCTATCACCTCTGGCTCAGCTAGTCTTTGAGCAACAAAGTGCGGCAAGACAAAGTATTTTTTGGAAATAACCATATCTGCCTGCCCTCTCCTTGTACTCTTTCCTAGGCATTAATTTCAGAGCTGCAGACCGAGTATTGGGTTAGACCGACTTTCGATCTGACCCAGTGTGGCTGTTCCTGCGTCTGTATTAGCCTTTCAGTCACTAGTCAATGGGCCTAGTCCACTAAATAAAAAAATCAGAGGTTGACTCTGAACAGAAGAAAAAGAGGTCGACTCAACAGAAATTTGATTTCTTTTTATTTACTTGGGAACATGGTATTGGAGACTTAGATTTATAATCCAAATTTGTGCTGGGGAAAGAGTTTACACGTCACAGTCCTACATGAAGATGATGGAAAACAGTAAATGTCACAGAAAATACATTTCTGGAAGTTTAAAGTTGTCTTTCAGCATTCAGAATTGTAATTTTTCAATGTATTTATTACTTCCCAATGAAATTTCCTGCCAAATGATCATGCTTTTAGTATGCTAAGATCAATTTGATTAAAATTTCATATACATGATAGAAAAAGAAATATGTCAGTAAAGCGTGTCAGTTATTAATGACACACTCTGAATTATGGTAGGTTGAACATTCTCAGCAGGCTGGAGGATTTGATTGCAGTGTTTTGAGTCTGTCTTACAGAATTGCACATTTTGCCTTTTGGACAATATTTATTATACCTCAGAGACCAAAACCAAATACTTTTACAAAAACAATCATTTAATAGTAGTTACTCCTTTTTTTTTCTTTTTTTTTTTTCTTTTTTTCTTTACAAATGCTTCCCTGTTTCAATTCTTCCCCTATTCCTTTCTCCTATCAAAGACGAATTTGGGAACAGTTTGCAAAAGCCCTGTTTTTCCCCCACTCCTTGAAACCCACATGGTAGTTCCCCTAATCTAAAATTATCCAGTTTTGTAATGCACTCATTTACAGCTTCAAATAAATATTGATATTTGGTGCCAGGGATGAGTTATTATAAAAAACATTTGGTCCCTGTATTTTGTGAACTGTGATTTTTTCGTATTTGTAACGGAGTCCAAAAGACTGCATATGTTGGCTGGGTGTCACTAATGATAATAACTATTGCTCCCAGCTGTTTTTTCTTTAAATAAAGGACACAGCTGAAATAAGATCTGCATCTGCCATCCCTGCTTTTAAGGGGGAATCATATGCATCCTGATTAACTGTGAACATGATTACTTTATTCAACAAGTCTCATCAACAAACCAGCAAAACATAATTAAAAAACGATGACCACATCTTGATGAAAGTGGTTATTTCAAGTAATCTGGGGCCTCCTGGGTTGGTTTTTTCCACCTTCTTTAACCATTACCACGAACTAAAATTCTAGTTTTGTAGAGCTGCTATGAACAAGCAGTTAATAAGGCAGCTGTCTATGGCTTCAGCAGCTCTATGTAAACTAAGCTATTATTTTGGAAGTGATGACATAACTTACAAGGAAAAGGTGATTAATCCATCATATAAACTAGGACACTTCAGACTATGAGTATAAATGTGCATTATTCATTTGATCTAATTATCGTTCCAGGTCTTGCTACAGCAGAGACTTTAAATTTTTTTTCAATCTGGAATTCAAAGCTTTACAGGAAAAAAGAACAGGAGAGGAAAAGATGGGAAAAAACCAAATTAGAGGTGCAGTTAGATTACAGAAAGTAACTCTAAAGTAGCATTATGGGTGCCACACAATACTATGTCTCAGCAGCTTTGCCAGCTGTGGAAGATATGTGCAGCATCAAACAAGTGACGCTAACAACTAGAGCTTAGGTCTTGCTCAACCGCAAGCATAGGCAAGACCAAGTCAGGCCCAGCATTAGACTCAGCCGTGCTAGTTCCTAAGGACAGGTTTTATATCTACCGCTGGGATACCCAGTCCCTCCCTCAGTTGATACCCTGTCCTGACTTGACTACTACAGGGTTATAAATGCTACTGTGGCAGCAGTTTGGGGCCCCAAAGATGTCTTGTGCCACAGTGAAGTCCCTTCCTTACTCCCTGAGGCATTTCTTGGGGACAGCCTCCGCAGGGGAAGGCACGTGCCCTGCTTGTTGTAGCCTGCATAAGAAAATTACCACTATTTTACCTCCAGCATCCCTCCTACCACTGAGTAGGTGAAAAGAAATGGTTTGGGTCCAAACAAATACTTGCGGTGACACCGTGTCAGTGACCTAATTGCTTTGCACCCCAAAGCAAGAGCTGAGGCGTAGCAACACTTCTATACTCAGCCTATAGGTGCAAGTATCTCACCGCTCTCTGGCCCAGAAGCAGCCAGCCGTTCATAACCATGAGGTCAGCCATCACGGCATAAAAGGTTCAAATGGTGGTAAATTAAACACAGGTTCTTTCAGAAGCTGCCATTGCATGCAAGCAGGCTGCAATTGAGAGTTTGGAAATCTGGGCTGACAAAGCCTCAGGACCGTGCCGTGCTGTACATATAGCACATATATAGATGCAGATATAATGACAGCTGTGTGTTAAGCACTTAGAGGTTTGCTGCAGCCCTCATATTATAGGATGGGTGCACCTTATACAGCATTCATTGCCATGACCTGAGGTACTCTTCAGTGAGACAGACTTACATCCTAAACTTTGGCACAGCCCAACATACTCCAGCAAACAGGAAATCCTATGACATCCAGGCTCCTTTACCAGGGTTATACTTTTCCATGAGACATTAAAAAGAGGCTCCTGAAGAAAGTAAACTAGAAGTCTGAACTGATCACTTTACCACTTTGGAACAGCAAACCCTGTGCTTATTTCAAGGCTGGAAACAGTATCTCAGGCACGATCAAAAGTAAAGTATGAAAAATGAAAGAACTCTTTAAACACAGACATTGCCCCAGCTCTTACTAAGCATCCAGTTGCAGAGAATTCATTGTTAAACACATATGAGTTCTTAAATATACTTGCTATTTAAATTTCACAAAAAACGGATTTGGAGTTTTGTTCACATCAAAAGAATTATAACAAAGGAACAGGAGACTGAATTTATGATTAAGAAAAGCACACACATTAATTTTCTTTTCCAAAGCAAAGCACCATAAGAAAACCACACTACGGCTCCTGAAGTTATTCAATGATGAAGAGTTTAGATTAGCATGCAAACAAGAAAATGTTTGACTACATAAAAGATAACCTGAGTACCAGGACTATATTTTATGCAGAAACTAGTTATAAAACTGCTGCATAAATGATCCCCACAGGGATAATTTAAGGAAAATAATCTGAGATATTTACGTACCTGACAAACATTCAAGACTCTGGGAGATTTTTGTGCCGTTTATATGCCCATCGTTTAAGCCTACAACACTTGGCTGTGATATCCGAGGCCAGGCTGACCATAGCAGCCAGCCTTGGCACTGGGAGCAGCTGGGCTATGTGAGAAGGGCTGATCAGCCCAGGTGGAATATCACACTAAAACAGCCTCCCAGCGTCACGTCTAGTGTGTTCACACAGCTCAGGTGTTACTGCAGTCTGCCATACAGACACGTCCTCGGGTGCTAACGCTAGCAGGACAGCTGGCCTCCAGCCTACGTATATTAACATTTCATCTGAGCAACCGTCTATAAGCCCACTGAAAAGTGTTCACAGCCCAAAGGATGCATCCCCCTCCCCATCACCTTTTTGTGCCCTACACCTCTCCAAAACATTGCTTCAACCTTACCAGCCTCCCTCCTTCCCTCCTGTTGCACATCTCCTACCTTGTTTCTGCATCCTCAGTCCGGAGCTCCTGCAGGCACAGCGGAACGCACAGCAGAGCTGGAAGCTGCTGCTTCATACTAGAAGCATCGCACATAACAGAGCATTGTCCATTGATCCTGTGCTTATTTTATTCTATTTTCCTACCTTGTAGTGCCAGCAAGACACTCCTCTTGCATTTTGGGCAGCAGCGCTAACACTGGATAATCAGCCAGAGAGGCACATTGCAAGAGCTTACGAGTCACATGCATTTTGCAAGCTGGAGTTTGGCCATCATCATCATCAAATGAAAATGGACCAGGTGTAGAAAAAGGCTGCAAAAATCAGTTTGGAGAGAGCTTTTTTTTCTTGAAGGGAGCTTAGAGGAGCTTAGATTGTTTAGTCTAGCAAAATGAAGAAGAACAGCTAAGGGGAAAGGTAAGGGAGGATATGTTTGCTCTCTATTAAATATTAATTAATACTCTATTAATTATTAATAAAGAACTATTCAAGATAAAAGGTAATGGTGTCACAAAACAAATGGATAAAGGTTGTTCATGAATATATTTAGGCTAGGAATGCAAATAAAGTTCCTAACCATTAATTGGGTTTGGAAACAGCCTTCCAATGGGAAAAGTGGAAGGAAAAGGCCTCAACACTTCTAGAATGAAGTCTGTATGAAGAGAGTGTACGTCCCTGAACTCCATGCACCAACAGGTGGTACAGGCCTTATATCCCAAATCTGTTCTTCTTTCATCTCCCTGCTAAGGGAAGATGCTAACTCCAAGCTTTTAATGTCCTTTCCTAAATCTTGGGCAAAGACAAAGTCAACGCATTTCCCTTCCTAAATACGGGAAGAAAAAAAAACATACTCTCAGAGGATTTTGATAACTGCCATTTGTGTTTTATATGATAAACTCCACTTTCAGTATGAGCTGGACTGAGACCTCTAAGTGGTCATCTGACCCGCTGTCAGATGGTTATGGCTATGCACAGCTACCACTCTGGCCTGACTTGGAACTAGCAGATTCTGAAGCTTATTTTCAATCTCTGCAACTGCACCGTTCTCCTAAGACCCACCTCAAATACATGGATCCATCACCAGAAGCATAAAAAAAGATATGTGATTACAACGGCAGTGGGAGATGCTCCAAATGAAGTTTTCAAGATGAAACTGTTTAAATCTCAACCGTAGTACTACACTGACACCTAGCCCATTGAATGATATTGTGGTCAGTGCTCTGTCATAAACACACCACTGGTATGTATAATACAGAGGTGACGTTTCATATTTACACAAAAACATATTCATTGCAAAAAGTTGCTTTCTGAGATGAGTCATCCAGCATGAAGTAAGGATTTATTTTCAATGTTGGGCCAAATGCACTGGGACATACCAACATGTCAAAATACACAGTTTTTACTGTATTTTTTTACTGCTCTGTTGGAATAGTCTTCCTACATATTTAATTTCTGTGTGAGAAGTAAGAGTGAGTAGAGAAGTCAAAAGCATTTGGAACAGAAGGCAGAAGTACACCAGAAAGACCAAAAAAGAGATAAAAAAGAAAAGTCAAATTTTCACCAATGATTTTAAAGAAGAGTGTTAAGAAAATAAACGTGTGTATAGACACACGGGAAATGGACCGTGCTAGTTTAAGGAATGAAGGGGATCTTTAATGACTGAATCTTGGACTTAATCCCATTTAGAAAAAAATAATTCTGTCTAACAGCAGTTTCATAAACCTCTTAGAAGTTTTAGTACAGTTGCCGGTGAGAAAAGAATCCACAGAATGAGCCAATACGTGGCATTTATGTGACAGCATTATCAAAAGGCTCATGTACTCAGAGAGAGCCTTGCAATTGCAGCTACTCCATCCCCAGCAAGTGGTTCTTTCAAAAGAGGGTGGAGGTGCACCATTTTGCAGTCAAGAATAATTTGCTCACATCCTCCCTCCCCTTCAGGTGCATTTGCTTTCTGGTTCAGCGAGTGACTACAAATCATACATAAAAGTTAAATGTACTACAGGAACTCCACACACAAATCCCAGCTTCCCAGGTTAGCCACATTCATCCCTTGCTCTTCAGTTGTTATGACTTAAATTCAGTTCAGTCACCCCACTTGCAAGTCAGTACAGTAGCCAAAAGAATTTCCACATTTTTTCCCACTGAAAGAGTTTCTTCCATATTTTCTTCAGTCTACAGGCACATATAAGTACTCATACAGGATCACCAGCTGGGATTAGCAAGATACTAGTCTTGTCTATGAAAGCGGAACTGTTCATCTCTCCATCTCCTGGTTCTGTGTCTGGTGTCCAGCAATTTCAACAGCTGTAACTGGAAGTTTTATGGGGTAACCAATGAACATTAGGTACAAAAAAACAAAATGAAAAAAAGAAAACTACAAACCCACAATGCTAGAAAAACCACAAACTATTCCAGTTTCATAATTTTCAAGGTTTGGGGTTGGGTTTTTTTTTGGATTTACATTTATTCTGTGTATAGATCCTATAGGACTACTACTCACTATAAATAAGGAAGAACTAACCCCTGCTTCTAAGCCAGCATTTCTGTAGTGGGATTTTGTACTGAAAAAGATGATGGATGTACAAATGCAGCAAAGTTGCTAAACTCTGCTTACAAACCCGTTCCCCACAGAAACCACAGATGTGTCTTGAGATGGGCAGATTCAGCAGGCAGGATAGAAATCCAGCATATTTACATACGACTGTCTAATGAAGTGTATTAGACAAAATGTCTTAACCCTTTCAGTAGTTGCGTCTGTTAAAGTCTGATGTCTTGCTACACAGAACGGGGTTAGGAAGGATCTTTCACCTTGTGAAGAGCACTGATGTGATTACAACAGCTCTACTCCATAGCAGGGGATGTGCAACTGACTGCTGGAACCATCGATTGATTTGGCTTGTTTGTTTGTTTTGATTATCCTCCTTCGGATGCCTGATGGTGATTTAATGTCAAGGTAATCAGAAATTAATGTGATGGTCATGTCCTACCCTCATTTATATAGTTACCAGCACTGGGCATGAATTGAGAAAAGAAAGAGAAAAGAGGAAAAGAAAGAGCAGCTGCAATGAGATAAACGGAGCCGGTCCTGATCCTCCCAGGTGCTGAGCACGTCCCAATGCCCCCCGTGACAAACTGGGAGCGGAGGCAGCTCACCAGATCAGCATCTACCCCAAACCAAAAAGGACAATTTATCCACCTGCCAGATATTACTGACAGCCTATAGAAGGAACATTGCTGTCCCTTATTTACAAACCGTAAGTTGAACTAAAATACTGTATCCAGAAGAGTTTCCTGTCAGGAGTGAATGTAATTGCAAACTGGCTATTGTTTGCTTTTAAATGACTAAAATACCAAAGTAATCTCAGGAAGTCCTCTGGAAAATGGGATCTATAATGAAAAATATTTGCTGACCCATAGAAAAAAGAAAGTACAGTTTGTGTTCCCATTTGTCTTTTATGGTGCTTGACAAATTGACACACAATTGTTAATTACGGGCACTGAGCACCACATGATTATGCATAAAATATTCCAGCTGATTGGAGCATAAGTCCAATAGCATTTGCAGGAAATTAAGTATCATTCTTACAGATACTGAAGCCTATGAATTTTGAATCATGACACAATTAAATTTCTGAAGCAGATATTCAAAATAGTCTTAATTTTTAGTTAGCATTTAACCGAACTGCAACCTGAGAGGATTCTCTGGAGAAATGTTTTGAACACAGACTTTAACAGCCACTGCCTGACAGAAATCTGCAGATAACTCAAAATGATTCAAAAGAGTCTAATCTTTGACATTTATTTGTGTAGGGTATTTTCTGAATTTTTCTCTAAAATGGAGAAAAGAGAAAAGTCAGTTTTCACTTTGGAGGTGTCAAAAAAACAACACCAATACATCTGGGATGAAACTGCAGCAACACCACAGTAGCCAGAAGTCAAGAAGACCACACACAATGATCATTTTTTTCTCCTTACTAAAAACTGTGGGAATGTGTCCCTGACCTCCTCTTCCCCATCAGAGCTGTGCCGGACTTGTGTCCTTTCCCTGGATAGGTCCAATCCCTGTGCTGGCACCGTCTGCTCCCAGGCAGGATAAGGACAGAGAGAGTCACCTATAGGAGTGATGCTTAGTGGGGATCTCCATTATATACACAAAGACATAAAAAATTTCAGGTGTCAGAGACAAGCTTCAGAAGACAGATACCCTGGTATCATGGAGAGAGGGCAACAGGCAAAGTGTGTTAAAAAGGAAAACAGTAATTGAACCCAAAGATACATCAAAAATAAAAAAAATTATATTGTAACCTTAAAGGAAAAGTGTCTTCTGAAGTGAAAATCCAAAATGGAAAAAAAAAAAAAAAAAGTGTAAACTTGACAGAGATTTATTTCCTCCACATGACATCTCATCTGCGTCAAGTAATAGGAATATACACTGTGTTTTCATGTGTTAATTGTAAACTAAGTATATTATGAATGTACATAATTTTCTCAGCTCCGGAAGGCCCCAGTTGTTCCTTCAGCTTTGGCATGACAGTCCAAACACCTCAATTCAAAGGGTGAGCCAGATACTACAGAGCAGACAAAATGCTGCCCTGGAAAGTCTGTGCCTTGCAAAGCCACTTGAAATTCACAATTTTTCTAGTTTCTTACTCAAGAAACAGGCATGACCACACCTGTCCATTCCAGAAGGCTGTTGCAGAAACTTGTTAGTGGCCGCCAAACCCTTCAGGTCTAAGAAGTACAAATGAGGATTGCTATTCCTCCAGAAATGTGCACTCCAGCTTGTTTGTCTGGTATTGCTCAGCTCTGAGAAGTGACTCTGCTAACGAAACATTTTCAAAGAGAATAAATACGGATAAGCTGCTCAACACAGTCGAAGGCCTTATATTCAGTACAGTAGATGTTTCTAAGTTCAGGCTGAAGATGTAATTCAACAGTGTGAAGATAAACTCTCGCGGGGACACAAATATTTTAATAGTCAACTGTAGATAATGCTCCTTGTGGGTCCTGAACTCACTCTGCCTTGAGACAGTCACAAAGGATCCTCACCAGGTTCCCTTTGCACTGAGTGCTGCCTACACGGCTGATCAGCTACAGCCCCAATGGCTTCATCCTGCTGAAGCACGGAGATTCCCAGTGCACACCGAGAGATGCCGGGAGATGGTCAGCTTGTTAGAATGACTGGAAATCCTCCAAAACAAACCATATAGGCACAAATGTACCTCCGCTGTATACTTATCCCCTTCCATGGAGGCTTCATCCCCATCACAATATTGATAAAGTATTTCACTACTCAGCATCATGTTCTCAGGTGCTCGGCACCCACAAACATGTGTTTTCAAAAGAGCTCAGTTCCTTCCTCGTTGCGTTTTCCAAATGAAAGTAGCATCTTTCAACACACTGGAGCTCCCCACAGCTCCCTCATCAATATTTATAGAGAGGATTTCTGGATAGCTTAACCTTCTCTGCTGCATCCTTCTGAAACCCCCGAGTGAGCGCCCGGGGCTCGGGCTGGAATCCGAATCTTTGTAAAAAATGGCTCCTGCTGTGACCTCCGGGCATATCTGAAAACAGGCAGGTAATCAGATATCTCCCCATCGAAGCCAGTGAAAGCACTGCCATCTATTTCAGTGGAGGTAAGATACGGAAAGTAATGAGTATTCGGGATGGAAAAAAAATAATTCTACTTTCCAAAGAGTTTGGTTTTAGCAGATAACTGTAGGATTTTAACAGCTACTTGCAACCTTTCTGACATACATTGTAAAGCACTGCATATATTATAGTCTATATAGCTTAGTATCTGTAGCGTCCTAGGAACATATACAGAACTTGAGCAGTTAATTAACGTTTAGGAGGAGAACATCGGAAGGAGAACACATAAAACGGACACAAGCTGGGAGGAGAAGGGGGAGGGAAGAAGACCCTCCATGCTTGGGGGTGGCTTGGCAGGGGAAGGGGAGAAGAACAAAGGAAAGAGAGAGGATGCATGAAAAGTGGGTGAAGACACATGATTGAAGATCAGAACATGGGTTTTGGTCAATAGTTTAGAAAAATTATATAGTGCTAATGCCCTTTTTTCTTTTTTCCCCTGCTACATTTGAGAACCTTGAATTACTAAAATAAATAGGCTTGTAAAAACACTTGTTCAGACTGCAGCCAGTTTAGATCACTGTATGGCTCACCCATCCAGGGCCACAAAGGCAAGTGTTAATGAGCGGTTTGCAAAATGCAGTGTCAACTTATGAGCACAGGTTCAGAGGGTATCGGGCTCAAGAACGACGCGGACGCTGTGCGTGAACGGCTGCCCAGCGGGCGCTTCCTCTCTGTCCTGCATCAGGAAGAATTAAATTCTGGTAACATTTAATCCACCGAATTTACTTTGTCGGAGTCAGATTTTTTAATCTTCCGATATTTTTAAAGGCATGTACACAGCTGAAGGAATTCTCAGCATGAAAAACAAGTATTTATAAACAAAAGTCACGCTGTCTCCAGGTCTCAGTTCATTTTTTACAGCAATTTTTTACAAACTGTGAGAAACATTTTATCAATTTGTAGCAAACTCAGAGGCTTTTTTTTCTGTAGCCCGTTCAACACAGCTTCATTTTCTCTCATCCTACAGGGCTGGATTAAAACAAAATCCATCATTCCTCCACCTGCTGCAAGAGTAAAGGGAAAAAAAAAACCTCCAAAATTCCATCCATCTTCAGCCCATTTCCGAGGATAAAGTTCTGTGATTCCTCTTCAGTATGAGTGATCTCTTGATTTGGAGCTTGCAGACCCCTTCTTCCCCCAGCTAACAAACAGAGCTTTTCAGTGCTAGCCTGCACAGCAGACCCTCAGACCTTGGTCTGAAGCCAAGGAGAAGGCTCCTTTTTAGCTAAGCGCCCCCCGCCCGTCAGTCATGTAGACATGAGAGAAATAATTGCTCTGCGTGCAGAGGAAATCTCAGCAAACTGAAAGTGAAATAGATGAAGCGCAGGGGAAAAAAAAAAAAAATCCTTTACAGAAGAAAATTTAACTTTTCTCTCCAACCTACTGGGTAAAATATCTCTTAATAAGTTTGTTTTTATATTTTAGCCTGTTTCCCCCTAAGGTTAACTACGTCTTTCCCACATGATGCAATACCTTCGCATCCCACGTATCCGTTTCCTCCTGTTGCTGCCCAGACTGTCTCAAATGAACATCTATCACGGTGGGATCCGCGCTCTCTTTGGTCCATCATGGGAAACGGCATTTATGAAACACACTGTGGCTTTCTACCATGAAAATGTCTACAGCACTACATACAGCAGAATTACGACCTCTATAAAGAAAGGGAAAAAAAAAAAACCCAGACAGGATATGAGGAACATCTGTTTATATGAACACCCTTAGGGTCCGCAGCCTGAGCATGAGAACCCACGATACATAGCAGACAAAATGGTAGGCACCCGGAGCGCAGAAGAAGAAATGAGACCTGAAAGGTAGCATTTTTAAATAAATTGTTTCTTCTTAGATCTGAATTAAACCCAGATGATCACTTTAAGTTAATATAGCAACATAGTGGAAAAACAATTCATCCTTTAATTGCCATAATATTATCATTTACAAAAACTACAAATGATTGGTATATCAAATTTTGTGTACATCCTGAACAAGCCAATTAGTACAGAGACTATCTCCTGCAATCGCTCTCTAGCCAATTGCTTCCCATTATTTTTTTCATAAAAATCGTCCATACTCATGCTTCTTAATGAAGCAGGTAACTAGTTTTGCATTTTGGTAATTCGGTTTCTTCAGCTAGAAAAGTTTACACATTTCAGTTCATCCAATCTTCTGCTGATTTACTTCCATGCACATCAAAATATAAATTTTACTAAACCATGTTTATTGCTAGGAGAATAGGCACTTAATATGCACATGGCATTTAGACATGAGTGAAAAGTATAACACTGTTTACAGAGTGTATCAATAAAACCCTCTTGTTTTTAACTTTAAAACTGCTGTAAAGCATGATCATTACACTTACGATCATATCCGCTGAATGAGATGGCTCAATCCCTAATAGAAATTGTCAGAATAACCAACGTTCTCCACACATTTGTCTGAAAGTGGAGCAATAAATTTATTTTGACTGTTTTGCTAATTCCCTTCCAGTCTGCTTCCCATTCCCCAAATCTTTAAAAAATAATTCTGTGGCTGGAATTCTAAAATGATTCTGCAGAAGTCTTACAGACATTTTGATTTTTGCACATTAATCTATCCCAGAGGTCACTAAATCCTATTCAGCTAGGAGACTGAAACCAGTACCACCTATCCAATTAAAGGAGCAAACCCAATATGCTTTGAATATCTGGTTGTATAAGGGATTAAAGTTCATGAGAAATTCAGCAGTCAAATTTGTTTATTTATGTTTTTGTCTGTCAAATTCTGAAAAACAAACAGCACCGCCGAAATTGTGATCTGTTCACAGATAAACAACAAAGAAGAAACGGGGCCAACCTAATAAATTATTTGTTCACTGCATATAATTCACCCTCTTCTGCCGTGTCCTCAAGCAAATATCCCATTGCTTGCAGTCCACAGAACAGCTGTTGAACTGCCTCCTGGCTGTTTGCAGGAAGTTTGCTTGAATGAGGAGCAAGAATTAAGGACAAATTTCAAAACAAGAGGGAAAAAAAGGAAGTACTGCACTCTTTAAAGAATCCTGGACTCATTTTAATAAACTACAATAAATCAATTTTTCTTTGCATGGTGAATCTTCAATTTATGAAGTGCCCCATTTAGCATTATTATTAAAATAGACTTCATGGCTTTTAATTGGTTTCCTTATCAGCCCCAGAAAAACAGTTTTTAATAAACTGGGAATGGACTGCAAATCCATGCTTTGCAGAGTAGAACTCAGATATAATGTGGCTTCTTTCAGCTTGGGCAGGAATGAGGGAGACAGAAGAGAGGGAAAAGAAATGCAGAAAATAAAAAGAAGCTAAAAGAAAAGGATTCTTACCAAAAATACAAACTGCCAGCAAAGGGGACAAAACTGTACCACCTTCGCCATCCCTGTCTCAGGGACATTTGGGATTGTGGTTGGATTCCTAGAAGACACAGGATCCCAAGCAGAGCTGGGGGTTTGCAGGCAGCTCCTCAGCTCTGCTGGGGCGCAGGAGGAAACACAGATGAAACCTGCCTGAGAGGAACGGCTGAGGCAGGAGAGATGTTAGGATGAGCTCAACCCCTGCCATCGTCTGCCTTGCACCAGCAGCGGTGACGCCTCTGCCCTGGGACATGCTGCAGAGGGAATCGCGACCGTTCCCACCGGCTGGGGTGCTTTCCGGCAGGGATGTTGCTCTGCTCCTTGCAATCGTGTCACATTCACCTCCTCTCCTGTCCACACTCTGCCATGTCAGCAAGGAGGTAAATGCAGCTCTCTGTTGGTTTTCCTCCCCAGCTACAAGTCATTTCTGGAGACCAGAACCTCTGTACTCACTACACTAGATCGTGTACCTTCAGTCACACACCTGCTCTCAGCATTTTGGGGGAAACCAGTCAGTAACACCACAAGGATCCAGGCTTTGCTAAGTCTTACCTCCTGTTATTCAAGCCTGTCAGGGGGATCCGTGTCTGCATTCACGCTCAGGCTCTATGCAATCAGCTGTTTAATGGCCAGTTCCTGCTCTGAAAGTCTCACTGATTGATATATTATCTGGGCCCAAGCCGACAGGATTTTGTTGGGAGAGGAGATGGCAGTGGGGAGCAGAGCTTGCTGAATGTTATTTTTAAAAGGCACTACAAGAACCAGAGCACAGCAGCATGGTCCTGGCTCCACGCATGCAGCGAGCAGAACCTGGATGGGTCCAGCGTGCAGAGGCTGCAATTCTGCAAATCTGGACCCTTAGGACACCCCTTCTATTGCCCAGGCATGACAGTAAATGGCTTTTTCTGCAGCAATTATCCTTGATCTTTTCAGTCATTCAAAAAATCACATCAAACTATAACCGATATTTCTAAATACACAGGAAGGGTCCCCCTCCGCTAGCCCTATTCCCTTGCACCGCAGGGTTTTAATGTGCCTACCTGGCACTAGGTGGCCCTTGTTAACACAGTTTAGGGCCCTTGTTAACATAGTTACAGTTTTACACATTGATTTCAATTCGGTTTTGAAAGTACAGGCTCCAGCCTTTTGCTTACCAAGGCATTAAACCAGTTGAAGACCAGTGACCACAGAGTTCCCTGGATATTTAGGAAGCCTGTGATGCTTCTACCTATTCCAGCAGATTTTAACTAAACACATAAAAGCCTAGGGTTATTATTAATGAGAATTTTCTGGGCTCTGTACTCTTCAGTATAATTTACAATATTTTGCTGGGTCATAAGCATGGATTCAAAAGACAAGGACTCTGGAATCTGGCAGTCTTCTGGGGTTTGCAGGTGTTTTTTGTTTTGTTTTGCTTTAAGTCATGCTTGGCTTTCAATGTTTATACTTGTTTCCTTGGAAAACAGCCCTCAGCTAGAGACATACTATCACCATTATACAGAGTATCTGCACTGGGTTAACATTTTTTCAAGAGAGCTCAACTCCTCTGAGAAGTCAGCTTTCCATCCTTACGGTGGATCCCAAAAGAGAAGTGGACAGAGGGGGAATAGGTGTGAAAAACTAATTGTTTTTCTCCGAAGACACCTACATCAGATTCCTACTCTGTTTCTGGCTTCTTTACACTAAGTAAAGGCATGAGGGTAATGCAACAGGTATCAGACGCCTTTAGGAGGGACTCACCTTCAGCGAGGCATTGGGGAAGATTCCCACAGCGCTGGTGTTTGAGGTGGAGTGGGATGGACCCACCATGCCAAGTCCTGCTGGGACTCCAGCTAGCAGAGGACAGGCAATGCACCGGTGTAATTTAAAAGATACTTTCAGGCTCGGTTCCAGCAGACACCAATTAATTCCCTCAGAGCAACTCAAAACTGAGGCAGCACATCAGTTCCCAAATGGACTGAGGATGCTGTGCTTTACCTAAGAGCTTTACCCACTCTTTCTGTTCTTCCCTGTTAACAAAATGTGAAACCCAACCAAAATGCAAAAGCAGTACAACAAACACACATTTTACCAAGAGCAGCAGAGCAAATAAATGGCATAATCCAGTCATCAAAATATGTGCATGTGTAGACCAGCAGTATACACTTGTTTTTGCTAGCTTGCTAAATGAAACATCATAGGACAAGTCTAGCAGAATGAACTTTAATTTTTCCCTGACACGTAAAGCTGCCAGAGTTTAAGACAAATAATCCCACTTGATGACATCTGACTCTTGTATTTGGAATGATACATTGCAAAGAATTTATCAGACTTCATCCTATATTTGGTTTGAGTTTCCCTTTTTTCTTTTTTTCTTTAAGACTTGGGGCAAAACCAAATGCTGCTGAGTCTTAGCTTTAAAAAATGAAAATGTCAAGGTTGGGAGTGAAGTCCACATCTATTGCCAAAGTTTCAGAACTGCAGGGCAAAAAAGAAATGTAAAAAAGATATGTAGAAACAATATCCTGAAGCAGAAACATCAAACACCTTCCCCCTAAATTACTACCCCCAAAAAGAACTGGGGTTTCTGCTTTTAAAGCCGAAAGCCCTGCACTGGCTACATGTGAATTTCATTACAATACATTTATGTTATCAGCTGAAATTGCATCACCCCTGTGGAATGCATAGATCAGGGATTAGAAATGACTTTAATTGTGTGCTTCTTATAGGACAGACACTCTGGTAAGTATTAATGACAAAAATTACTTGGTGGCCTCCATCTAGCTTTCACTGGCATGTGCTTGTACCGCACAAAGAGATCATGGCTAAAGAACTGAACAGCCAAGCGATCTGGTTATCATCTCCTATTAGAGGAAATTTCCCCGCACAAGATTTTAACACGTTGCTGAGCAGTAAAGCAAAATATGAACCGCATCGCCCACACTGGACTGAAGCATACAGCCTGACAAACTATCCATTACCAGGATTTCTCTGCTTCGGTAAAAAGCTCCCTGTCAGCATCATGAAAACAGGGAAACTGGTTCATCCAAGGCCTTAAAACCAGATGACATCTGCGATCCCACCCACCACTGCAAACATCCTCTCCCTAAGTCACCAACAAATGTTACCAGTGTCACAGCAGATTAATTCGAGTTTAAATGTCACAGGCGATATTTCTCATGCTGCTGCATCTCTCTGCTCCCACTGATTTTTTTCTACTTGCTCACTTTGAAAGGTATTAGAGCACCAGCTTTATTATGGCTCCCTAGAAACTGCACGGAAAGTACCAAGGTTAATTCAAAGTTTTCAGACTCCTTTGAAAAATAATCCATGGCAGATGTAAAAAGGAATTTCTAAATGGTGATTTTTCGCTATGAGTAATCCACTGTCTTAGTCACATTTCTAAAGTTTCCACCTTGTTTACATATGTGTGTCACATATGTGCAGAAGAATGTAAAACAGACTGATTCCTATGCCACTGTAAATAACAACAAATACTAACCCCATAGCCATATTTATGACCTGTTGTAAGGTAGCACTTGCTCCTTAACAGATGCAGCTTTTCCCTGTTAGAGGAGGATCATGATTTCAGCTGGCGTGGTGGGAAAAGCTCAGCCCTGCGCACCTGGAAGCCAAATGGCCTAAAGTCATTTGCGGAATTCCCGCTTCCAATACGAGTAGGCTTGTGCCTCCTCCCAAAGCACTGCACCACTCACACGAAAATGCAACGAATGGGCCTCGGGACAGGGCACGTGACACATTTTAATGAGATAAGTGACTTGGAAAGAAGATCTGGAGCTAAATTACAGCGAGCATCTACTGGGAAATAGTGACTATGTTACACTGTATTGCTTCCCCTCTGCCTCCCAGTCTAACATCCTACAGGATCGTGATCAGTTTTTCCACCTTTGGCAGTATTTTTGGTGGATTTTATTGTTTGCCTTGGGGAGATGAGGTTGTTTGGGCTTTGCTTTTTAATTTCCTGCACACAGTTCTTCAATTGGTCAAATTCTCTCTTCTTCCAGAATTTGAAAACATACCTAATTTTTCAATTTTCTTCAGTATTTACCAGTGGCACGCTAGTGACTTCAGTATCAAGAGAAAGGAAGGGAATTTGCAGGAAACAATGAGATCCGATAAGCTGCCAAACCCTAAAAACTGGAAACTCCAACTATACGTGTGCCCACGGGCCAAAGAGCTCAAAGGGAAAGAAAAAACACAAAACAGAAAGGAACAATTTCTCAGAGCTTTAGAAGCTTCTCCCCCCCCGGCCCAAAGAGATGTGGAGTACATAAGCAAAGGAGTAGTGAAAACCAGTGGCGGCAGCCTTTGAACTCGTCATAGCCCATTTGAGTGCCGCTATCCCACAGCGAAGCCCATGGCACCACACCTTCACCGCTTCTGGTTGCTGGGCTGTCCAGAGTGAACCTTCTGCAAGCTGATCCCCACAAGCTGCAGTCAGAGCCCTGCTTGTTCGGTGCATGTACCCAGGATTTTGCAGCTTCCTTCCGATTAACATCTCCCAGAGGCACCGCTCACTCCCAGCCATGCTGTTAAATTCTTATCTAGGCTCTCATCACCTCATGTCTCAATTACTGCAACATCCTTTTCCTGGCCACTGACAAACTCAGTCGTGCCCTGACGGTGTATTGATCCACAACGCCGCTGCAGAGATCCTTCCCTAGGCTCTCACCTGGCTTTCTTTTTGCTCATCTTCCCAGCTCCTTTTCCCTGTCATAGCAAACAATCAACTGGCCTTCACTTTCAAGCACTCTTCCACCTTATTGATCATTTTATTCAGCATCAAAAGGTCAGCTCGCACACCCGAACAGTCCATAACCCCTGCTTCCACTCATCACTTGCCAACTTTGCAATTAGGTGTCTTTGTAGTGTCTCTTAAGGCTCTTTGCCACATTTGTGAGAAAGTCTCCGTAAAACTGCAATACTACTTTGTTGCAGCCCCTCAACCTCTCTTCAGAAGTACCTTCTGGCCAAAAAAACTCTTGCCAACGGTTATGCCGCTGGTGGGCTCAAGCAGCTATCTGTGGCATCCTTTTGTTAAGGCTAATTTTACACGAAAGGAGATGCCGTAACATCAGAAACTTCCAGAAACACCACATGAAGTCTCTTCCCAAAGCAACCAGGAAGCATGCTGACCCACAACATTTTGTCTCAAAATAGAGCTCTTTGCGAGGTCTGTCAGGTGGTTACCAGTTTTTCATTCTTTGTTTGCGCCCCATCTACCAGCATCTTTCCCTTGTCTATGCCTGAGATCCTACAATAATGCAGCAGACAACCTCCAATAGGTCTCTGAAGAGTTGTCATGCAAGAAGCTAATAGAGAAGCTAATCAGCCATGGATGAGTGAAGCATAATGTCATAGATGAAAAATGGGCAGGAGACAGAAGAAAAGAATGACGTTTAACTGCTAGTTTCCATCTTGGGGGGAAAAAAAAAAAGTTAACAGTTTTTTGAGATTTCCTCCTGTCTTACGACATTCCATAAATGTATGACAGAACAGGCAAGCATGTGTATGGTGAGGACTGCAAGATAATGAAAGCTGCCGATAACTTGTATTTATCATCTGAGAGGTTTGTGAGAAACTTTAGAGAGACCTAAACTAAGGTAACATAATAAAAAAGAAATGTTGATGCTAGCAAATTCCAAGCAATACATACTGCAGGATATAGTGGGAGTGCCAGTACACATTATGTGGCTCAGCATTAAGTGGGTGAGCTCTCAGACCAAGGAAAGTGGTTGTTTCCTTCTACTCAGCCCTCATGAGGCCACATCTGGGATGATGTGCCCAGCTTTGAGCCTCCCAGTACAAGGAAGATATTGGCAAACTGGAGTGAGTCCAGTGGAAAGCAACTATGACAGCAGGAGGTGAAGCACATGGCACATGAGGAGAGGTTTAAGGAGCTGGATTAGAGCAAGGGTGAAGCCAGACTCTTCTTGGGGTCCACAGTGAAAGGACAAAAGCCAGCAATCACAAGTTGTACCAAGGGAAATTCCAGCTGGACACAAAGAAAATTTCCTCTCTGATGAGAGTGATGCAGCACTGGCACAAGGGCCCAGCAGGGCTGTGGCATCACCATCCTTGGAGAGTTTCAGAATTCAATGGGACATTGCCCTGAGGGACCTGAACTAACTTAGAGGCTGGCCCTGCTTTGATTGAGGCATTCGACTAGATCCTCAAGAGGTCCCTTCCCACATCAGTTATGAGTCTTTGAGCTCTCCATACCAGTCAGGTAAACCTCCATCATACAGAATTAAGATGAAAAGATTAAAAAATGTTTTAGATAGAAAGGTCTGAAGTGTCCAACCACTATGGGTCTAGCATATCTGACCATGTCCAATTCTGAGCTCCCCAGCGCAAAAGAGACATGGACTTACTGGAGTGAGTCCAGAGAAGGGCCACAAAGATGACGAAGGAACTGGAGCATCTAGCTTGTGAGGAGAGGCTGAGGGAGCCTTTTCAGCCTGGAGAAGAGAAGGCTCAGGGGGATCTTATCCATGTGGATAAATATCTGAGGCAGATAAAGAAAATGGAACCAGGCTCTTCTCAGTGGCACCCAGGAACAAGACAAGAGGCAATGAGCACAGAGTGAAATACAGGAAATTCCACCTGAACAAAAAACCTCTTTTTTACTGTGTGGGTGGTCAAACACTGGCACAAGTTGCCCAGAGAGGTTATGGAGTCTCCATCCTTGGAGATATTAAAAACCTGACTGGATACAGCCCTGCTCTGAGCAGGGGGGTTGGATTAGATGATCTCCAGAGGTGCTTCCAGCCTCCACCCTCCTGTGATTCTGTGATTTTGTGATTCTGTATGTATTAGAGAATAAGACTGTGAAGATTATATGATTACAACAAATTTTGAGACAGCAATATAAAAAACCTCATGCTTCCAGGGTTTACGATAAAATCTAATGGAAAATTTCTTAGTTCATTTCTGACTTGCTTCGCCCTTTTTCTTGGCCACTTTTACAGTCATGACAGAACTCAAGGATACCCAAATTATGTGTCAGTTCCTGTGATTCTACAAAAATGCCTTCCTTTTCCCCTCTCCAGATAGTTGTGTGAGGTTCAGCCTGGACAGGCAGACATCTGGGATCCAGAAAGATTTCCCACCAGCAGGATTCCCAAAGATGCAGACAACATAACAACAGAGAACCTTCCATCGTCTATTCACGGTCATGCAGCTTTCCGCCTCTCCCATCCTTATCACAGCAACTGCTCACACAGAAAAATAGCATTCAGAGAAGAACACAAGTTCAAATAAATATATAGCTGCAAATTCAAGGTCAGAACCGTGTTCTCAGCCATCTCTCCATCCTCTCCCACAAAGTGCTTCATGCACTAGGAAAAAAGGCGGCAAGATTGCACATGCCTGAGTTAGTAGATTATGATAGGAAATGCCGCCTTATCTTCTGCTTTACAGCAACACACATTACAAATTGTCTGGCAGCTATTCACTCATTCACTCTCTCTGTAAATAACTATTCACTAAAATCTGATGGAACTGTGCAAGTCACCAAAGTCTCACTGGGATTTTCTGCACACGACTGCCAGGCTGGAAAATCGGCGAGTCTCAAGGGCAAATTGCGTGCAGGTGGGGAGAGGCTGCTGGGTCCTCCTAAAGGTCTGCTGAATTTTCGCAAGTAAAATTTGTCTGCTTGCTTGGTGCATGTGCTTCATCATCATCATCATCATCATCATCATCATCATCATCATCATCATCATCATCATCATTATTATCATTATTATTATTATTATTATTATTATTATTATTATTATTATTATTTCCCCTTAGATGACTGCTGCATCTGTGTTGCTGACATAGAAACCAGCTCTGCATCTCCTGGACCGCTGTGTGGTAGAAGAACAGGTCAGGACTGCACAGAGGGAGGGATGTGTGGCTCCTCTCGTAAAACCTTGGCTCCGCTCCAGACCTGCAAGAGCTCCTTGCCCAGTTGCCGGGAACGCTGTCGCCCCTGAGACTGCAACAGAAACCTCTGCCTTTTTGCTGGCTTTCGTACAGAGATGTCATTTGTCCCAAAGCCCGGAACCTGGGGCAATCTCTGGTGTATTTGGTTGTATTAGAGAATGTGTTAATTACGGTAATAACGCGACTAATATGGCTTAGAGAAACGAGTCTCAAATGGTGCTTATGATTTCCTGCTTTCCTTTTGTATGCTGCCTAAAGAGGCAGTTGATTAGAAATCAGCAGAAATTTAGGTATTTATGTATTTAATTTTTGTTAAGTGGCCATTTACATTTCATGTGTCTGCAATTTTTTCTCTTTTGCACGGATCCACTTTCTCTGCCTAGAAAAGGGGATAAGGTAATCTGACACCTGCAATTTTCTGTGTTTACTGAAGCTTTTCAGATTGTGTCATAATTACATATATTTTCTAATTATGAAATCAAAATCTGGGGAAAGACCTCTTATGGTAGAGTAGAAAAATAACTGGATGTCCAAAGTTGACTGTCACTTTTTAAAACAACAATAGAGTTGTTCCCTCTTTCCTAAATCACTGTTCTGTGCTGCTGACCCGAAGGCGGCATCTACTGCCTTTTCTGCACGCGAATCTCACCTTCAAGAAACAATTTTTTCGTCACATTTTTTCTCACTTTTCCACTCTCATCTGCTTTTCTATGTAGGCAGAGGAAGAGGCAGGAGACAGTTATTACAGTTACAGCAGCGAGAAAGCAATTGTGTCTGTGGTCATCGCCAGCAAACACAAAGCCCCACCGCTGTAGACAAAGCAGGACTAAGAATAGATCTCATCCTGGAAAATTAAGCATCGCCATCATGATCTCTTATGCTTCCCTGTCTGAGGCAGGGTCTCGGAAAGCATGCACTTGACACAATGTTTCTCCGTGGCTGAAAGGGTAAGAACTGACAAGAAACTACAGGAGTTTAGAATTAATGTCCATGCAGTGCAAGGGTGTGAAGAGATGCTAAGAATGAGAAAAAGAGCAATTCAGACCCTCAGGAAAGGATAACTCCCCCAGCAGAACAATATATTTCTTAACCACTGACATCCATTGACCTCCTTCTTTTTAGCCTATAAATCTTGCCAACTACCCTGACCCACTGAGACCTTTGATGGAAATACAGTAATTTAATTCAGACGTAATCCGTTCTTTAATGATAGAGCATGCAGGAAAAGCTTACATGGGCTTGCCTGTACATGTAATTAGCAGATCAGAAGAATAAGACAATTAATTTCTCTCTGACCAGCTCGAGGCGATAAATATTTATTTAATCCAAATTAAAATGTTCCTTTTTTTTTTAAATTTTTGTTCCTTCCTCTAGCCCAAACACTGGGATATGATTACAGCTGGGCAAGAAGCAGTATTCGTATCCCACGGAAGTCTGGTAATTAGCAGGGAACCAAAGGAATTTGCAGTGGGGTGAAATTACTGATTTCAGTTGTTGAAGGTTTCTGTGAAGAAGCTTTTGTTTAAGTCTGCAACCTGCCACTTGCCATCACACATCTCAGGTGAGTAGTGAGCACCAAAGGACAAATTACCCGGAGTTCCCAGGACAGGCATTTACTCACGGGTTGTGACCAGAAATTCCACCCTGGATTATATAGATCTTTCCACAATGGAAATTTCATGGCAGCTGCTCTGGTTTTCCATCCCCTTTTCCCTTCCTCTGACAAAAACACCTGTTTCTAACAAATCGAGAGGTGAATGAAGCTCCCATCTGGCCAAGAGGACTGGGCAGCTGTGATTATGTCAGGCGGTACAAGGCCATCCCCCTCACTGGACAGTGCTGAACGGGGACACGGGAGGAGACAAAGTCCTTCGAGAACCTGGTAAATACATGTCAAAACAGATGGCAATGAGAAATTTTCTCTGACAAGAAACTCATTCCTCACACTGACCAGCTCTAAAAGTCACCTCTAAATGTTACGAGATAAGATAATGCTGTTGGGAGTTACAGTCTCTTCAACTCGCATGAATCTTAAATTTGGGTTTTTTTCCAGAAAAAAAGAAAAAAAAAAATCTGTATTGGCAATTAAAGCATTATGTCAGGACTCTATGCCGTACATTCCAGGGATTTTGAACCGGCATGAACGGCAGGGAAGTAACAAGAGAGATGATGATTTCAAAGGCAGAACACCATTTCCAAGAAAAAATTAGCACAAAGCACATCTGAACGCAAAAAGGCTTAGCAGGTGCTGCACGTGGAAAGGCCCACACCAAGTGAAACGCAAAGAAATATCTTCTAGCCATTTTGGGCAGCAGTTGACAGGTAAGATTTCCTGTAAAAGGGATGACAACATTGACCTTTAGAAAATTATCACCAGATAGCAGAGAAAAGCTTTCCTGTGTTTATCCTTGGGGGACCAGGAGCTGCACACAGACAGGATGCCAAAACAAGACAAAAATTTTTTGGTATTTTTGTGTGTGCTGGGGAGCTACATGCACCCTGAGACGATAAACTTTGAAATAAAGCTCTAGGAACACAGAAATAACATGCTTGTGAAATGTCCTGATTATTACAAACACCAGCACTCTGGGCAGACCCCTGCCTACAGAAAGGGCTCCATTAATTCCTGCTAATGGAGTTGCCTCTCTCCAAAGGTGATTTTCAGGCAGACTGAAAAATTAAAAGGGAGATTTGTCCCCTGACACCAGGAACCTTTGCTGCCTGCACACACAGAAACCAGGAGAGAAGTGTGCTAAAATTACACCCTGCGGCAACCTCTTTTAACAATAGGCAGGCAGGCATACAGATTTCAGGAGAAATTATATTAATTACTCATACGGATTCTACTTTACGGATGAATTAACAATTTCCTGTTATGCTATCTGTAGCTTCAGCAATCCTCACAGCCGTTAAAAGGCAGACTCTGAAGCAAGGTCAGCCAAGCATCCCACACCAGCAGAGAACGGTGAAGTCCCAACTCAGACGGATGGCACAAAGGACTTCTGACTTCTGACATCTGGCTACCTGACTACTGCAAGGAAGGAAGTTCTTGAAAGCATTCTCATTTATCTGTTTTGTCCCTTTTCTTTGTAGGTATCTTCTAAAGAGTAAGAACTTCCTTTTCTTTCTTTCTCCTTCTGATGAGAGGCTTGTCTAAACCTGTCCTTTACAGAAGCATGGCAGAAACTAGTTGCTATGTGCACTGGTACCAGTGACCCCTTGTGGAAGCAGATTATCTTCTCCTGGTTCATAAATCTACCTGTCAACCCTACCTGGAGAGCAGACAACTCATCAGTATGGATTACTGAAACCACTTGCTGCAGAAATAAAGCTACAGCAAGATAGATTAAAAAATAAAACAAAGATTCCCCTTGGGATGTGACAATTCCATAACCCCAGCCTTGGAAAAAAATACAACCTTGAAATGGAGAAAAGTGATCTGTAGAACCAAATGCTGAGAAGAAAAACAGAAAATTGGCAAAGGAGCTTCAGCAATGATGCTTGATCCAATCTGGTTCAGAGCACAGGTTTACTTTATGGCTCATATTTATCACAGCCAAGAATGCTGAAACTATACATTTCAAGGTTGCATCTGTATTTCAATTTCAATCCCTATGGTTAGGGGATTTAAAATTCCACCATAAAATCTTGGCCAATGTGACCACTGCCAAGGGCACTTTTCTTCCGTTAACGTAATAATGAAATATTTTGCTTATGTTACTGATGACATAAGTGGATTCAAAATAAGAACCTCAGAAAGAAGAAAAAAAAGCCCAACAAACCACACAGGACATCTACAAATTCAAAACTGCTAGCATAAATGATCCATGATATGGTGCAGTGACTGGCAACAGCGGTTATTTATGTCAGGTTACAAGCATCTTTAAGTTAGCATGTTTTGGTTTTTTTTTTATTCCCACACTGTAAGCTTTTCACATTACAGCTCATAGCACATAGCTCTATAGACCTCTAATGGAGAAATTCGTCTAGTCCTGCTCGACTAGAAGGACAATGGCCAATTAAAGACAGAACTCTTCAGGAAGGACAAGAGATTTATGAAGAGAAAGGCTGGTGCAGGTATGTTGTCTGGGCATGTCTAGTTGTCCCTGCCTGCCCACCTAAAGCAGGTGGGCAGAGAAGCTCAGCTCGTGCTCAACTTTTCAAGTCCCTGGGAAGACTCCAGTCTCTTTGTACGCTCAAGTTGACGTTCCCTTAGCAGTGCATGTCCAAAGATATATAAAAATTAAATTTTAGTGTAATAATTAACCAAGAACGGTTAAATATATAGCTCCACGGCTGTACATGCTACGTCAGCACAAATCCACCGCCTTCCATAGGCTGGTTAACTCACCTGAGCCAGCGTTACAACCTGTAACATTGCAGACTATCTTGAATTTCCTGACCTTTTCAGTTGGTGTGATAATGTTAACATAAACTTAAAGGAACTGTCATTTCCCTTTCTGAAAACCCTTTTTCTCCTTGGATTGCAGGATCCTGAATCACAGGGAAAAGAAGGCAGATTTCTTAATTGCCTATAAGAAAACGACACCTGAGGCCAGCCTGATGTATGCAGGGACATCTTCTATTACATCCAAAGGGAAGTATTTTATTCCAAGGGATGATGAATTACAGGTTTAGCTTAATAAAACTAAAACATTGTTTTTACCTATGCTCTTCTTAAAATAAAAAGCTTGGAACAGGTTTGTCTATTAAGTAAATATTAGTAACACTTAGACTGTTTTCCACATCTATGGTGTCATTGTCCATCACTCTTCAGGAGCTCCCTAACACCAATAAATTCATGCCTCGGTTAAGTCTGTTTGGTGGACAGGAATTGTTTTGCCTCATTTTACAGAACTGGAGTACACCAGGAGTTAAACCACTTGCAAGGGAACACATGTCAAAACAACGAACTGAAAAAATGCAACCAAATGTTGCTGAGCTCCACTAACCCCTGTTTACATGTTATCAGCATCTCTGCAAAAACCCTAAACACACATACTTGTGAATGACAGTTATTAAATGACTGGTGATCATGCAAAGAGCGGGGACATAAATAAACCTCATTAGGGAAAGTTAAGGCAACAATCAGATGTGTATCGGCTGCTCTGGTACCAGCCCAAAGTATGTTCTTGCCCCACAGTAAAGAAAACTCAAAGCACTTCGCTGTTTCACTGAGGAACCATCTATCCCAAACTGCTTTCATTTACTGGGGAGCAATGGGATCATACCTTGTCCTATAGGTGTATGTTTGTTGAAATACATTCAGCAATGGTAGCTGTTTGCCACTGTAACAATGTAAGTGCCACCTTGTACGTTGTTTCCTTTTAAAAAAAATAAATGTAATTGAAACAGCTCACTTAGTATAATTTCATCACCTTTGTTTAAACTCATTTTTAAGCAGTTAACCTTAGATTCAGATCAACCCCAAAATAAAAGGCCTCTGGCAGAGATGTTTGTACTGCATTTCACACAAAGGAAGGAACACAGAAGCCAACAATGGCAAAACAGAGCACAACAGGATGTCCTTGCTTTGAAAATTTCATCCCTAATGTGCACTGATGGACTTTTATCTACAGTCATCTTTTTTAAGGGATCCAATCTTAAAAAGCCTTCCTCTTACAAGCAGCCTGACAAGCTCATTGGAAAAGCCCGTGAATATAAAGATATCTTATGAGCAGAGGTTGGAAGACGGGGCGTTTATATATTGCAAGCTTGGTCTACAAGCACATCAGTACACATCTGATTTATCTTAACTCCTACAGTAATACTCGCCAGATAACATGGCCAGATAAGTCAGGGGATTGACGCCCACACACCAGCACATCTCGAGTCCAGAATTTCTCCCGCAGGGTCCAAGCCCGGACAGATTTATTCGCATCGAGCAGTACTTGTCACCAACGTGAACCGGGCAGTACTTGTCACCAACGTGAACCGGGCATCTTGTGAATCGAGGCACACCACCACGTGAGCACGGCTATCAGAAATCAGGCCCACGTGGGAGCGCTCAGCCCCCTAACTGAGATCCACACTATCGGGGATTAGGGCCAGCGAGCAATGCATTAAAGCCAGCACTGCCAGCCCCGCGGGCCAAATGTACGACGTCCTGCCTAAAAGCCTTCATGGCTGCCTGAGTCCATTTAAAATAAAAGAAGCAAGCATAACAACCTCCTTTTGCTTTACTAGGGAAACCAAGTAATCTCTCCAGGTCAATTCTGAACGACAGAGAAAAATCTCATTTTACCCGAATACGAGCAGCACCTCCAGACTTCCCTATGGTTCTCTCCCCATTACTTACAGCATATAAAAAGGGCAATTTAACTGAAGAAGTTTAGATTTGGGGCTTTTTTCAGCACTGTTTCCAGAAAATAGCAGATGTTGGTTAATGATCTTTAGATATTAGATCATAAACCACACTCATTTCGAAGACTGCAATTGGAGTGATTATTTGTATATCATTAAGCAACAACCTCAGAGCAAGCTCAGTATATTTCCTTATTGTTTCATTTAAAAACAAAAATATCAGATAACTTTTTATTTTATATTTTTAAATTTACAGGATGTCAGCAAGGTTCTTACCTTCGCTTCATTCCCTCTTCTCAGCAAAGCAATATATAAGCACAGTGTCATTATGAAGTGCAACATTTCTTCAGCTTCACAACACACGGACACAAAGCAGATGACATTTGTCCGCGCTGAGACACCGGATGAGCATTAAAACTGAATCTTATGAATTTCCTTCTTCACAGAGTTGCACAGCGTGCTGGGCCCCATGAGAGGAATGATCTATTTTAAACTCCAGAAATAGAATCAGATTGTTTATTTGAAAGCGAAGATAGATGGGTTTGAGTTAGACTAGTGTGGGTATACCTGGGTTTACATATATTTAGTAATACAGCAATTGTCTGTATTTTCAAATGCATAGAATGTGTACATATATTTATGCAACATATATATATATGGAGAGTCTTACATGCACTTATATATACATATGTGCATGCATATCTATCTGTATATGCCCATCTATGCATAGATATCTATAATTACGTATACATGTAATAGTATGTGTTAAATACTATAACATATGTATTAGCACATACAGATACATAAAGTAAAATTCATCTCATAACATGAATTCAGATTCAGTTTTATCTTAATATCTACTGGAAATATTAGCTAGGCCTCTAATTCACTAGAACTATACTTAAAAAAAAATTAATTACATAATATATGATGAGAAATGCCCAGATACATGACAGATAAATTAGTTTCATTTGAACACATGCAGTGTATGAAAGAAATTAATTCAATAAACATTGTGGCTCTCATCCCGCAAAAGCATATGTGAGTCCCAGTGAGTTCAGTTGTAATAACTAAAATTATTCATGGGCAAAAGTGTTTGCAGATCAAGGCTATATATGCGATTTGGTTGTTACATTATGCTAATTTTGGATCCACTATTTCACCATAAAATCTGACAAGGCAGAGTCATTTATGAGACATAAATATAGAGAATTGAATTATAGAGTGCTCTACATACATAACAAGATCAATTATTAATTAACATTCGGAAACGAAGATACGTTGCCGTAGAGAAATTATTTACGGGCATCTATTGACAACCCTGGCCACAGGGTGGGGTCCTCTCTGTTCGCTCCATATGGGCCACCGTGATATAGACACAGCACCCCAGGAACCCCCATGCCCTGGGTACAACCTAGCCATTTGCAGTTACTGCAAAGGGGACTCCCCCCTTCCCCTTGTCCCCCCATCCCCGCTACAGCAAGTCACTGTAGCTGGAACAGGGCAAACCCATGCATCACATTGGCCTGTTTAAAGGATGATATTATCTCGTCCCCTGACTGCTACTGTAATTCAGGTAGAGAATTACCTTTCCGCTGATCAGATCCTGCGCTGATGTAGTTAGCAGAGCTCCGCTGGCATTAATGGAGCTGGACAGATTTACATCCGCGAGAGCCTCATCTCCTACACTCAAATCAGATCCAGACCAGCAGTAACCCGGCACATCAGACACACATAGGGTAGACCTCCGCTCAGCTGACTTAGATAATCTAAAAAATTGGCATTGATTTTAAGCACTCTGTCTCAGCTTTCTCAGCAGCATCTTTTCCCTTTTCAGGACTTCCAAGGGGTAATTCATCCCACGTACCACATCATCATGGGTTCCTCTCACTGAACTGTGGACACCTCCCTCTCAGCGAGTCACTCCTAGCCCCCTTCACTGTTAACAGTGGGAAACACTTCTAGGGTGCGATGAATCTGATTTATTTTGCATGTCTATTTAAAGCTGAGATGATTCCTGTCCTAGAAATGCCTGCTTGTCTCCGTTGACTATGCAGGTTGGCCAGCTCACATGTGGGTGACGAAAGTTATCTCACCCGTGTGACAGCTTCATTAGCAACAGTGCTTACACTGAGCAAAATAAAACACAAGTAGCAAATGTTAACTAAAACCAACAATTCTGAACAGACTAATACTAGCATAATTAGAGATACAGATCTTAATGCAAGGCAACATTAATATTCTCCTCCTTCGTGCTTTCTGGACAGAGTTTTGAGGGTATACGATTGCACAGCAGCAAGGAACAGTTCCAAGCAGCAGCAAAACTTGCTCTGCGTCCTGTCTTCAACAGTCGTTGCTGGAGGAAATTTTTCACAGGACTACAAAAAACCAATTTCTGATAATCTTTCCTCCATAGGCAAAGTCTTTCTGACCCCTAAGTAGTCTGAAATTAGCTCCAACTGTGAAGCATAAAAATTAACATACCTCTACTAATGTGCTTTCACTAACTGTTATAACTCTGGAACACAAATCTATGGAAAACCCAACCTTATCTGAATCCAGACCATCAAGATATTGACTAAACAATATTTTGACGCAGTGAGTGCCCCTATCTTATGAAGAAGAATTTCCTTTAAATTAGCGTTAAGCAAATGACTTAGGTTTGCCATATCCTAGTCTGAGACTTTGTGCCTAAATTACAGGAAGGGAAATGAAGACAGGGTGAAATAGAAGAAATTGTTTTCCGTAATGCTGTGTCCGCAACCGTTGCAGACACCAGTGACCTGGTCTGCAGACAATCAGGGCATCCCCACCTCCATTTGGCTTCATTTCAGTGAACAAAACTCTCCCCCTTAAAAGCCTTGTCCTATATTTTCCATGCAGCTGTCCCTTATTCCCTTCCAGCGTTTGCAGCTACCATAGGAATAATGCACTTTGCAAGGTGGATAATAAAAGCTACAAAAGGAATCAGCTCCAGATGGGTTACAAAATCAATGCCTTCCCACCACCTTGCAGGCATTAACATTAGAAAGCCTTCTCAAGACAGAGCAGGTTAGGACAGACGAAGGAGAACAGAGTGGGAAATACCAATGAAATGTAAGCATAAATGCCATTAATAAATCACAGGCCAGGCCCATAACTCCACATAGTAATTCCCAAAAAGACAGTCCTAATCAATAGTATATACATAACTCCTCTGAATCTGCTAATTCGCTTTTGAACAGTACGGAACCACTCCCTAATTTTAATAAGCGCTGTCCGATGACTCTTTGTACTATGTAAAGTACGTGATTTGGACATGTTGACGTCTCTAATGAGTCTATAAATAGTTGACTTTTACCCATTGCTTTGGTAAGTGTGATAATTGCTGGGGAAAGGCCAAAGCATTTATGGTCAATCAGAGGATGAGAAAAGGAATATGGCCCTTTCAGTGAGTAAAATGTAAGGCATTCTGTGGCAAGGCAGAAGCTATTAGCAGGATCAATATTTCTCCTAGTACCTTAATAAATCATTATATCAAAGAACAGTTGCAGGATGAAGAAAACCTCATTCTACCAACAAGGATGCTTCCAAATCAGCAAATAAAACATCATTTAAATTACAAAGACCTAATTGGTGTACAAAGGCAAACGGCAAGCATAGAATATAGCCCTCTGATGCTAGGCATGTAAGCATTTTGAATCATTAGTGAAGAAAGAAAAGCAGAAAGACAAAGAAACAGCTACGCTAAGAGCTCCACATGCATAATTTGCAAATTGGTAAATATGCATGAACCCACCATGCCGTAGCTGACTGATGACACTGTGTTTGGTGTAGATATCATAGGTGGCAGAAACAGAAGAGCACCTGCAAAACAGGAGGGCCTTCGGCATCTTTACTATTCTACTGAAAAGAATCCCCTTGCTATTATTTGCACTGAGGCTTTTTCCTCCCCTTCTCCTTAGGCAAGTAAGAAAAAGCTAAGATTTGTAAACATTAGAGTGAGGGAAGGGACAAAATATCCTGATGGCTGCTTTCAAGCAAGGGAACTTCTCTAAGCAGATACTCCACATCACTGTTTACCTGATACAGCTACCATCAAACATACCCCTGTGCCTCTCTTGGCCACAAGACCAAGAAGGAAACTCTAAAATAGAGCTAATTGGAGTTCTGTCCAAGTAAGGATTGAGGAGCCACGATCACACAGACGTCCCACACAGTAGGTAACCCTCCTAGTATATGTATATGGCTGCGAGAAGAAGATAAGGCATGCCAAGCTACTTCATATGGTATTGCAAACCTACACGTTGCTATGGTGCACACTAGTGTGTGAGCAGGCACCACTAGCTTTTTCAGAAATACCAACTCAGAGCACTTTTCATTTACAGTGTTACTTTTCAATCTAATAGAGAAATGATGAAACCTAGTGGGGAAAGAGTCATTAGGTTAATAACCGCATGAGTTCCCACCACAGGAAAAATGTAATATACTGTTGTAACCAGTATTTGGCTTTATTCTTTTGTTTGAATAGTCCGGATTTAGCTCTTTACCAAAGAGTTACAGAAAAGCAAATGCTGCTCAGTTGTTTAGTCACTACTTTTGATCCCTGTCACAGCCTTGGAAGCTTGTTCCTAATTTATTCAGAGGCGAGAATTGTTGACTTCGTGAAGGAAAGTCAATTGTGGCAGGAATTTCATTGTGGGAGTCAAAGTGGGTACTCTTTGGTTCTCTAGTTCATATTTCATACACTTCTAATTCCTTATAGCTGGCACTTTAGAAGGTCAAGTATCATATGGCTGGAAAGCTGACATCTCAAGAAAGTAAACAATGCCTGAAGAGGAGGGGAGACGGAGCATCCTGTTGCTATTTGATAGCTCCTCTCCGTGATAGCTCCTCTCCCCACTCCGAGCTGGCAGATGATCTTATCCGCCTGTCAAAATTCTCTGGAAAGGCAGAGTTTTGGCCATATGGCAACTGACCTTACAGGGTGCTGGCCATATGCGTTTCTACCATATATCTGGATCTTTGAGTTAAATGCATACATAAAAATGAACAATGTCCAAATGTTTCATGCTCTGAACTCTCTATATAGACGTATTTATTTTCTCAAACTGTAATTTATTCCAAAAAGTAAAGCAGATCAGCCTCTCCATAAGTTACACCTCGAATCAGTTTGTTGGCTGATCCTTCTGTTGTAGAAAACATATCAATCCTGCTTTCCAGAGCATAATATGCCAACTTTAGTGGTAAGGAAACTGCTGTAGTTTATATACTTAACTGCCTATAGGCCTCCCAAGGGTTCTCCCTCTCTTCCTGGGGAGATTATGTATTCTTCCCCTTATCTCACACCCACTAACACATACCAACATAATATCTCTGCTAGCATCCAAGGACTATTTTAAAAAGCAATTGAAAATACTCTTTTGCCTGCATCCTAAAGTATTACTTTTTGTTTGGCATGTATCAGCTTCATAGACTGTAAACCACTTGGGGCAGGGACTATTTCTTTATGTCCTTAAGTGGCCTAAAGGCATCATCAGCTTTATTTGTCAAATTATAAGCAGCAGAGGGGATCACTGTGAGCACGACCCCAACTTTAGTGATCATGCCAAATGGGATCACAGGGGAAAGGTTACTGGAGTTCATGCACCCTTTCAGTTCTATTATCATAAACCTCTTTTTTTCAGTGCAGTAAAAAGATGCACTAACTCTTCAAACAAATAACTAAGAGCTATTGGGACAGTAGTAACTGGTTTCAGCAAAGATTCAGGATTTTCTTATTCTAGTCAGCCTAAACATTAATTAACAGCCTCCTTGTTTGTCATTAATTTTGTTGCCATAGGAGCCTCTATAAATGGTTTCTAACAAACAAGGAAGATTTATCTTTCTCACTCTAAATCGATCAGAAAACGAATGATTTCACATTCATTTTTGTTTCATTATGACAGGTAAAGCATAGTGAATCATTACAACAGGGTCTTCTGAGAAGGATAAGGTGTCAGTTATCTCAAAAAGCAATCTTAAAAAGCAGACCCAGAGATTAAAAGGGAAGTGCCACTTCTATGCAAACAAACATACTGGCTCTGAAAAGAATATTAAAAAATGGCAACAATTTATAAATACTAAATAGAAAAAAGTTTCAAGATTTTTTTTTTAACTCCAATTAAGCATATTTTGCTTGGCTATAAATACTTCCATGCACTATTTTTTGCTCAAAATTCACAGCTGGTGAGAGACCAAGGAGGAAAAATACTGTAAGAGAATTTCCTAAAGAACAGAGTTAAAATGAATTAGTTGAAACAGAGGAATTTTTCATCCACTTTAGGTTGCTTGGATTGTAAAGAGAACAGCAGCCCACAAGGGAGATGGGAGGGGTAGGTACACATCTGAAAACTAAATGCAGAGTAAGTTCTGGCCATCATCATGTGCTAAGGGTTCGGACATGTTTAGAGAAGTACAGGCTGCAACCTGCAAATTGGATCAATATGTTGCTTGCCTGATAAATTCCAGGAGGAAGATAACGTATCCATTATTGGAAAAGATTGTTGTTGCCTTTCTTCTAGAGGACAAGGTGACAGATTGTCTTAAAGCAGCTCTTTGCTTCTTCACAAAAGCACGCTTTGAAAATGAGAGTCATTTCAAACCTTGTCCAATCTATAATCTGTCTCAGTTGGAGTGGGGAGCAGGGAAGAGTTAGAGTGTGGCAACCTAGCAAAAGTGCTCAGACTGCCTCGATTAAGAAACTAGCAATAATCCCAGGTACAAAATGCTCTAGTCACATTGGTCAACTCTTTCCACCAAGAAAAACAAAACAGACACAAAGGCAATGGGACTTACATTCCCCGTTACGTTAGTAATTTCCTACAGTCAAAGCCAACTGTCTTTGAATATTTTCTTACACTATTGATACCCAAAGTAATTGACTCAGCTACAGACCATAGCACAGTTAAATCCTATTGAGATCAATTTGTTTTCTTCTTTACCTCACCTCTTGAAAGACCTACAGGGCAAGTTTTTGGCCATCTCCTATACTGCCCAAGGAATATATGAACACCGAAGTGCTGGGAAGATCATGCAACCATGAAAGCTGTGCTGCCACAAATACAGAATGACATCAAGAACATGCAAAAATCCCCATTTTTTAGTAAAAATGTTTCCAATAGTATACACGTTCACTTTTTTATTGTTCAATTTCAGGCTGATACAACACTTTCCTTCCCAGGACAGGGTCCTGTAGGCTACCAAACTGTGGAGATAAGACACGTAGAAACAAGGGGACTAGGGAGCAGGGATTTGCCTCCCTGATAACAGCACTGCAGTGAGGGATAGAAAACCCTACATGTTGGTGAGTAAACCAGGGCCTTGCTCCTGACCCAACTTGGGAGGGAGTGTTGATCTGTTTGAGGGCAGGAAGGCTCTACAGAGGGATCTGGACAGGCTGGTTCAATGGGCTGAGGCCAATGGTATGAGGTTCAACAAGGCCAAGTGCTGGGTCCTGCACTTGGGTCACAACAACCCCACGCAGCGCTACAGGCTTGGGGAAGAGTGGCTGGAAAGCTGCCTGGCAGAAAAGGACCCGGGGGTATTGGTCAACAGCCGGCTGAATATGAGCCGGAAGTGTGCGCAGGTGGCCAAGAGGGCCAACAGCATCCTATCAGAAATAGCGTGGCCAGTAGGACTAGGGAAGTGATTGTCCCCCTGTACTCAGCACTGGTGAGGCCCCACCTCTAATACTGTCTTCAGTTTTGGGCCCCTCACTACAAGAAAGACATTGAGGTGCTGGAGCATGTCCAGAGAAGAGTAACAAAGCTGGTGAGGGGTCTAGAGAACAAGTCTTATGAAGAGTGGCTGAGGGGACTGGGGTTGTTTCACCTGGAGAAAAGAAGGCTCAGGGGAAACCATATCACTCTCTACAACCACCTGAAAGGAGGATGTAGCAAGGTGGGTGTCGATCTCTTTTCCCAAGTACCAAGTGATACGACGACAGGAATCGACCTCAAGTTGCTCCAGGGAGGGTTTAAATTGGATATTAGGAAAAATTTCTTCCCCAAAAGGGTTGTCAAGCATTGGAACAGGCTGCTCAGGGAAGTGGTTGAGTCACCATCCCCGGAGGTAGTTAAAACACGTGTAGACGTGACGCTTAGGGACATGGTTTAGTGGTGGACTTGGCAGTGCTAGGTTAATGGTTGGACTGGATGATCTTAAACGTCTTTTCCAAGCTAAATGATTTTATGATTCTGTTCTGTAATTCTACATGTAAGGCAGGTCCCCCTTCCACCACATCCCCTCAGCTGCCTCAGTTCAAGCATTTGCCTGGCCATGCCTAAAACCATACTGGGGTCATTAAAAAAAAAATAATTCATTTTAAAAAATGGTTCTCTTACCATGAATCATTTCTCAGATCCAATTTAGAAAGAATCTGCTGAGCCACTAAGTGCAGCTGAAGGGAGGGTAACCTCTGGTGATGAGTGTGGAAATGAGAGCTTGAAGGCAGTATGCTCTGAGATCAGATCTGTATAATATAGTATCAAAATAATATAAAAATGCAGCCTAAGAGCAAAGAGCAGATATGATTTTCATTCTCTCTGGTTATTTTTAATGGAACCTCTGCCTGTCCATCTATTACACCTTTACTAGCAGAGCTGGGGCAGTAGCAAATTTGAACCCACTTTCAAGCCAGCATAAAAGTTGGCAAGAAGTCACAAGAGGTAATTTCATTACTAGAACTTTAATGAAAACCAGCAGCCGGACGGCGAAGCAGCACACAAATTGGTGCCTACGGAGAGGAAGACAGGCAGAGCAGTCAGTGTAAACTCTGCCTGGGACAAGCCACCGGGCAGGTGTGGACAGACCTGCTGGCTGGCATCGATGTGCCTCCAAAACATGGGTTGACCCTTGCCTGCAGGGATATCAGGGGGAGATGGGAAACCGAGGTGGGAGTTTTAGGGGACATTAATCCCTTAAAAGTGGTTTCTCCACTGCTCACAGAGCAATTTCTTTCCAGAGGTCTGTTTTGCTTTAAGTGTAGGGCAAAGCCTACCGGAGTACATGCCTGCATGGTTTGGGTGTTGACACCAGCCTGCTGGGCCCACACTGAGCAAATTCAGGATTGTTCTGCTCAGAGTTGGAGGCAACTGGAAGCCACAAAAACGTACTAGCAGTGCTGAGGCCAAGTTAACTGCGCTGAGTCAGAGCTAATAAACACTGACAATCATGACAATTTATTAGCTTGTACTCAGCATCATGCTAACTGTGCCACATAGCTTCTGGTTGGCTTGGAAATTGGTCAGAAGGAACTCCTATCTACCAGTAAAGAACTGTGTAGATGTAAACTCTTATCCATGTGTCTGTGAACTATCACTGAGCACCTGAATCCTGGTGAACTGAAGTATAAACCAACCACTTCAAACTTTGGGGGGAATTTTGCAGGAGGGCGTACAGAAGGAGAACTAAGGGAGTGGAGAATGGGCTCTGGACCAAGGCTACAGGCTGCTGCATTACAGCTCTCTACTGGGAGTGCCAGGCAAAAAGCCTGTAGCCGGAGCATATGCCTGGAGGGCCTGGGATTGCAAAGCAGAGCCTAGGTTTGATCTGGGTTCCATCATTCTTAAGCACCTCATGCATTCAGTGGTGAGACTGTCATGGTCAGCACATGCAGTGAAAACCTCTTCATAGAAGCAAACAAAATGCTGCCACAAAAGACACCCATGTAGAATTGGGTTTTTATGATAATTTAAAGACCTTAAAATAGTGTGCTGCATTTGGCTATCAAACACTGGCTTTTTTCTGAAAGCCTGTTCTATGGCACTGCAAGCTGCCTGCTGGCTGTATGGCTCTTGACAGAGAGAAACTTCCCAACAAAAATCTCAACTCACTTGAACTTACAGAAGGAGCTACAGAGGTGGAAAAATCAAAGATGCATTAATAGAGAAAGGATCGCAGGACTGACCATTATAAAATCTGGAGGCAAAGGTCTCTAGCATTAAAGGGGTATGATCCTGGAGGGATTATAGAAAGACCAGAGGCTCAAAACGCTCCATGCCCCAGAACAAGAGGACAAGCTCTCTCCGTATATCTACACTTCATTGGGACCGGATAGTGTATTTGATTGATCTCACTCATGTGCGACAGACATGAGAACCTGACAGCAACTGGTCTGCAGAACTTTGGCCAAGATTTTGGGGACATTGCCGATTAGCTCACACACACCAAAAAAAACCCAGCAAAAAAGAAGGAATATTTGACAATGGTATTAGAGCTCATTACAGAAGATGCTATGTCTTTAACCTGTTATTCTGTAATCATCTCCTTTCCCTTCCCCCCTTGTTTCTTTGCCACCTCAAAAGAGTAAAAAGGTTGTGTGAAGAGAGAAGAATAAAATATAAGAACACTTCGGATGTTTTCATGGAGTGAAAGAAACACAGAACATTGTGATTAGCTACATAAGTGTATTGGTGGCCTTCAAACATTAAAAGAACAGCATTCTGAAGAAATTAAGTCTCCTTAAAGCAAAACACATGATGTCAGTCAATTTTATGAACGAGGTGCCATATTTCAGACTCAGCCCTCTCCTGGATTTAACATATGACTTTTGCTTTCAAGATCCTTGCTCCCTCTGAAACATTTTTCTTTATTCTCTTTGGTTCTGTTTCCTTGTTATTAATTAGATCAAGCCAGGTTTCCACTGGGACTGTAAGAATAGGGACATCTGCATGTTACCTGTCAAGTACTGCCGTAACTGTCTTCAATTGCTCTTGTAAGCCTAGTGCCTCTGTGGAATCCCATATTATGAAGATTGTACGCTGTCTTTCAAAGCCCTTCCTCTAATCTCTGTAACACTGCAATGTACTTTTGGTAGGGGGACGTACAAGTAGAAAACCTTCCTAAGAAAAGCATGAAGGGCAACAGTAAGAATACCACTATTAGCGATAGCGAGAAGAAACAGTTTTTTGCTACTCAATGGGAGGAAAAGTTGTTTGAAGGATCAGCTGTGATCACAGCCACAACAGTTGGCAATGAAGACAAAGGAGTAGAAACTCAGGTCGTAATAGGAAAATTTAGATTAGAGACAACTGAGATAAGTTAAAACTTTTCAAATTGGCTGGGTCTTATGAATTTCACCCTGGAATATGTAGATAACTGACTGAGGGAATCTCAGAGCTGCTGGCCATTATCTTTGAGAGGTGAGGTCAGAAACAGTCAATTCAGCAAACACTCAATGGGAAATAACCAAATAGGTTTAGTCTTGCTAAGGAGGATCTGAGGTTATCCAGTGGATCACAATCTTCAACAGAGTCACTGTCACATATGTATGAATGTCAGACTGGAAATATAAAGGAGAATGTTATGTACAACACACATGAGGGAATTCTCCTTTATTACTTCACTTTGGACAGGCTCCAACCATAACCTTAGATGCAGTGTTGGATGCCACATTTTAAGGAGGATGTGAGCGATTGACAGTGAGTACTCTATAAAACATGACAAAAAATTGATGGAATAAATTGTTGTTTAATGTAAAGAAGACAAGACTTGGGGGAAACATGAAAAGACTCTGAAAATATTGAAGATGGTTGCAAGGAAACAGGGAATAACCCATTCTTGTTCATTGCAGGTAGGACAGAAGTAACTTGCAGGTTAAGAAAGGAAAAAAAGTATTTTCTGATGGTACAGAAAATTAGGCCTTGGAATGAATTGCCCAGAGAACCTCCATCAGTGGATGCCCTCAGAAACAGGTCAGCCACAGCTCTGATGGGAAGAGTGTCAGCACAGCTGATGCAGCTGCAGGGCCCTCAAGTTACCTGCTAATTTTCTATGATTCTAGGAAAGAAACCTGTGGCTAGTTAGCAGGAGAATAATTTTTTGAGTTCTAGGATATTTTGGGTAACAGCATGTATTACCTTTTTCTTAGCTAATTTTTAATAGTTGTCTGAAAGCTCAAAGTTAAAGAGTGGCTTGACCCAAGATATTATTTCATCTTTCTACTTTCATTTTTGCTGTTTGAGCAAACTGCCTGGTCATGCTTTCCTCTGATTCTTATAAAGCCTCTTGAAGACAATATTCAGTGGCCTTTTATTTTTTTTTTCAAATGTGGGATCAATGACATTAAGTAGGAACACATTATTTCCTGAATATTTGCCTACAGCCATTATTGGATCATTTCTTCTACAGAGTCAACCAACTCATATTAACGTTAATGTGGATTCCTTTAAGTTTTGCTTTTTGTTTTTCAGTTGTGGCATTTAATAATCAATTTCTCTAATATTTTCCCTTTTCTGACACGATAATTCACCCTAGGAATCTGAGTCCATCTGGAGCAGTATATCTCAGGACTCTCAGTCCCAAAGTGCTGTGTGTGCTACACTTCAGCCTAGGAAGCAAGCTGAAACTTTATCAAATTCAAGGCTTTGCCTTACTATTACTTATGATATTGATTGAAATTCACTGGGTTTTGAGTTCTGAAGATGAACAAAGGTTGATCCTGAATTAAGTTGGTGTCAAAGAGTTTTTATGAGGCTGGCAACAAAGAGCTGAATAATCACCACAGGCAGCTTCCAATGGTGATAGCATCACAAATATATTCATTGCAGGATCAAACTCAATATCATTCTTCTCTCATGTACACAAATCCAAAAAAATTCCTTTAACGTTTACTATTTTAACTGGTAGCCTTTCCACATATTTTAGCTAAAAAGCAGGAGAGAAAGGACACAAACCTGCCAACATTGTGCGGGGCTTCGGTGGAAAAAAGAAAAGATTTTTTTAACTATTCATTTTGGCTGGCACTTGGCCATCTGAACACTTCTTGGTTTTTTTTAAGTAACAAGCTCTGCAAATTTCACTGCTGTTTCTGGAGACTTGGACAGTAGCAGTGACAGTGGATTTCTTCTTTCAACTGGAGAAGGTGTTTTAACTGCCTTTCAGAAGTTAAATCAATTCATATCTTTCTGTCTATAGCAACAGACTCTCACTGGAGCTGCAGCTTATGACTTTTATCTTGTTGTGACACCTGCTTTGGTCAAGTGGATTACTGATTACTCCTCCTGGAAGGTGTCAATACCGATGATGTTCAGTTGAGCAGCTGTCCTCCCTCTTCTATTATTATTATTCATGACGTGATTGATTCTTCTGAGGGCCTCAGTGATAGAAAACTTAGCAGTTCTTTGCTGCCTTTCTTTTAAAGGGACCTGAATGGACAATTATTGTTTCTGAAATGTGCTAGAGCCACCATTTCACCTCATCTATTGTTCAGATATCTCTGTGCAGCCAGATTGTGAGCAATGAAAAGGTGCAAGATGTGCCATTATCCATATGCTGAGAGCTATCAGTTGTACACTTATTGTCTCTTCAACAATGTCATTCATTACCTAGTATCATATTGAGAAGGGTTTAAAGGCTAGAAGAGAGAGAAGACACTAGCAGTGATTCCACCTAGACAAAGCTGAGGTAAGATATGGATTGGAGTCATTTTAATTGAGGGTATACCTCCATAATTAATTATTGAGCGTCTAAATTCTGGGCTTATTTTACATAATTTGTATCCATCTGGAAGTCATGTTGGCTATAGTCAGCTTCTTAATGCTGGCACTTGAGTCAAGAAGTTAACGATACATGGAGGGATGCAGATACATGGAACGAAGACAGAAAATGGAATGGAACCTATAGGATCTGCAAATGCTTATTCTGAAAAACAAATTAACAAATGAAATCAACTACAACATAAAGTAATTTTTCCTTCTAATATTTGAGACTACCGTAAAGAAAGTTATGTTCAACTGTTCTCTATCTTCAGTATAAATAAGAAACCAAATAGTTTCTTATGGAGCAAATAAAGCATAACTTGGATTTTAGAAATACCCTTAAGTGTTGTGTAGCTCTGGAAGATACTATGTGGGGTGGCACTGAAATCTTCCTCACTGGGAGATAAACATCTCTCACAGATTATCTAGACATCTTTGCTCTTTTTGGTAATGCAGGCAAATGAGCCAAGTGATCTTTGGTGTCCCAAAGGTATTCTTGACTGTTGATACTGAAGAGCTCCCTTGTTTTTCTATAATGCCCCAGGAGTTAAGATCAGCAAAGATCATCATCTAATTGCCACTTTGAAACAGAAGATGATGAGCACTGGAGTGAGAATGCTAAAGAGCCTTACTCCTGATCTGAGTCTATGGACACTTCATGTAGTTTGCAGGAGCGTCTCAACCACTTTCCCATTCTTCTGGGAAGTAGCTATGATTAAACAACAGGGAGGTATTTAAGGATGATTCTGGGCTGTTCCTCCAGCATAGGAAGCACTTGCCACCATTCCTAGGAATTCCTTGGGAACAACTGAAAACATAAAAGTCAATGGAAAGTCCATCTGCTGTCTGGGTTGGTTGGTTTGTTTTCCCTGCATCTATATTAATTTCAGTCTCTTGCAGAACTCTTGCTCTGGCCACAGGTCTTACTCAGGTAAGCAAATCGTCATTTTACTTTTTCTAATAATCACCTGCTCCTTCACTTGCTGTGGGCAATAAAAGAACAGAGTTGGCTGGTCACAGACCCTCTGAATCATCATTCAAAAATAAAAAATGCATACATGTGTTTATATCAGCTTGCACATACACCCCATGATTTGCACATAATAGTCTACAAACCCACAGTCTAGTTTTAATTTCTGTTCTAATAAAATGCAACTGTCCCTCCACGGCAGCTTCGTGAGTTTTACTTCCCCCACCCTCCCATTTTATTCTGCCGCATTTCCTTAGAGCATCTAGCTTACAGATTTTTCTCCAGTTACCAGGCTATTTGGCTTCCATCTATTCAATAATTCAAATATATGCATCAAATGCACGCCTGGCACATTTGCAGAAAGTAACATCCCCTTTCCTTTCTGCCTCTTCGTAGCCAGGTAATTTGTATAGAAGTTGCACAAAGATAACATGCTCCTGTTTGCCTCCAGTTATGGTTTGTGCATCAGCTCCCCCCGCCTCCCCTTTGCAGACTTCCATGCATCACATGTGAACCGCCACTTCATCGCCCTCACAGCCCCGTGAGCAAAGCCCTGTGGCATCGAGGGTTTGGCCTCTCTGGTGGCATGGCTTTGAGGCAGGCATGTGTATCTAAACAGAGGGGCAGCAGGGCTCTCCAGGTCCACCTGCAGCGCTGGTACGGAGATCAAAGGTATGGTTGCCATGCTTACATGCTCCCGTGGAAAAGTGCTCTTCCCCTCCTTTCTCCCTCCCCACCGTGACTTTTGACAGATTGGTATTTTGCCAGTTGTGTTTTCATTACTGAAGAAGCAGCGAGACAATCAAGTAGCACCTCCTCCACCAAACCCCCCCTAGGAGCAAGCCCCGGCCGACCGTGTGCCCAGGAGGCTGTAAGAGGAGGACAGGGCAGAGACGGGGGCTTCCCATCCCATGTGGCAGACATCTACTGTTTTCACTGCCTTTGTTTTTCTTTGCTCCTCCTAAAACCAAGACACTTGTTTCACCGTAGGAGCACCAAGGGCAAAGGTTTGAGGAGACCCCAAGAGGCGTTTGGAGAGATGCATCTTTTAGTGACCCCAATAGAAAAATTTAAGAGACTCCAGCAATAAATGAATAAAACTCCAACAAAGCAAGAACAAGTAACAAAGATATTGGGGAAAAGGAGACTTCTCTGGGGAATGGGTGAGGGATCGTAGGCAGGAAATAAAAGACAGATTAAGAAAACAAGAACTGTACAAGAGGAGGAGATACTTATGAGAAAAAAAAATACATTAAATTTGCAGTGAAAGGCATGGGATAAATGGAAAAAGCTGACCTGGATTAAATGAATTATTTGGCTAGACCAGTATCCTGTTCTCGTTCGATGTCAATACCAGATGCTGCAGGGAAGTGGTACAAGAGATACCTACGCAGTTGCAAAAGAAGCTTCGCCCAAACCCCAAGGCCAAGTACCAGTGAGTTCAGCCTTCAGCCAGGCAACTGCTGTGTAATTGCTTTATAACTGTGTAAAATGAAAAATATATCTGTGATGGCATTCTTATTGATGTAAATATCTATTTCTTGCAAAGGTTCAATGCAAAACCTTTTGATAATACCTTGGGGCAATACTTTCCAAGGGAAAATTACACCTTGTATCTCCTTTTCAGTAGAAATGTCTTGCCTTTTAATTTAATTGGTTTTCCTTTGCTTCTGCATTATAACGAGGGTGCAGCATAGCCATACCCAAACTAGTTTATGCCACTTAGTATACATATATCTAATATGTACATATATCAAATTAATATCATATCTATCCTCTCTTTAAGCGACACAATACTAATTTGTATGTATATCACAAAGTCATTATTCTTCAGGAATCAGACTTGTGAACAAGCAAACTTTTAAAATGTGCTTTAGACAAACGACTTGCCTAAGCTTTCTCTGCATAGCAGCTCTTGGCTGCATTTGGATCAAATTCATTAGAACACAGGCCCAACCACACTTTGCTTCGGCAAATTTAGCAGTAGCTCTTGCAAGTCTTTGGTGAGTCGTGATTCAAACAATACTCATAGACGGGTCTGGAAAGGAAAATTTTATAAAGCTGCTGCTGCTAATAAAGGACTTACAACCCAAATGCCAACACGTGCAACAAGTTTTCTCCCTTTATCCTAAATGCCTTTCAGTGTTTGCACTTCTTTCTGCTCCTCCCCCCCGCCCCGCCAAAGAAAAACACAAATTTTGCCCTAAGGGATATCAACATTAAAGAAAAAACCAGTGCAGTCATAAAGCTTTAGCATGACACAGATCATTCAACAGTTGTGCAATTACTCTGAAAAGCTACTTATTTTTGAACACAGAGCTTTCACTCAACGCAGGCCCGAGGCATCACGATCAGATCTGTATCTGCAGTATCTCAGCCAGTCTGATCTAGGGCTTTTGCTCATTACAGAATATGAAGCCTCGTGTGAGGTTTACATCTAGGTTCAAAGAGCTTCTAAAGCATTTTGGAGCTGGGCTGGCTTTAAAAAGTATTACCGAATCATAATAATTTCCAAGAATTAATTAAAAGTTGTTTTGGATACCTCTCATCCCCTAAATTCACCTGGTTTTCATTTTGTTTTAGGTTTACAAGCCGCTTTCCCTGCAGAATTCCTACAGACTAATGGAATAGTAAGTGACTACACAGAGGCAACAAGGAAACCAATAATACCCAAAGTGCTCTCAGGTAAACCAAGCAAATGAAATAGAGCATATTCCAAACATGAACATTTTTGAGAGTTATTATTTAGGGCCAGATACAGCTCCCACAGACCCTGAGCATGATCCGATAGCAGGGTAGGACCACCTAGATGAAGGAGTTGATACCCGTTGGTTTTTCTAAGCAAATTTCTATAAAACCGCTGTTCAGTACTACCTTTGAAAGCAGTAAGAAATCAAATTTTTCTCTCTTATATAGCTGCGTAGAAAAACATATTGAAATGCAGGGGAGTGTTTTCTACCCTCTAAATCATTGCGATCGTGGGCCACACGGCTTATAAGACTATCATTCTGGTAGGCAAGGACATAGCATTAGCTACAGGCTCCTCACCGCACCTTGCCATGCTGATACTACAGGAGTCAAGCCATTATTTTTCCACTCTTTTTACAGTCTCTTAAATATCAGCTTCTTTTTTTTTATTATTATTTTCTTAAACTTTCTATGAACCTGAGCTCCTCCTGACCCAAAAGCCCCAGTAATTCTGCTGACCCTCTTCTAAGTGTGCTTCTCGAAACATCCACAGCTATAGCTGTGGGACAGCCGCTCACAGATTAGCAACCTGGGTGGAAGCGATCGATTGCAGGGCCTTTTAGGGTAATGTAGTTTCAACACATACTGAAAGACATAGTGGTGCGGTGAAAATGACTTACAGGCCCAATTCCTTTCTGCAGCTCAACTCTATAAACTGCCATAATTCACTTCAAAGGAAAGACGAATGGGTTACTCTACATTTACACAAGAGTAACAGAACAGAGCTATGTCCTGAACATTTTGCAAGAAACAAAAATAATTTTTCACGCGTGCTCCAGAATAAAATTGGATTTTAATTTGCTTTGCATGCATTTGAGATAAAAAAGATAACAAGTCAGCACAGGAGTCTACATGCTGAAACAGCGACAACGCAATAGAATTTACAGACCTGTAGGAAGCAAAGTAACTCCTCAGTGGCCCCATCATGGTATTTCCAAAGGAACGTTACAAATTCTCATGGCCAATCCTGAAAGAAGTGGAAAGAATAGTTAAAACTAGAGGGTTTCCAAAGGAAAAGCAAATAAGATCAGCTGTCTCCTTGGATACGCAATGCTAAAAGTCAGTGTAGAATTGGTTTAGAGGATGTTAAACATTTTAAACTACGGAAGCAGCAAGATCATAACAATTATTTAAATATAACAAAGTCCAAGTTAAATAAAATACAAAATGGTAAGTTGTTTTTAAAGGCATGTTATTAAAAACAGTCTTGATAAAAATGTAATGAATATGTGGGACTGGATTGGAAAGAAAAGAAAAAAGAGAGAATACTGCACCAATTTATATTCCTTTTGAACTGTCTGTAATACAGACCTTAAAGTGCATTTTCAAACATATAGCATATCAAAGAAGCAGACATTTATTTCTAGCCATGGCACTTCTAGGATTTTGGTAAATGAAACCAGAAATAGTGTAGTGGAACTGTGCTGTGTGATAAAGCATGTACTGATGGGCTCTGCCCAACATCAGTAAACAATTGTTTTTTCCTTTAACCGAAGGAAAGAATTTCAGCAGTAAACAAATGCCTTGCGTCTTGCACGAATTCTTCAACAGAATCAAAGCAAACCTGTCTTTTCACACCTCCTGCATGTGCTGTTCCAAGTCAAAATACAAGTTATATTCCGAGATCTATCAGTTGCTATGTTTTCGATTAGGACAACCATGGTACACAAGGGTAGATCCAATACACTACAGCTTTCTGCTATAATCTCCCTGGAATCCACACCCGTTGTTGTAAGGATAATTATCTGGGTATCCCCGAGGCCAATTTTTGCAGTTTTCATATAAAAATCACCTCTTGCATAAGACATGGAATTTAAAATCATCCCCTTCACAGATATCATTGAGTCACTCCATTACCTCTGGGACAGATATAAATTATGCATTCTTTGATTCTCTTTTAAATTTTAGATGCACAAGGGGACAGAGAAGCATCTAAACGGTACTAAAAATATAAGGCATTCAAGAAAGAAACAATAACTTGTATGGTATTAACTGCTACAGTGCTCCGAAGGCTCCCTGCCTGGTCAAGAAAAGCACATAAAGCACTGAAACATAACAGCAGGCTTGCATGCTAATGGCTGCTGGTGACAAGGACTCATTGAATGTCACTGCTTCACATACTGCGTGCTGTTCATTTTTCTTATCTCTGTGACCTCTCCTTTGAAATGACTGATGAAACTCCCGTGAATTAGCATCTCCGCTTCTGGGCATTTGCCACCAAGAAGGCATTCAGTAACATCTCTACTAAAATACGAAAATAAAGCAAGGGAAAAAAAGAAATCATAATCTTAACAAAAAATAGTCACTATGTCTGCTAAAGGATACTTGGGGTGTCCTGCAAAAGGCCTGCTTCTCTGAAGCCTCCTCGTTAGGTTAGTTTTTACCTTGACGCCCTTTAAGAGTATTGGCTTGTCACAATACATGCATTCACATTTCAGACTTGGCTAACATTTTCATAATTGGTGTGAATAAAAAGGAATAGCTGTTACTGCAGGGGAAAAAAAAAAAGAAATGTGTCTGTTCTGATGCCCTGCTGCTGTGATGACCTATTTCACACTAGCATCTGTGCTCTTCTGATGAACCACTCCAGATGTAAGCTGGCAAAACAGCACTGCAAGTATGTTACCCAGACGTCCACTGAGTGCTGCAGATGTTTTCTTCCATGCTTCACATTTAATGTGTGCCTGATTAATTTTTTCTTTATTATTTCAACTACTTGGCCGGCAGAATTTCCTGTGAAGTTTGCGGAATCCGGGATCCAATCTGCAGCCATAAGGAGCAGCTCCCTTTGTGTGAACGGGTTCATTAACGTCTGGAATAACCAGCCAAAAGAGCCTTGGTCTGAATTGCCAAAAGAAATGCAAACTTCAGTAATCTATTATGCCTTAATATTATTTGCCTGAGGATTTAACACAATGTTCATTTCAATTTCAAAATTACAGATGTTTGTAATATTCAGATGCATCAGTCTGACCAAAAATATTATGCCTGTTCTCTGCCTCAAGCCCTTGACCTGAATGAGGTTAGTGACAGGGATATGAATGACTTGAGCAGAAAATGAAACACAAAAGTAGTTTTATCGTGAAGTACAATATTTCTTCTGTCACTTAACCATTTTTTTTTCCCTCTCAAAATTACAGGGTAGACTGCAAATCTTCAAGGCTAGCAGCCACTACGACAGCCTAAGTGCCATTTAAAAGAATAATAATTTATGAGACGCCTTGGTAGAATAGCAAAGGTCACAGAGAAGACTCCCCAGGGAGGACAGGATGACAAAGGTTACAAAGATGACTAAAGACTCGCCTACAGAAAGGGATTTTCTTGGAAGGGAGATGTTTTGTTGCAACAACTTCATCCTACCTAACACACAGTCGCCTCATCCAAACGACCAGTTCACCTTTAGGTTAGCTATAAGGCATCGCTTACAAAATACGGTCCTGAAATTCCTGGCTTAGCAGCTTGGCCATGTGCCCAGGGGCCTTTGGGCTGCTGCCAGACTGAGGACGCTGTGGGTCTGTCCCACAGGGCACAAGCGGATGCCTAGTGACCGATGTGATCCCACCTGGCGGATCAAACTTGAAAAATCTGCAGAGTCTTTGCAAGTCAGTCCCCAAATAGATGCCACTTCTGGGGCACTCAGTACCATTTGCAGACCTCTAACAGACCACCACAGACTGCTGCAGTTTCTCTTGGAAGCAATGGGAAGAGTTGGTTTACGAGGAGCCTAAGACACATGGTTGACACATTGCTCCCAGGCAGCTGTAAATCTGCACACCAGCCACCACGCTACACAGCAGTTTGGGTTGCTTTTTCATGCCACAGCTAGAGCATTCCCCCCCCCTTCAGCTGCCGCAAGTACAGAAAAAAAGAGACAAGGATGAAGACAAGCAGGAACAACTCTTCTTGGCACAGCTCCACTCTCCGCAGCATCATCTCTGGGCTCATAAAATACACATTAACTGGTGGGAGAAGCTGGCTGCAAACCTGGGGGTAACCAGCAGTGTCTGCAGAACATCAGCATGATAAAGAAAAGCTTAACCTGCAGCCAGCATGCAATACAAGACAACTCTTATCTCTTCCGAAATGTGCGGCCATAACTATTTTGAAAACAGACAGTTTCCAACTGCTCCCAATCGGTTGTGAGAAGTTTCTGCCGCCAGATCAATGGCTGGCCCTCGCAGAGGAGGTCTGCATGGCTCTGAAGGGTACAGCTGTAATATTTGCCGATCAAGAAGAAGTTATTGATTGCTTTGAGTACAAAGGATTACGCTTAATTGCTGTAGGACAACTACCACTAGATCCCATCTTCCTGGTATTTGATCTCCATGCCAGGCCTCCCAGTTCATAGAGAAGTATCCGAGGGTTTGGTAACTGTTCAGATAGATTTACCCAAGGCTATCTTTGGGGACTGTCATCTATTTTCTGTACTAAAATAGGGCAATTGGCTGAAGGGGACTAATGCCACAGACATTAATAGTATCTGCGTTCCCTTGCTCTGGCAGTCCTTGGTCTATCACCATGGCCAATGAAGCCTTTGGCTGGCTATTCAGATCACAGAACGGTTTCACAGTCCCATAACCGCATGCCGATGACAGCAGAGTGTGCCTTTGGGATAGGGAAGGGCAGAAGGCAAGCGGAAGGCAGGATGCAGCCAACCAAGCCTCTGATGCCAACGGCGTCTTTTATCCTGCACATCACCTGCAGGAAGAAGGGAAAGGGAACTCGATGGCACAGGAACATTGCGAACACAACAAATAATTCAGGCGATGCCCACTCTGGAGAGACAAGTCTACTGGGCGCACTGCCAGGGAACCCTCCTCAACCTGGTCGAGAAAGGGAACCGGCATTTCCAACGCATGCTTTGCCTAATGCTTAGAGTCGCTTACTCCAGCGCGGCAGCTCCCTCTCAGTGCCAAGCCTTGGCGGACTCTACGTGTGGGGTTTTATACTCTCCCGTGTTGGTTTTATGTGCTCTGTCTTCCTTTATTAATTTTAAACAGAAGGGGGGGGGATGTAAATTCACCGTTGGGGATATGTCAGTGTTTGCTCAACATGCTCTATATACCTTTATTAATTTTGTATTGAACGGTGGATGTGATTTCACTCTGGGGGAAATGAGGGATAGCAAAAGGCCTTTCCCGCAGCAGGGCAGCAGTGGGGAAGGGGAGATTATTTTTCTGTGGGTTTGTTTTAAGTGATTTGCATGCTTTCATGGATTTCCAAAGCTGAGGAACTTACGCTTTCATGAACAGGCAGTTTCAGTGCCATGACCTACTGGTCTGAAGAGGCTGATTGCCTTAATGTGGCCTTTGTTATGCAAGTCTTACAGCTTACAGTACCTTTTAAAAGCAGTGGTGCAAGAACAGTATGTAAAGGGGGAAATTAGAGAGTTTCAAAATTAAAACATATTTCCAAATAAGACATTTTTTTAACAGTACAAATGCATAAAAACCATGTGAACTATAAAAGGGTTGTTGTTTGACACAGGTTCACAAGTTTTAACTCTCGGCCACAAAGTTTAACTCTTGTCCCACAGCAAAAATTGCCTCAATCAGTGTGACCAGCTTGGCAGCCTGTCATTTCCACCCCTGCGATTCCCGGCCCCCTGACAAGCCGACACCTGCCTTGGAGCACGCAGGGACATTTGACGCCCTGGACTGCTATTCCCTTAGGCTTGATGGAGATGTTGCAGAGAGTTGCTCACTTCTAGATATCCCTTTGCTATCTACCTTTAATTCACACAGCAAGGTTACATTCCATCATACCACATCCCTTTGTTTTCAGACTCTTGGTCCGAGTATATCTTTATTCCTCAGTTTCATCACAATTGAGAGAATGTCCCCTTACTGTCCTATTTACTTTTCTGGAAAAAAATTCCCAGAGAAAAAAAAAATTTCATGCCTCCCTCAGTTTCCAGAGACTCCCAGGTCACAACTTGTTCATATTTAGCTTTGCTAGATGCTGGGAAATAATAAACAGTGGTGTCCGGATGGGTCTGGATCTTTCAGATAGACAAAAGGTAAGGCAAGTATAGGTGCTGTTCATCGTTCAGTTTTTCACTGAAAAAAATATGTATTTTTTCACACACAATTCTGTAAGGCCAGGTACAGAGCCTCCTTCCACTTTTGGAAACCTCTGCACATCACAGCTCTCTTTTCCTCTTCTTCTCCTACTGACTTTCACAGCACAAAGTCTGGGACTTCGTAGCTCTTCTCCGGCTCCTCCAGCACGCGGAGGATGGAAGGCAGCTTTACGTTTACTGCACAGGACAATCCAAATTGGGATTCCTCTGTACGGTTGACACCTCTGTGACTCCTCGGTCCAGGGACCTGTTGTGGGAAGGGGACCATGGACTGAAGGTATCAATGAACTGCAGTTTGGGGACAGTTTGGCTGTACAGAGAAGGGAGATGAATATTCATATGGGCAGTTTAATGCTTTTGTTTGTCATTCCCCAGGCGGCTGTGACATGGAGGATGCCTGACCAGCCAGAAAAAGCCCTATTTTACTGATCAGAAGATGCCACAGTAAGATTTATAGTTTTAAATAAGGACTTCCCAGGATTTATACTGCTGAACAGTGCCTTACTGAGACTGCTGCTCAGAACAAACTTGCAATGGTGAACTGAATTAATTACTTGTTTGAGTAAAGCATGTTATAGACTTGAAAACTGAATTATGGACTAGCTGGCTCTCATGGCACATGTTTATGGTACAAGTCATTCTTTTCCTAACCTGGTGCAGCTGGCAAATGAACTCCTTGTGTGACTGATGGCAGGGGCAGAAAGTTTCTGCACTGGGAAGCACGGTTCCCATTTTGAGCACCAGAGAGAGCGGAACTGCTTCAATTGAAAAATGAGCACGGGAAACAGGAAAGAAAGGGGCTAGGGGACTGCAGCTGGCTGTCACGGGCTCCGTAGGTCAGCGCTTTTATACTTGCTGAATACAGCTGGATATTGAACAAGCGGAAGGGAAAGGGGAAGGGCAGGATTTGGAAACTGGCTCACATCCATCCAAGACAATAACATGCAACCCAGGGAAAAAGTAATAAATACCAGGTACACGTCAGAGCACACAATGCTAACAGCCTTTAATAAAGGCTAATGCAACGATACTTGCCAGCCTCCTTGCTGTGCTGCCAGCAGCCTGGGTGATCCCAGAGACTGAAGGGGGACAGAAGTCAGCCAGTGCTCCACGTTCTTTGTCTATTAGCTGCGTCCTGCACAAACCGCAGGTCAGCAGTGGTATTCTGTGCCCAGTTTCTCTCAGAGTCCTCCAAAAATAGAATGTGGGCTAGAGTTCTGGTTTCTGTCCTTTGCCTTCCTGCAAGCCATCTTTCTCTCGTCTCTTTCAGTGCCACTGTTTATGAAACTCTGGAGGGGAATTTCATTCAGCTGTTGCCTCTCTTCACCCTGCAGAAGAGAAGGCTCGGGAGGGTCCTCACCACAGTATTCCAGTACTTAAAGGGTGGCTATAAAAAGGAGGGAGGGTCTCTCTTCATGAGGATCCACATGGAAAAAACAAAGGGCAACAGGTACAAGTTGCACCAAGAGAGGTTTCATCTCAATATAAGAAATACATTTTTTACAATGAGATCAATCAACCACTGGAGCAACCTCCCCAGGGACATAGTAGAGTCCCCATCACTGGAGGTTTTCAAGGTGTGACTGGACAGGGTGCTAGATAATCTCATCTAGGCTCCCTTTCCCACAGAAGGTTGGACAGATGATCTTTTGAGGTCTCTTCTAATCTGAGCTGTTCTACGATTCTACGATTAGCTGTCCCCGCCAAATCCTACGTGTCTGGAGACCAATTCCCAGAGCTTCCCATCCAGAACTCCAAAGCTGCCCATACAATCTACTCTCTCCCTCTGAGGATAAAGTTATCATAGAATAATTTACATTGCAAGAGACTCCTGGGGGTTATCTGGTCCAATCTGCTGCTCAAAGCACGTTGCTCAGGGGATTCTCCAGTCAAGTTTTGAGTATCTTTGAAGATGGAGATTTCACAGCCTCTCTGGGCAATTTGTGTCAGTGTTTGATCACACCCATGGTGATTTCCCCCCACCCCCCAAATAAATACAATCAGAATTTAATATGTTCCAAATTGTGTCTGTTGCTTCTTCTCCTACCATCATGCATCTTTGAAAAAAGTCTGGCTCTGACTTATTTATCCCCTCCAAGTAGGTAGCCGTAGACAGCTGTAAGATCCCCCAGTAGCCTTTTCATTTGAACAGTCTCAAGATCTTTCCACTTCTCATGCATCCTCTGCTCCAGCCTGTTGTGCATCTTGGTGGCCCTCCATGGGACTTGCTTCAGTGTGTTCATGCCTTTTTTGTACTGGGGAGCCCAAAACCAGACACAGTACTTCAGAAGTGGTCTCACAAGTGCCGAGTGGAGGGCAATAGTCACTTCCTGCTAAGCTAGGTCCAGCTGAAAGCATCCAGGAGGCTGCAGAGCACAGAGCTAGAACAAAATGCCCTAGAAATGTGTGCCCAAATGTGAGCAAAATATACAGATTTTCGCTATGAGTGGACTAGCACCGAAACAAGAAGATGAGAGCTAGCCACCTGAACCCAGAGCAGTAGCAGGCACACTGGTAAGACAGAACCGCCAGTTGAGAGAGCGCGCACAGAAATGAGGGGAGAAAGGTAAGGAACATCATAACATTTCAGAGCACATAACCACTTGAATATTAGTATGAAGCAGCTACAACTGAGCTTAAATTACTGCTGATCCTAACAGGTATAAGAACAGCAGTAATTTTCCCATTATAATATAATAAGGAACTGTATCACGCAAACAGATTTTCTTAATATAAGTGTAGCCTGGTTAAACACTGTGTAGCACCAGCGTGAACAGATCATAAAATGGGCCAAAAGGGGTATAAGCCAATTGACTGCAGAGACATTTCTGTAACCCAGTATTAAAGAAAAAAGAAAGGGGGGAAAAAAAGACTGCCATCCATTCAATCTTTGTCAAGAGATGACCTATTTGCGTCTTCTATCCAGACTGACAGTATCCTGCAAATAAAATTACTCATTGTTCTGCAAAGCTGCATCTCCAATACACAGTACTGCAACCTTCATATACCCAGAAATGAGACCACTAATAACAAGATGAAAGAATTTCTAAGGGATACCAGGAAGGCAGCACACATGCATGTGGGAAGAAAAATAGTGATGCATCTACCACCATTGTGAGTAACTCCCTCAGCAAAGAGCCAGTTTAGTATTAAGACCGTGAAGTCTGCCTGAGACACGGTAGCAGCAGTAGGTCTAGAGGAGAACACTTTTATCAGGACTGCAAATGCTGGCTCTATTATCAAAAAGCAACTTTGCATTATCATGGGGTTTTTACAGTGGCAACCGCAGCACGAATTGAGTTCACACCCAGAGCTGATCATAAGGAGCAATGGAAAGCGAAACTTGGGTTTCTTCTTACTTGTTACTGGAAGAAAAGAACGAGAATGAAGGAGGCTCTTATGTTAGGAATACTGATCAAAGCACTGGAGCAGCTGGCAAAAGTTTCTGATCAGTGCAATGATTCGGGAAATCTGCACATGAAATACAAATTCTGGTTAATATTTAAGATATTATTCAGATGAGTAACTCTCTGTCATGGATACTTTTCTGCCAACATGGATTTACTATGTGGACAAGACTTTCAACAAGTCCATTCTAGACCAGAAACATTGTCCACTTCTTCCCATTTTCCTGGAGGGAAGGCATTAAAATGTCAGAAGTTAATGAGTTATACAAACTCTTTTTTTTTTTTTTTTTTTTTTTTTCCTTTAAATTTACCCTCCCTTGCAAAAGGCTTATTCTGATTTCTTTTGATACGGGTTTCTCACAGAGGTTTACTTATGATAAAGTCTTGTCCTTGACCCAGAAAAAATTAGGCACTGATGGTATCAGAGGATCAATTTTATGCAGAGAGGGAAGCGGTCTTGTGGACTGAACTGCCTTCTCTAAAACCATGGTCCATGAACTAATCACAATTGCAAAATGCTTTCAGCAGGGGTATAAGCACTTGCCATGTTTATATTTATTAAAATAATCTGATGGGACTGGGGCCACAAAGTAATTTTTGCGGTTGGAAGAGGTTAACAGCACAAATAAGGTTAAAAACTGCTTCCTAAACTGTTTAGAGTAGAGAATTTTCAAATACATTATGTCTTGGACTACAGGCTAGAGGAATGAGCAGTGCTTGTGGGGGTTCCCAACGACTATTTCTTACTAGATAAGCTGTTCGGATGGAGATTTGCTGGAGCTTCTTGCTGGACTCCACTTTCACTCCCAGTTGTTGTGTGTCACATAATTAAGCCTGGAGGGGATACGTGTGTGTCTCCCCATGCCAACGTTCACAATACAACAGGTTCTGCTTGAGATGAGAAGAGGCTTTGCAGCTATCTATCAGCAAGAATCAGCGAGGACACCTGAGGCATTCTGCCACTCCACGCCATCACAGTAATGAGCGGGCAGATGCCCTTGACGGAAGGAAGGGTCATTATTTTTCTGAACAGTTTCCCTACCCACATTACCAGCCTGCTCGCTTCCAGTTTAACAAGCTGCTCTTTAGGCAGAAATCAGCCTGACAGAGACTTTAAGAAACACAAGTATAATTAAGATCTGTTAGATTTTGGATGCACCTTTGCCATATCACCGCTGATTTGGGAGTCTGCAACTGGTGGCAACAAGCTTTCAGTGGAGAAAAATTTGAATGAAATAAAAATAAACAACTCCCCCCAAAAACCCCAGCAATCAAATATCAGGGGGTGTCTTCCAAGCAAGAATGTTAATGGCATCCTTTCACACCTCTACAGCCTTGCACGTGGAAAGTTTCTGCAAAACCAGTCTGCATCCTCTGAACAGCAAAGCGTAGCAAGAATTCTGTACTGGAAAAAATTCTTAAAGCACGTGTTCTTGCTTAAACACTAAAATTGCAAAGTGTCTACACTCAAGCAACTACAGCCATGCAAATTAAGGTCATGTTTTGCACAAACCAGATTCCTCCTGTGCCTGCAAGTGACTTCTATGTGCATTTGTAATGTCCCCATCACCAAGGCATCTGTGCCACGAGCTAATAATGGACATAATAACAGAATAATGGAAAAGCTCTTATACTGAAGATTGTGTAAGTACAGAGGCCACCGCTGGAAACATGGAGACAGGGTCTTCAGTAGCCTAGTCCTAAGCGCCATGCTTTCAAAGAACAGCAGCCATTTGTGCAGTTGACTTTCTGTTTTTGCAAGTACACATGCATATTAAAGATCACAAAAGCAAGAAATTAGTGAGGGTAGAAATGTCTCATAAAGGATTTCCAAAACCAGGGATGGTCTGCAGTGCATGTGGCAGCACATGGTGTTGTCGTGGTTTAAACCCAGCCAGCAGCTAGGACTGACCACGCAGTCACTTGCACAGTTCCCCCCGTTCCCCCAAGAAGGGCAGGGAGAAGAGGGAGAAAAGGATGAGAAAGGAAAGGACAAAAAACCTCATAGGCTGAGATAAAGACAGTTTAATAAAACAACAGCAGAAAAGGAAAATAACAATAATAATAATAATGGTAAAAGAACATACAAGACAAAGTAATACAACGCAAGACACTCTCACCACCCAGTGAATTGGTTGCCCAGCCCATCCCAAGCATTGATCGTGGATTCCTGCCCCCCCGGCCAACCCCCATTTATATACCATGACATCTATGGTACAGAATATTCCATTGGCCATTCCATTGTTCTGTCTATGCTCCTTCTTAGCTTCTATGAGAAGCTGAAAAAAGTCCTTGAATAGTATAAACATCACCTAGCAACAACTAAAACAATATACATTATTGACTTTCCTTTCATATCAAATCTGAAACACAGCAGCCACTAGAAAGAAAATTAACTCTATCCCAGCTGAAACCAGGACAGATGTATTTTGCACCATACAAATACAAATGGGGCACTTCTCTGAAAACAAACTTCTACTTTCATGCATGCTCTGCAGTTAGACTGAAAAATTTAATTTAGTTTTTTAAGCTTTTAAACATAGAAGCTGTTACAAAAATCAGAAAGGGATTTCCATAGGGTGTAAAGAGGTCACAGAGAAAGCTTAAACCCGTTTAGAGAATTAGTTCAACAAAAGAAATCCTTACACATACTTGACTACAAGTTTGCAAAGACAAATATCCAGATTTCTGCAAAGGTCATTTCAGGTAAAGGTTTGAAATTCATACTGTTTCTTGAGACATCCAAGTGTATATCCAACAGGAATTAGAATAGGAAAAAAATCTGGTTTGTTTTGTTTGCCTGGAATCTTCCACCTTTAAAATCAACTTGTTAAAAACACTAGTTTCCATCTGCCAACAGCACCACAGCATATATATAGTGCTTTAAGTGCAGAAGAGGCTATGAAGTCCCTCAGAAAACCCACGCTATTTCAATTAGGACATATTTTGATGATGTTTCCTGCAAGTTTCCAAGTGATGGCTGGGTCAGCAAGCTCTGGCACAAAACAGCCGGCAGCTGGGTGTGGACCAGACAGCGTGTGGACAGGAGTCAGGCTACGGACAGCACTTGAGCCAGAACGGTTGTTTCCGCACTGGAAATAAGGCTCTGCTTTCTAAAGCATCTGCAGGATACTCCCTCTCAAGGAAAAAAAAAGCCCAAAAGCAAAACCAAAACAATTTTAACAATTTTAAAATACAGTCTTTAAATCTACTTCACTTAGAGTTACATTGTAAGAGGATTTATGACTAAGATGGGAAGAAAAAAAAGCTTCTAAATTAATACTTGCAATTTTGAGGAGGATATCATAGAAATTATGTTTAAAGGTCCAACCCTGGCAGCCCACGTGCAAGTAAATTGTTCTGTACAGCTCAGTAGCACCCACTTTCATGAATAAGGATATGTGGCTAGAGACAGACTTGTAGGTTTAAACTGGTTGCTTTATTTGTGGCATAAATTTCCTCCAACTAGTCAGAGAGCTGGAAATGTCCTGCTTCAAATAAAACCCAAGAACACAGTAGTTAATATATATTTGTAGGGCAGCTTGAAAAACTCTTATGAAAAAATGTTTTTTAAAATCTTTTTCCCCACTGAATGGCTTAGAGAAGAGCGTCCCTGACAAAGGCCCATACGGGGCCAAACACTGGTTATTTGTTCTCTTTTGCTTTTTACAAATGAAGCAAAATACAGTTAATACATTATGCATGTCTTCCAGCATATTTTTATTTAGCCTGTTTTGGTTTCTTGTGCCTTGGGAACTTTCACTTTGTTTTGTTGTGCCTTGGGAACTTTGATTTTGTTTTTCCAGTTAATAATAAAATTGAAATATTAGGGGAGGACATCAACCAATCTACAGCGCGTGAGATTTGTTTAAGTTTCAATGAAACGGCCTCTCAACGTCTCTTTTCCATTCCCTTATCTTATCAGTCACCAAACCACTCTCAACAAGCTGGCCTGTCACAGGAGCGGTGCGGGCCAGTTGCTATTAGTCATTTCATTTCCCGTTAACATGATCTGTTGTTTCACCCGCAGGAATAACATAGACTTTTTCCAGTAACGTGCTGTAGCATCTCAGCACTGTGCAGTTTGGGTAGAGAAATGACTCTGTGCCTTATACTGTTAGAATTACCACTAAGGTAGTGTTTAAAGCAGGCAAGCATATTAAACGAGCGAAAGACAATCCTCTGTCACAAGGAATTCCCTCCTATTGCAGAAGTGAAAGAGTGAGAGAGAACAGCAAAGCCTAAGGGAGAAAGAAGGGGAAGGGAGGACAATTGTCATGAGATTAGAGAGTTAATTACAGTCATTACATTCACATCTCGATACCACTTTTTAATTTTTTTTGGGGATGGGGGGGTATCTTTTGACACGTAGCAGCAATTTCTGTTCCCTTGGGAACATAAGAGAAAGGTGGGGAATATGAATAAACGAAGGAAATTAGGACCAAAGAGGTGGGAAGCAGGGTGGTGGTTGAAGGGTTTTGATGGGGCTGAAAGCCAAGTTCAGGCTAAGTGACAAACGCAGTGAGGCAGAGAGGGAAAAAACGGTTAGAAATGAAGATTTGCAAGGGCAGGAATACAGGAATGAGCGGTCCCATGGCAGGTCTGAGGGGTCGGCTTTCCCCCGGCACTACTCGTCTCTATCCTGCTCTACCCCGCTGGCTGGAGAGCAGCATCCATACACCACCACTACAATAAAATGGTATTCTTGGGATGCTAATTTCCCCCTTCCTCTTATCCCAAGGGGATATCCTTAGTCGGTCCCTAAGTGTCCCAAAAGACTTCCAATCTGGGGCAAAGAGGAAGGGTGCCTACATGGATACCCTCCTGGAGGGTCACTTTATTTTTCTGAAGGAGGTACAGAAATTGTCGGTCTGTCTGTATATGCCTAGACAGCAATCTACAAATGTGCCAGCTCCTTCTTATATGGCTGCAAGACAACTTGGACTGAACCAGCCCTGTTCCTGGCTCTTCAAAGCTTCAAGCATGTAGGTCCTACACAGGAAAACAAGTTTTTCCAACACTCTCAGTGGAGAGACTGTTCCAGTCCTTCACAAGGTGGTGGAAGACTCTTCCAGGATGTCATCCTCCTCTCTCCTCTTGTTTGAGCATCAAATCAATGCAGCTCCTCTATTGTGAACAGCACCCGGGGGGGAAATGATCTGTTATGGAGCAGATCGCCTATATGTGACCCATTTACAACAAAGCTTTCCTCCTTCTTACCCCGATTCTATTTTTCTGGTGGTGATTTTGTGGTTTTTTTCATTTGCTAGGGGCTTGTTTGTTTATTTATTTAGCCTGGGTCTGATAGGACCCTGAAAAGGTGCAAATTAAGTGCTGAACAGAAGCTCCTCAGATGCAAGCTCGCTGCCCAGGTGAGGGAGAAGGGAAGGGCTTCAGTGTCTCACAATTAAACTGTCTAGTCCTGCCAGTCCCTACCCTCTCCCTCTCCCTGCACTCTTGTCAGCTGTACTCAGTGGTACAGTCGTACTCTTACCGTCAGCATCCCCTGGACACAGCTAACATACCCGGGAATCACACTCTGGTATGCCTGAACAGAGCAGGAACTTTCCTGGCTTATAGCCTGGGAATGAGCTGAAAAGGGATGAGAAGCTGGTACAGAAACCCTCAGTTGCAATTGCCACTGGCAACTCGCTATCCCGCCTCTGATAAAGCTTCCCAGGGTACCTCATATGGTTTCTACAAGATCCATAGCCAATTCAAGAGGCAATTGCTAAAGATGGACTGAAATGCAAGTCTCTGAATTGCCTTTTAGGTGACATTACTTTTTCTCAGCCCTGATAATTCTTCAGCAACATGGCTTGTGAATGCTGCGGGCTGAGACCAGGCTGGTAAACCCAGGTCTGAAAGACAGCTGGCAGAATTGCTCAGGTTAACTCCAGGCTGCCCACCATAGCGTGGACCTTCAAGTGGGGATTGCAAGTGTCTGTCAGGCACAGAGCAACAGCAGAAAGGAAAAAAAAAAAATAACAAGATTGGGAGACCCTGGTAGAAAAATGCACCTTTTGGTGGCCCTAAAAAAAGTGCCTTTTAGCTTTTTTAGTCCTAAACCTTGCTGGTGACGTGAGCTTTTTGAGACTAAAAGGTATAAGCTGTCTGACCAACAGCCCTGAAGCTGACAGCATTGGAGAGACATCAGCTGGCTGCCCTCTAAAAGGGCCAGCCAGGGCTTGAGTGGCAACCTGGGCCAGCATCAGCTTTTCAAACTACTGCTGCTGCAGTCACTGTTGCAGCAAAGCATGGGACAACGTTGCTAACAGCTGGGCTGCCAAGAGCTGACTTTGTGCTTTGTGCAAAATGAAAAACCTCAGGGTGTTTTTCTGCCACTCCTCTTGCACTAAAGACAGAGTTTTTCAATCAAACAAAAATGGTGTAGTCAGTATTAGACTACTCACCTGGCCAAAAACCTACGTCCACCCTTAGATAAGAGTTTCTCACCTGCTCCAGCTTCCCCTGTAGCTTAAAAGAAGTCCTTCAGGGAAACAACCAGCCTTTTTCCCATTCCTTTCCTGCTGAACCCAGCATCCGGCACCTGGATGGATTCCCCCTCTGCTACTAACTGGGATTGATTCTCCTTGGTCCTCCTATACAGGCTTTTGAAGTCTAACTCCAGCATACTCACAAGAGGCTTTCCCCAGCTAAGGAAGCATGACATATATCAAGCACCTCAGCGTTTGAGCCACACAATCAGCATAAGCCCTCCAACTCCAGATGACCTGCCATGGTCACAGGGAATGAAAGCTGCTCGTTTGCATCAGTGTACCACTGCACTGATAGCATTAGCTCTGCCTCTTAATGAGTCTAATGAGCCTGGGAATGGCAGCACTGGAGTGGCACACCCTGCCTTGGAGACATTATTTCAGGTTGGAAAAGAATTGGCGCGGTTACGACTCCTCTTTACTCTGCTGCTACAGTTGGGATGGACAAGCCCAAAGGTGAGCCCAGAATTAACTGCTCTGGCACTGCCGTTCTTCCAGTTCCTCCCCTATACCGCAATGTGTAGTCTCTTGCCTTAGTGGAATAAAACCCAATTCAACCTTTCCAGGTTATTCTCCCAGGGGAGAAGAAAACCCTGTTAAAAAGTGCTATTCCATAAAACACTATTCTGTATTACACTTTCATCAGCTTTAACTTCATACACTCGGTACTGCTCAGCATCCTCTTTTCAAGCAAGGAACACAGCCATCACATGCTTATGCTAATAAAGCACATGTAATATCCTCTTCCTCCCTGTTTTCTTTTGTCTCTGGGGTCCATATATTAGGAAAGGGATTCTCTAAATGGTGTTTAGAAAAGCTTCCAACCAACTATTTCTGTTTGCTTTCCTTTATCACTGTGCTGAGGTTGCACTCAGCTGATACAGAGGTTCAGTTTTTCCAGCTGGGAATCAGACCAAGACACAGCAGCAGAAGCAGCAGTCAGATCCCACCGGCAAGGCACAGATTTTCAAAGCTGTTGTGAGTATGAACTCATTTAAAAATCATTTAAGAACCATTTAAATTAATTACAAAAAAAGAGAAAGAAAGCTTACCTTACTAACAGCTTTAGGGTCTGTACTGTATCTCATCTCTCAGCCTGGATCCCAGATGGTCAGAGCACCAAATTGCTATTTGAGTTTTAATTATTCTTGTTATTATATTCAAGATATGTCTGGAGACAAATTATGAAGCTCCTTATGAGTGGCCAGGAAGTAGGCACACATAAAGACCATCAAAAGGCCTCGTCATACCTTGCGTTGTGGCAAGGGTCAGGTCACCGAACTGTCCCATGCAGGTCTGTCATGATTAAAAAAGCTGCAGGCAAACCCAGCATCCAAAAAGTCTTTGCCCAGTTAACATCCGTGCATCATGCTCCTTATCAGAGATGCTTCTGTGTTCGCTTGCAACACTTCTCAAATACTTGCTAGGGTTCTCAAGCTGGCCAGCTATGGCCTTAGGTGAAGCTGATTATTGAGCTGTGCTGGCTTGAGTCTTAGTACCATCCTACTTCACTCCACCCGTACAGACTGAGCTAAGTGCAGAAAGATTGTCCTGCAGATGGCATATGGGATGCAAAGCTGGTTCCTGGCATTCCTCGGTTCCCCGATCTTCATCCCACGCTCACAACCACAGCGTCATTGAGACCGTTCATGCACCACAGTGGGAGTCCTAACTAGCTCCAGGATGCAGCGGGGCCAGCAAAATCAGACACCCCTGATGAAAGAAACTGCAGCTTGAACTGTCGGTCTCAGGCAGGGGCAAGCAAACCAGCAGGCAAAACCAGCAGACCCACGTCAAAATCTTTTTTTGCTGGTACATCGGAGGTATTTCAGTTGCCTTTGCCATATTATTAATTCATGCCCTCTCCACGCATCATTGCCTCACTTAGAGTCGCATAGAACCTAAACATATATTAAAAACACTATCACTGCATAAACAGCTCATTAAAATGGATTTAAAATGGGGTCTATAAAACTAAAATAAACAAATCTAAACCAAGGGTAGAATGCCCTTAAAATTAGAGATTTATGCTTGACTGGAGAAAACAAACGAGAGACTTCTCTCATTTCAGCCCTACAGATGTGCCTACCCAACTGTATATCCTGTAACAACTTAAAAGGCAGATCCAATGTGATTCCTCTGTAGGCAAACACTAATCTCTTTACCTTCACAGACAACTGAAAATAAATGGAAGTTGAATATTTGCTAGTTTAGCTCGATTATTCCAAACAGACTCTATTTTCTCTAATTCCACAAAATAGATCCCTTTAAGGATATGCTGATGCGCTCAGTGGTTGTCTTGCGCTTCATCTGCCCATTATCTGAGCTGCAAAATCAGAGACAGCGGCAGCTCCACTTCATAAAAAAGACTGGTTCGATACCTTACGGTAAGACTGTGCCCATGCTAAGAAAGCCTGCCTTGAGGAAACCCATTTTTGTAACTCAGTGGGCATATATACTACCAAAAAACCTCTGAGACTGTGTTTCAGCTTTAGTGCAACTCAAGTGACCTGGATTTTACAGCAGCATTCACCTCAAAATGCACAGATGAAGAAGCATTTTGAAGTGTTCAGGATATCACAATAAGACAAGAGACTGAGCTGTTCCTCTGCCCACAAGGAATGGAAATACAGGATTTGATTTTCTGACAGTGATTTAAAAAATATTTATAACTAGACTTACAGATTGCAATTAACAGATAAGTGACCTAGCCAAAATAAAGACAGTCCATTCAATGCAATAAGTTCAATATTATACTTAGTGCTTTGGAAATCTTCCCTTCTGTCTGGTCGCCAGAGTAAACATCTGCCTATTCATCTTTTTAGAACAATAAACACATCAGTTCTAGGCATCACATTATATTATTATGGGACTGGCTATCAAAAGGTATGTGGCAACAATAAAAACTCAGGAGTATTTACTGCTTAATAAGCTTGAGATCCAGCACTTCCCAGCTTAATGCATTATTACTGGGGACATTAGTTTCAACATCCAATTTCCAGGGGACACGAAATGTTCAAATCCAAGTGGAAGAGAAAATGAACTGGTCCAAACGGCATTTAGATTTTGAACAGCAGTTTAAAATAACAGGTTTTCCATTCTAATCTGTAATACCTAATGAACAATATCCTTAACTCTGAAACAAACTCCCACGTTTTGCCTTGCACTTTCTTATTCATTATCCCATTTTGGAAAGGATGCATCACAAAAATCTTTTCTATGGTGTTTTAAGAAATAAACTACTTTCAGTCATTTTAGTAGTACCACAATGGGAGCCAAATTTCACAGCATCTATGATATGAGAAATTGCCATTTGATTCCTCCCAATTTGTTTTAAACTTTCTTTTCCACTGAGACCCTTAGCAAACCACAGTCCTTCCCACTTGAGGGTGAGACACCAAACATAACAAGAGAAGGGAAGGGGCAGGAGTTTCCCAGCTCTGTAGCACTGGTGTGATTCACAAGGGGAATTCTACGCCTCCCTCTAAACAGATGTCATGGCAGAAGAAGCGGACACACCCTCAGCAGATGGGTCTTCAAATGTCTTGATGCTGACAAAACATGTTTCCATTAAATTTTATGTCCAGAATGACCCACTTCCATTTCTCATACAACTGATGCAGCGTTCCAGCAAAGGCAGTTCATCTTTTCCCTTAACTGCTGTCAGCTTTGCAGAATTGGAAAAGGCCTGTTACGCCAGAAGGACCTCAGCAGCGATCTACCAGCTCAGTGCTCTTCCCAGAAGAGATTCTTCAAACACTGCTACTGTAAAAAGGGACGTTTTCACACTTGTGTACTGCTTTCAGTCTGAACTAAACATGCCAGATAGCAGAGGAATATCTATCTGTTACCATAGTCAGCGCTATCATTAGGAAATACACTACTCTGAACATCACAAGCTTTTTCTCCCAAACAGTGCCTTTTGGTTTTGTGTTTTCTCACGTGAGACCTAAACAAAACTACTTCTGGTTAGAGACTCTCTCAGAAATCTGCCACAAGTCTCCTCAAGTCCTGCAGTACTTGAATGCCACAGAATTAACACTGCTGCTGGTGAAAAGGGGAGCAATCCCATTGATGTCAGTGGTGGTTTATCCTTTCACCACAAAAAAGAAGCTGGCAAGTGGTGGAGACACCAAATAACTGCATTGCCATCATTTTCTTGGTCTGCCATGTCCATCCTCCAACTTCAGCACAGGAATTTATCCAGTTTTGGAGGCGGCTGGTGTTTATAACTATTGACTTAGCACCCCATGGAAAAGCAACAACCACAGTACATGTGATTAGCGTGCTGTAACATCGACCTTGACCTCTCACAAACTTGATCCACTGTAGCTGCTGTCTTCAGAAGAGCTGAGACCTCACAGTGTAGCTCATATGTAAAAATTTCATGAGGTTCTTTAAGTTGATAAAATAGCACCACGAAAATTAGATTGCTTCTGGCCGCCTGCGGTTATTTTGACAACAAAATGGAAAAGAATATCCTTCAGCCCACCTGTGAGTGACCCGCATTTGCTCTGTTGATAACAGCCTATGCCTCCTGCCATTCTCGCAGAGCTTGAGAAGATTTGTACCACTCTCACTGCCTAAACTCCTTTTGAAGAAAAATACTACCCAGGTTGCATGAGTTAAACAACATCAACTTTAAGACAAACCAATCTGCCTTTAGCCTCGGCGTGTGCCAAACCACACGCTTGGTAGTACAATGTTAAGTGTACTGAGCTAAGTAGAAGCTGATGCTCCTCCACAGCTTCTATTAAAGGAAAATTCACATTCTACCAGATAAAGGTAACTACTGGGGGAGGGAGAAACAAAACAAAACAAAACAAAACACCTGTAAGAACTGTGGTAGAAGTTATTCAAGAATTATGTTCTCACTTGGTACAAAAAACCCAAATATCCAGAAAATCGTGATCAACTTCTACTTCATGTAATACATCTGCTGCATAATCTGCTGGCTAGGTCTTTGATGTTCTGAAAAACACCAGTGACAGTCATAATTAAATCCTCTCTAGTTATTCAGCTGCATAACTCAACTAATATTTCACACAATACCATCAGTATGAAAGCCCACTGATTCTCCAATCTGCTAGTATAATTGGATTAAAATTATTATTTTTGAAGGGAACTACAGCTTGAAGTTTGGTATATCGGGGGGGTTCCATCCTTCCCTTCAGTCAGCAAGCAGCTCTGCTGCATGGCCCGAGGAATATTTGTCTTTTGTGACAAAGCCACATCCACATTATAATCTTGCATAGTAATCTCATGTGATGTCAGAAGTGCTGCTTTACATCGGGGGAATAATTTGTCTGGGTAAGTAGAAACCATAAAGCAATACGGAGAAACACTTTGCCAAGGACAAATGTCTTCTTGTGGATTTTTTTTAGACTAGTACTAATTACTTCTGTGTTCTTTTCTTCCATGGCCCCAAAAGAGGAGTTTCAAACGATGTTATGAGGTTGATGCATTTGTGCTCATATGAAGGAAGTCAGAAGCCACTGTTTCACATCTGCTGTTTTTAATTTTGTGGCTTCCAATCCCAGGGCTTCTCGATGACTGTGAAGCACCCAGCCCATCCTGCTTTCCCTTCCCCTCCTCTCTACCAAAAATAGAGAAAAAGCCAACCCACATCAATCCATGTTAGAATATATTTAACTTGCACTACTTTGCAAATACTCCTTAACATTTTGAAAGCTCTTTAAAAATTTCAAAATTTTGTGCCTTTTTTCTTTTCCAATAAGCCCCTTGAAGACAATATGCTGAAATATACAGTTATTTTTTAAACACCCACCCCTCTGTTTAACGTTGTAAATATTTAAACAGCATCTTTTGCCAAATTCTCTGCCAATGTGAACTGCCTGACTCTTTCCCATGGGGTCTACAGTCTCATCCACAAATGCTGGGGGGAAAAAAGGAAGTGAATATAATTGATAAGTTAAAAAGTAAACATGCAAGATCAGTATCGCCTATGGTATAGCTAGCGTCCTTCAGCATGACTCACATTAATCCAATATGGACCATACACAGTACTTTCATCTTGAAGAAGCTACAGCATCTTGCAGTCCTAACAACTTTTATAGCATGTCCTTGAAGTGTCCTGTTCCTTTCATCACTGCTGAGAAAATATCACAATCCCTTTACTTTTTCTACCCATAATGATAGGGTGAGCAGTGCTGAGAAAAAAATGCAATCACAATAACGGAGGAAAAAAAACATGATTCATGGGCATAGAAAGTAAATCACTAGGAAAGCCTGTCTTGTCCTCCTTTTTATTTCGCTCATAGGTCAAGCAATCTTAATGAAGCCTCCTCCACATGTTCTTTATTGTTTGCTCTTATATAGAGCACGGTTATTTCAAACTCCTTATTTTTAAAAGCTATGCTGAAAGCCCTGCATGGGTTATACTGGATGTTTGCTGAAGAACTGCTACAATTACAAGTATCAAAGCTAGAGGACAGCACCATGCTCTGCTCTGTGATTTACCTGCTGGTATCAGGTAAAGTTGCCAGTGGAAAACTACGAACGATGATTACTCCCTTCTAAGTAATCCATGTCAGATATGGAAAGGTCTTGCTATCCAACTGCCTAACTTCCCTCTAACTTCCTGCATACAAATGAAGGCTGTTAGCTGCCTGCAATTTTATCTGTTTACCTGAATAAAGGTGATAAATTACCCTATTACATCTTCATACACAAATTTGAAGCTGGATTGAAGTCAGGTCAGGAATCTGCTTCCTTGCTATAGGAACCCTTATCTAGTAAGAGAAACAGAGGAGAAAAAGCCTTTGGGCAATGGGGAGGAAAGGAGGGGAGGAAGGAAGGAAGGAGAGAACAAAGGTGCACTTGCAACAGGGAGACATTACTGCGCTAGCTTCATCTATCTTTCCTGGCTGGTAACGGTTGTTAAAATAAAGTAAACACAGATATCAGTGTGACAGCATCCGAAATACATTCCTAGGATCCCTGAACATCCAAGTTGAAGTCTTTGCCATTGCTACCTGGAGCTCCCCAAACCAGCTAGACGTAGTCGCTAGCCTGCAGAAAGCTGCCATTAAGCGCAGAGCAGATTTACACAGTGCCTGCCAGGGGCTTTACCACATTTCCTCTGGTCTTTTTCTCCAGCTCTTGGCAGACTCGTTCCACCTGCTCTCCCTACTTTGCTCCATGCTATGCCTTTCTATTTTTCCCTTCACTTTCTTTTTCCCTTTGAGTGACCTTTCTCTCTTCCTTCCTCTTCTGCTACTCTTCACTCCCAGCATAATGGTAACGAAGATGAAGCGACTGCTGCATCTGAACGTCACTTACAAACTCATTCCCTCCTTCACTACTGACAAGGCCAAAGCCCAGTCCCATCCCCTTCCCACCACTAGAAATGCTTGTTCCGCTTCTTTTAGATAAAAAAGTCCTCTCAGACACAGTCTCAAATTCCTGAGACGCTAGTATTGACTAGGGAACCCACTTACAGCCATATACAAACAGAACAGATCAGCAAAGAAATGTGGGGTACTAAAATACAAATCACTAATACTGATCAGCCAGCAATTTTTTCAGACCACAGTAGAGATAATTCAGAGTTCCCAAAAATAAGAGGTCAGTATGCAAATCTGACCACGATGCAAATTTAGGTCAAATCCTGTCCCAAAATAGGCATACATGTTTCCCACTGAGTCACAGTGAATGGAAAAAAAATTCAAGTTTTTACCGTGTTTAATACTCTGAACATGGGTAATCTAATAACAACCAGCACGACCTTTTTGCCTGATGTCCAAAGCAAACAAGCAGCGGGGATTCTCTGCTGGAAACCCTGTCTTTGTTCGACATCTTCTCTAGGGCTGTCACAGAATCACAGAACCACAGAATCATTGGGGTTGGAAGGGACCTCTGGAGATCAGCTAGTCCAACCCCCCTGCCAGAGCAGGGACACCTACAGCAGGTTGCACAGGATGGTGTCCAGGCGGGTTTGGAATGTCTCCAGAGTCGGAGACTCCACCACCTCTCTGGGCAGCCTCTTCCAGTGCTCTGCCACCCTCAAACAAAAGAAGTTCCTCCACATGTTTAGATGGAACTTCCTATGTTCAAGTTTGTGCCTGTTACCTCTTGTCCTATCACTGGGCACCACTGAAAAAAGACGGGTCCCATTCTCCTGGCACCCTCCCTTTAAGTATACATAAGCATTGATGAGATCCCCTCTGAACCTTCTCTTCTCCAGACTAAAAAAGATGCAAGTCCCTCAGCCTTTCTTCATAAGAACAATGTTCCATTCCCCTAATCGTCTTTGTAGCCCTCTGCTGTACCCTCTCCAGCAGTTCCCTGTCCTTCTTGAACTGGTGAGCCCAGAACTGGACACAGGACTCCAGGTGCAGCCTCACCAGGGCAGAGCAGAGGGGGAGGATAACCTCCTGCGACCTGCTTGCCACACTCTTCTTGATGTACCCCAGGATGCCATGGGCCTTTGAACCTCTTTGTCGAACCTCTTAGGCTCGTGCAAGGTGTATAACAGAAATAGTTTATACTAACCCAGAAGATCTACAAAGTGCATGGACTCAGTAAAACCCCTAACAGCTGAAGCTGAATGCAGACCTGTGGTGGTGAAATTCCTATAGAAGGTACAGTACCCAGTTTTCCTGTTTATGGAGCCATCCATCAAAGATGGGCAAGCATACTCCGTTAAATTTTTACTTTACTTTTTTTCTGAAATATGTGTTTATTATAACAGAAAAGCCCTTAACTCTGAACTACAAGAACAACATGCCTTCTATGATATCTTCAGACATGGTCCTGGAGAACTGAGTTTCTTTGTGTCTGTTCAATCCACCTCCAACCTGACGACCACAAAGAAATTCAAAACAATGACTCCTTCCTCCCATCCACACAATCTACCTTCATTCCTACAATGCTACTGAAAAAAATAGTAATTTCACATATTTCTCTTTCCAACCAAAAACCTTGTGACATCTTTTTAGGACATACAAAATACAGAAGTGACCTGATACAAATATATGCCAGAACCGTAAGAGCAGAGAGACACAGTGATAGCTTCTCAGACAGTATCAGTTACGTTAACAGGGACAGACCATTGTGGTAATTCCCCAGACTTCTGTTATAAAGCCCATTGGCATTTAGAACCATTTAAAGATATTTATTTCTTGAGAAATAGAATACTTTCTATATAAACCCTGCAAAATTTCCAACAGTAGCAGACAAGAATTACATCTGTTTTCTTTGAACCTGTAAAAATCAGATGCCTTAAGGTAAATAATTGCACCTCTGGGTTTTTTTTCGAATCGTCCTGTAATCTTGAGATTGAATGAATATCTGCTTCATACTTCCCTGGAACTACATTTCAAATAAACACTCAGTGACATCTCTTGCCAAGTCTCTTCAGACTATTAAGGACACACCAAGTATTTCTGGACTTCTTTGGAAAGCAAAGATGCGGGTGACACACCCAGAATCACCGAGGGCTTGCATCATTGCTCTAAACACATTTCCATCACCTCTGGAAAAGCTGAGTTTGTTTGTTGCTGTTTCTATATGTCAAATCCCTGCTTGTTCCATCCTCGGCAAAAGGAGTTTTACAGCACACAGGCTTTTGCAGACAGGATTCTTCTTGTTTAAAACTTACTTTCAACTATATTTCATTTGAAAGCCTTAGCCATTTTGTAAACTCCTGCCATCAGCAGGGACCACGCTTTAACAATCAGCTACTATTCACTTTGCAAAACAAGAATGTTTCCAGCGGCATGAAGCTTTGCCCAGAGTCTTACAGGCTCAACCTCTGGCACTTATCTACTCCTCGTGGAGATCTGCAGCAATGCAATATGTCTTTCCAGCTCATTGTGTCAGATCACGATGGACAGAATGCAAGTTGTTTCGAGTTTTACAAAGATTTTTAGCACGATTTTTTTCCATTTAATTGTTTTTATTCTCCTTATGCACTTTTAAGAAATTGTATTTCTTAGTTAGGGTGGGTCTAAGAAACCCTAGAAACCCAGCTTGCTTTCTATAACTGCCTGCAGGCAGCCGGAATGGGTGCCAATTGCATTTGGAGGTATTGTTATAGGCAGCAATAGGTTCAGAGAGAATGGGGCCCGCATCCAGTCAAAGCAAAGGGCTCTCGGGAGAAGGAACGCTATTTTCCACCCTCAGAAAGACTCCGGCTCTCTGGTGTCCTCGCTGTGTAATGCTGCTCCTGCCATTTCTGACAGCTCCGGGGTTCCTTTCACACCGTGTCCCACACTCTTCCTGAGCTGTGGGTTCAGGATTTCCTTTCAATCCACTTGTGCTCTCTTCCTTAAAAGTATCATTAAAGAACCTATGTGGGAGAAGCCCTATTTAAATCCATCTATGTTCAACAATGGCAATAAAAATGATTGCATGGTTAAGCTTATAGGAAGCCAAGCACAAGACCTGGGCCAGTATTCTTTTAATCAAATAATTGCTATTCAGGCGAGACTTTCTGTGCAATAATTATTTCTTTTAAAAAGCCCAAAAAATACTTGAATGAACTCAAGCACTTGAATGACTTTATTTAATGCCCGTCATAATATTATATTATAAATATATTGGAATATTTCTTTAGCTTTGTATATATTTTCTTTTCTAATCATACCACTAGAAAAATAATACCACACTCCGGGATAAAAGAAAAACACTGTTATTGGAAAGAAGCTTCTTCTTTAGCTTGCCAAGCAGCTACCAGCCTTCCAAGCAGCAGAAACGGTATACAGTAGGGTTGCTATACAACATAATCAGTGGGACTTGGAGAATTGCTTTGCCATTTCCAAACGTATAATGACTGTTCTGAAATGACCGTGTTTTGCATGAGGAGGATTTGAAGGGAAGCAGGTGGCTACTAACAACAGTAAACATCGTGCCGCTGTTAGGGATGGTGTAGGAGGAGGGCAAGAGCCTGATGGCAGAGTATTTCATTTGCTCGTGACCATCTCAGACAAGGACTTGCAGGGGGAAAACACGGCTCTGCTGTGACACATTATCAGTCCACCGAAACTCTAGTCTCCGAAGGTTTTTACCTTTTTAAAACATGGTAATAACTATCTGGCCAGATTGATTTCTTCTTTTCCCCGATGATTTCATTCTAATAAAATTTCACAGGTAGCAGTGCTACATGTGAAGGGTCACCAAAGACTTTTGTAAGAACTCGTTGTTAAAATTCAGGCACTACAGAGGAAAGAAGAAGGAGAGAGAGGGAAGGAAGGAAGGAAGGAAGGAAGGAAGGAAGGAAGGAAGGAAGGAAGGAAGGAAGGAAGGAAGGAAGGAAGGAAGGAATTTGAGGTTATTTACTTGCCTCTAACAGGCTTGGATTACTTTCTGAGTATAATGAAATCCATCATACCATCTAGACATGACAGTGTCTAACGCTTCATCAAAATATTTGTAAACAGCAGCCTCTTTTATCTACAGAATGGATCAAATTCTACTCACCACAAGATAATTTCAGAAAGATTTTCCAGAAAGAGGATGCTCTCAGACTCCACAAAACACAGCTTGCCTGCTCTGCTCACATTTCAAATTAACCAGTCTAAACACTATATCAATAAAATCAAATATATATACACAAACATACATATTTCCTTTGGGAAGAAATAATTGCATCAGCCTGGCTCTGTTAACCGAGAGGGTATTTCCTGGCAAAATCCCCTTAATCCTAACTCCCACCACCAAAACTCTGCCCTCGCCAAAGAGAAGGACTAAAGGGTTGGAAAATCATTCACAAAAAAAGTCAACCACATCATCGGCAGGAAGTGAGCTCTGTGCTCTCCTCTTCCACCAACACGCCCATGTGGTTCTTTTGTTTAATTACCTTACGCCTGCTGTCATTTTTCTGGGGATTGTGCCCATTTGTGTAGGCCACCAAGATTACAGAATAGCACAAACACGTCCAGCAAAGTGCCGTTAACAGGCATTTGCTTGCCAAAAGAGAACTACCTCTATTCACTGTTAGAGTTAGGAGAAAGCATTTGTGTTTAAATGGAAAAACATATTAATAGCTTCCCTGTTTCTTCCCCTCTGCAGGCTAATGTACTCCAGAAAAAAGGTTTTTTTCCAAAGGAGTAGGAATATACCTGGAAGAGCTCCTTGTTAAACTACTGGCTACACACAGACAATACCTTCCTGGGGACAATTTCCTCCTGCTACTTTTAATGTGAAGTAGCATTTTCAAAATCATTCTGTCAGACAGCTCTTCCACATGGGAAGGATTTGAATTCTGACGGCCCTGAAGTAACAGTAATATTGCCTTTGCTGTAGAGCCAGCCCTGCGAGATACTAAATGTCCTTGACTTTCATTATTTAAAAGTGCACCTTTCCTGGTAGGATTTTACACAAAAAGCAATCCCTTTAGGAATGCAGAGAACCCAGTTGGAATCTAGAAATAATAACAGTAATGATGTTAATAATAATTCTAATAATGAGTGGTTTATTGAGCTTAGCAGAATTTTACCTTACAAAAGAAGATGTCCCATATCTCAGCTTACATAGCACAGTAGCTACATTTCAATCCTGAAGTGGTTGGGCAGTTGGACTAGATGATCATTGTAGGTCCCTTCCAACTGAACTATTCTATTCTAGTACATGAGCAACCATCATTATCAGTGCCCCCATTTAAGAGACAGAGAAACCAGAACACAGGGCAATACCATCATGGCCCAGTGGAAAGTCAGAGTTCACAGTAGAGCAAGTAAAACATGGCCAAACATTTGAACTCTGGGCTTTACTTTATGGGTTGGACTCATCAGAAAAAATATCACTGTCCACATCAAACCCAGTCAGCTCAGGCTCTTTTTATATTCATCAGTTAGAAACCGGCACATGTTGATGTTAAGTGCTTGGTCAAGTGTACATCCCAGGGCAGGAAATTCTCCTCCTAAAGCAGTGTGAGAAACTTCATCACCTTCACAAGCAGACGTCTACAGTCCTTCAGTGGGCAGCCAATACAGACCAGCTAAAATGTAGATGAAGATACAGACCCCAAAAGTCAGCTAGGATACACAGCATTCAGTTTTGGGTCCCTCACAACAAGAAAGACATTGAGGTGCTGGAGGGTGTCCAGAGAAGGGCAACGAAGCTGGTGAGGGGTCTAGAGAACAAGACTTATGAGGAGCAGCTGAGGGAACTGGGGTTGTTTCACCTAGAGAAAAGGAGGCTGAGGGGAGACTTTATTGCTCTCTACAACCACCTGAAAGGAGGTTGTAGCAAGGTGGGGGTTGGTCTCTTTTCCCAAGTAACAAGTGATAGGATGAGAGGAAACGGCCTCAAGTTGCGCGAGGGAAGGTTTAGATTGGATATTAGGAAAATTTTCTTCACCAAAAGGGTTGTCAAGCATTGGAACAGGCTGCCCAGGGAAGTGGTTGAGTCACCATCCCTGGAGGTATTTAAAAGATGTGGCACTTGGGGACGTGGTTTAGTGGTGTACTTGGCAGTGCTAGGTTAATGGTTGGACTGGATGATCTTAAACGTCTTTTCCAACCTAAATGATTCTATGATTCTATCATTCCTATTTGGAGGCCAATGTTACTATTTTGTAAATAACAATTATTCTATCAACTGATGTATGGTAAAGATTGGTAAAAGAGGGAAGAGTTCCCAACTACTTTTTCTTACGCATTCAAATATGCTAATACAGCTAACTTATGACATGTTGCCTTTTAGCTTTTTTAACTGTTTTGTTACTCTTCTGTTTCTGTATGCTCCCATTGTGCATTGCATAAGGATCATTTATTCAGTGAGTAGAAGACGAGGGAGACTGATGAACCTCCATTAAAATGGAAAACACGAGCCTGGAATACTTCATGTTAAGCATAGAGAGAAATTTGTTTTCTGATGAGAAATAAAACAGACCCTTGAACTTAAAAGTCAATGACAGAAAAAAAACCCTATGAAGATATGATTTATAGTAGTAAAAGAAAGTTATTCAGGAGTCAATAATTTTTCAAAAGGATTAACAGAGCATATGCAGCATTACCCATAATGAGGTAGGATGAGTATAGGAAACTTAATTTGCATGCTATTTAGATTCAACAGATAGTTACACTGTTGATATCTAAAGTGCTGTTGTTATGACAGTAAAGGTAGAGGTCCTGTACATCCTCTGAAAATTAATACAGTTCAGAGAAAAAGGTAAAAATCGCAATCCTTTCGGTATGTAGTGGGGTTTAAACTATACGAGAGGGATGGTCCTTTAGACGACTAAATTTCCTTTTTATCATCAGGTCATGGGGGTTGGCTAAAAAAGGCATCAAGGTAACTTTTTGAATTCAGATCTATCTGCCTCTGGGATTCAGCCATGAATTTAATGCCAAATGGAAAACAGTAGGTAAGCATGAAAGCTGAAGTAATTTATCACTGCTATCTTTTCAACAGATAAGCATTTCTTTGTTTGAACAAATACACATTACAGTACATGAAAACAAAAATGTTTTGAACAGCACAGCTTCCATAGGGCTTCTACATAATGAAATTTCAGAAAACATTCAGTATAAAAGTTTTGGTGCACAAAGAAGATTATTAATTTTCCTTCCACATGACAAATAGATAAATACCTCTGTGTGAAACACAATTTTAAGTACCATACACTATTCAGGTTCATATTTTTCAATGCTTCAGAAAGCATGAAGAGGTGTACTTAAATTATTAATTTCTCAGCAAATAAAGTTTAAAAAGCCCAAACAATTCAATTGAAAACCAGCTCAGTTGATAAATAATAACAATTGTTTTTCCCTAGACTGTAACTTACAAACCCAACGTTGATTCTGAAACAACCCAATTTCTTTCCATCTCAAACATCATTACCAGTCATAATGATCCCTCAGATCTTCCTGCTGCAACCTCCCTGCCTTGTATTTGTGCTGTCAGCAGCAGCCGTATCACCAATCTATGCTTCCTTTTTGGTCACCTCAGTGATTAATCGATCGGAATTTAGTGTACGGCTCTTTGGATGGTGCATGCCCCGTTCTAATGGCTTTGGCTCAGCAAGGTAAACAAGAATAAAGGGCTATATAGTCCTTTCTCCTCCCCCAGTGCACATGAGGGAAAAATACAATTACAAATGACATACAAAATGCAGCTACCATGAATAACAAGAAGTAGAAAAGAAGGTGTTTGTATTTGTACCTATCAGATAAAATGTACGAGATTCTAATACATACTCACATGGTTTTTAAAAGCTGATAAAGACGATTGGAATCTGGAAGCATTAGTATTAGAGGAAATAAATTATTATGTGGGTTTTCTCTCATTTTCTATGTGATTAATTAAAGGGAGCCAGGTATCTATTGTGTTTTGACACTAGTGTCAGATGTGACTGCTGATACACTGATCCAACAGTCTATCAAAACGGAGAAGAAAAAAAAAAAGAAGTTCTAAGTAGAACTAGAGTTTATAGCAAATGAAACCCACTGCTTGTACCAAATGTTTACATGAACCTAACAAACTTGCAGAAAGATGGAAAGGGCGTTGCCTGATCAACCCTTTGCCTGCCACAGTTAGTGGCTGTTGGAAGAAAAAGGAGATGGGTGCTCTTAAGAATAAAGGCAAGCACAGACAGTAAGGAAAAAGAAGCGTAAGGCTGTCTGTAGACAGGTGACTGGGGAAGAAGAAAACTCAACAGAAGGGATCCTAGAGGTTCTTCACTGCGTTGCTGAACCTTCGAGTAAGAGACAGAACTTACAAAGGAGCAAAGAAAAGGCCTTTGGGGAAAGGATGGATTTTACAATGGGAAGGAAGTCACAGGGAAGACTGGGAGCTAAATGCGGAAGCCAGATATAAATGAAGCTAAATCAGCGAGAAGAGAGAGAAGCTGCAGAAATGCACAGTGTCTCCCCTGTTTTATTTCCATGTTCACAAAAGCAACATAGAAAGTCACTTTGCTTTAAAAAAGTAAAGGTCTAGTCCAGGCTAGCAGTCCTTGCACATCTCCTACGGCATTTCACACTGTCCTAACTTCCCTTTGCCCTGGGCCTCCAAAACTGCTTAGCACTGGTATTTAAACTTCAGAGTAGAAAGGGATCAGTGAGGAAGACCATTTCTTTTTCAGTTCTTTTAAGAATTCTTGACTAGACAACATCTTTCCTGCATGCACAAATTCTTGCGAGGATTCATAATTGAGCTTTTAGCTTATGCCCTCCACAGCAGGCAGGGTTCAAGAAACAAAACCCATGGAGTGGCAGGTTTGTCATATGCTTCTTGAGATATTCACTACTTAAAAGTGTGGTGAAGTGTACCGTCTTCCATGGATGATAATCCCTTGTTCCTTGGGGAAAGACAGTGAGAAGATAGTTTTTGGCCTAACATGACACAGTCCTGCACACCTGAACAGGCAAAGCCTGGCACGATCCCAAACCAGTCTGCAAAGAGGTGGGAGCAGCTCTCTACAGAAGCCTTCACCAAAGAGCAATCTAGGAATGACGGGTGGATGGATGGGTCTATGGCTGGGCAACATCCACACCAGAAGAAAGAAGTTTTCAACAATTTTTTCCCTTTCAGGTTTTTTCAATGGATAATGTAAAAATTACTGTCTGCTGAACTGGCGGCAAGAAGAACTGCAAGAAAGATGACGATGTGGCATAATGAGGTTACAGACCAGACGACAATACGTCTGCAGTGTGAGAAAGTTATATAATCATTTTCCGAGTTGCCCCTATCAACTCAGAAAGAAATGTAGTCTCTACCAGGAGAATGTATTGCAGCAAGTCCCCTCGCTGATTTAGGACGGTAGCATTTACCTTTCCTTATAAGCCATCAGAGAGACAATTGTATATTGTGTAAATACAGTGGGGACATGGATTAATTTCAAACCTATCACATAATCTGATGAGATTTCCCTTGAGATCTCCTAACACTCTGCAGCACCGCGAGCCATTATTTCCATACTTATTGGAAATAACGTCTGAGCCTAGGCAAGGCAAAATATTCCCTCTGAGAGTTGTCATGACGGGAATGGAATTAATTCTTATTGTCACTGTACACATTGAGGGTCTTTTTGGCATTACTAGCATGTACCCCAAATAGTATTTAAATCCATGGTGATACAGTACACCATACAACAGCATCATTTGGGGCCTCCTAATTTGGAACTATGTTCCCTGCTACATATACTGCATGCAAGTCAGATTTCACCTGCGTTTACATAAGCCCAACACAACTCCATCGTCTTCAGTGGTCTTGCTCCTGGCTCACGCCAGTATGGAATCGGAACTGGATCTGTGATACAACAGAAGTACTTAAGGTCCTTTTAAGATGCAATTTGTTAAGGAGATAGACCTTAATCACAATGAACTGTGATGGTAGTTGTGATAGGTTAGCGGATAAGCAAGAAACTTTATTATTTTCTTGCTGTTAAATCCATTCACTCTTATTATGGAGTTTTTCTTATCTATTTTAAGTGTTCTACAGCTGCTTGCTGTTACCAGATGTGGACAGATTCCATTGTGCTTCACTATGAAACTAGCTATGCTGGTGTCTTTGGATGTATTGAAGACCCAGCTATATTATAATGAGTTTTAGATTTCCACGCCATTCTCCTGCAAACTTTACCAAATATTTGTGGTTTATTTTTGCAAGTAAACTTTCTCCATTTTTAGTTGATCTGTTTCTCTTACCTGATTCATTCAGGGATGCTTCTAACACTGCAATTTGTCACCACAGAAACAACTGTTTGGTTACTATAGCTGATGTCACTGAATGAATCAAGTAAGAAAATCACGGAAATGATTAAAAAGAACCACAAAAAATCAAACAATCAACCTTCTGAACAAACTCAGTAATAATTTGGAACAACCCAGAAAGAAATTCAATTGACTGTGATGACTTAATTTCCATTTTCAAAATTGCAGGGTTTTTTTAACTTTTTATGTTTCTCTGTGTGTGGCAGCGACTGAGTAAAATCCAGTAAAATGGGTTCTAGCAAGCCCATCTCATACCCAGCACCGCATGTCACAGTGAGATTGCTGCAGCTTCAAACCCATCTCTGCCAAAACTTTCATGGGAAGCTGAGGCACGGCAGACTTCCCCCTAAGGGCATGCTGAGACCTGACTTGTCCACTTCATTAGCCCCTTAACCATCCTAAGACAAAAAGGCTGAGCATGCAGCTGTCTGCAAACAGCCTGCCATTGCCCAGCAGCTTTAAATATTATATATATATACATATATATCTTTATGTAGCTCTGTTTTGCTGACAGAAATAACCATAAACCAGAAATCTCTTCAGCTGTTGTTCCCTACCCATGTCGATGCTACAGTGTTGTCTATTTTATGGATCAATGTTGCTTTTCATCCAGGATTTTGTAAAGCTTTGGGCAAAAAACCTTGTGAAGGGAGAGAGAGATACTATTTCATAATCCAGGGCAGTCTTTTGGAGATTTACCCATAACTCAAGTACAAATGCAGGATAACCACATTTTTATTTAAATAATATATTTCTGTATTTAGCAGGAACGTAGACAAACCCATTTAAGATTTTGGCTAACTTAAAAATTTCTTACATATTTCTTATAGTTACTGGTAACGCACAGCTAAAAAGTGCCATTCCAAGGTGATTCTAACGTTAGAAATAATAATAAAACATATTTACTGCATTATCTTAATGTCTTTATAATTTTGTCATATTTTTCATTAAAAGATAACCTCAACTTCATTTCTTAAATAATATGATTGATGGTGACTTAGAAGCAGCCACTTTCATCACTATCACACGTGAAATCTCTGGGGGATTAAACTTTAGGAGATACTCTCACAAAAAAGAAGTGCCTCTTTTATAGCCTTACTAATTAAATTTAATTAATTTACTAGCACCCTGGAATTGCAGGTATTAAGAAAATAATAAAATCCCTGAGCGCTTTTGCTTTGCATGTGATAAATGCTACAATCACTCTTTCCTTTTAGGGAAAATACAGAGGAAATAATATTAGGTGACAGTGAAGTTCATCGCAGCGGGTCGATTGAGATTGTCAGGATTCATTAGCATGCGTGTGACTGGTAAATAATCGAGTTAATTTTAGGTTGAGTGACATATTTAGAAAACTATGAATCACCTTATTTCATGAATTTAATCAACCTTTGCTCTTCCCCGGATAGTTCAGCATACATCCGCAATATTAAGTTGGAACTGACTCCTTACTCTGCAGACCTCACAAATACCAGCGGCTTGCAAACTTTCAAAACCAACAACTCTATTAAATGCTGGCCTCCAGCAAGGAGTTCAACACAAATAAAGCATCATAATTACAGAGAAAACAAAACTGGAAAAAAACCCAAGAAACCTAAAGAGAAGGCTGCTTTCTTTAACTGAAGTTTTAGACAGATTTATGCTGAAATCACAATTTGCTTTGTCTCTAAGAATAAAAATGCTAAAGTCTGCAAAATATCAATGCAGAAAGATTATTTCCCTGGAAACTTTCCAAAAAAATAGCTCCTGTTTGAAAAATTTAGTCACTCCTGGAATGTTTCTTTGCGACACACTCTTAGCCCAATTAAATCACATTACAGAAACAAAAATTGCACTGCATGTCGATCTTCCAGCTTTGCCTTCTGAAAAAGGCTGTTTTCAAAGACAGGAAATATCTTTTTCAAAGTTTAACTTTATTTGGAAATAAGTCACGATTCCTAGCTAATGTGAGCCATTCATTTATTTTTCATCAGATGTCTTCTGATCTCTTAGCACAAAGTTTCTCTTCATTTCCGAAAGACATTCTATTAGCACTAGATTTGATATTGAACATGACAATATTTAGGTAACACAGTGGGCTTTTCTATGTAAAATTTAAGCTGTGAAGATACGCGCTTGCAAAAGGGGAAATTACTCTTCAGTTTCTTATTTTGAATATGCAAACAAGTCGCTTGTGGATTACTGGCAGCTACATCTTGGGCTCTGACACTTAACTGTTTGTTATTAATACGCAAAGCAATTAATGTAATTATAAATATGGAAAAGAAAAATATCAACACTATTTACATTAGTTAGTTACTAGGAGGTAAAATACTTTGTCAGCTGTAATACAATACAAATTGCTGCAAAGCGTTTAATACAATTATAACATGCATATATTCAAAGCACTACAGTTTATATTCTAGGTCTGTCCTCCTGGGATCAATTTATGATCCTCTGTGCTGGGTATCTTGTCTTGACAAAATAATGATACTTCGTTCCCGTGTTGCTACATTTGGCTACCACACGCTTTATGTACGGGTAAGATTACAGACCCAACCACTGTGCAGCGAATAGCAACACGCATCACCGGGATGCACAGGGACAGGAAGCAGCTCAACACGAGCCGGTAACGTGCACTCACAGCCCAGAAAGCCAACCGTATCCTGGGCTGCATCAAAAGAAGCGTGGCCAGCAGGTTGAGGGAGGTGATCCTGCCCCTCTACTCCACTCTGGTGAGACCCCACCTGGAGTACTGCGTCTAGCTCTGGGGTCCTCTGCACAAGAAGGACATGGACCTGTTGGAGCAGGTCCAGAGGAGGGTCACGAAGATGATCAGAAGGTTAGAGCACCTCTGCTGAGGACAGGCTGAGAGAGTTGGGGTTGTTCAGCCTGGAGAAGAGAAGGCTCCAAGGAGACCTTATAGCAGCCTTCCAGTATCTGAAAGGGGCCTACAAGAAAGCTGGAGAGGGACTTTTTACAAGGGCATGTAGTGATAGGACGAGGGGTAATGGCTTCAAGCTGGAAGAGGGTAGATTTAGATTAGATCCCAGGAAGAAATTTTTCACTCTGAGGGTGGTGAGGCACTGCAACAGGTTGTCCAGGGAAGCTGTGGATGCCCCATCCCTGAAATTGTTCAAGACCAGGTTGGATGGGGCTTTGAGCAACCTGGTCTAGCAGAAGGTGTCCCTGCCCATGGCAGGGGGGTTGGAACAAGATGATCTTTAAGGTCCCTTCCAACCTAAACCATTCTATGATTCCATGATTCTGTGATTAGTATCTATACAAAAAGCACTACACAAGTGTGCACCTGCCTCTCCAATTCAGAAGCATTTTCTTCAAGGAAACAGTAAAAATGCACAACAGAATCAACAGCAGATCATATCCACTTCTTCAATGCTGGCATCGGTTTCTTGAATGTTAATATTAAAAAACCCACTCGGACATTTACCATCTTTGCCCCATGCATGTAGTGACAGGCAGCAACGCTGTAATGGAGCTTCAGGAGGTCCAAAGAAATGATTCCTGCAGGTGACAGCCAGCTAGGTGAGTACTGTAAGGTGGATAAAACACACTCACATCATAAGGGAACTGTCACTTTCTTAAATACTCGAATTCAGTAAGCCATTTAAGCAGACAGACTGCTTTCATTTTCCTCCATTTTCTTGCATTTGGAATTAAATTTGTGTTCAGAATTACTGGTGTTACAAACAGTAACCAATCTGAAACAAGACTATTTCAAAGCTCCTTTATTAGTGCTTTAATTTTTAAGTCTGACAGTTGTGTAACACATTACTGACATCCTCAATTAATAACACCGTGTGTTACTTGGTAACACACGGCATGTTTAGCAGCGTGACTCAGCCATGACAGTTCCAGTGAATCAGAAGAAGACATTGCTCCCAGGTTCCCAGGTACCAAAGTGGGATCCTTGTAATCACCTATTGTTAACACACATTTTCTAGCACCGCAAAGGGAGACAAACGGTCGCAACGCCAAGCCAATTCAGAAGCGGTTTAATGTGTACCTTCTTTGCATAACTTTGATAAATAGAAGGGACAACACAGCAGAGACGCACATTACTAAAATCGGCGCAGTGCCTAGATGGGGAAGCAAATTAAAAACAAACAGGGAACCACTAAAAGCTGACACCTTCTCTAACCAGACCAAATTGCTGCTGCCCAGTTGGTACTGGCTGATGCACAGTGCTGCTTTGTTTCCCAGCTGCTCCATGGGGCTCCTCCAAAGCTCAGAGCAACACAGTCCTTTTTGGATGAAGCCCCAAGTAAAAACAAGAATAGATAAATCATCTGTACGTAATTCCTGGCTCGAGGCTGGCTGAGGGCTGTTACAACCCCAGCTTTTTGCTGGAGCAGCCTCAAGGCTGCTCCGACTTTCTTCCCTGAAGGCCATGGCCCCCAGGAGCAAACAGAGCGGTAAGAGCCCACTGTTTCATCCACTTTCCCCTCCTCACGCTCAAGTATTCCAGCAAGGAGCTGTCTGAGGAAACAGCCGTTCAAACCTGGCCCTGTCCTCTCCAGCGTACAACCTTTCTGGTTGTAAGGGGAGGAAAACAGCAACCTTGCACCGCTGGAGCGGTCTTGTGAGACACACACCTGTAAGACTACCGGCCACCTTCCTCTTCACAATATCAGGCCTTGGGTGACCCTGCCGCAGGGGACAGCCAGGGGACTGGCGGGCTGGTGGGCGACCGAAGCCTGCTGTCAACCCATAGCAATGCCCATGCAGCCATGCCGGAGGGGCTTTGCCATATGGATGAAGGAGGCACAACCTTTCCAGCTGAACTTCCCCGCTTCTGCCTGCTTGTCACAATTTAACGTTAGTTTCTGTGTTTAATGTTTCAGATTTCCGTGTATTTAAAAAAATAATAATAAGTTGGAGCATGCCAGTTATTTCTCCAAGGTTTCAGAACACAAACTTTGCAGTTCTTCTGCTATTTGGCATAGGCTGCCACAGATGGGAGACAGATATCTGTCCGCCAACATTTAAAGAGGACCAGATTCTTTTGTTTAGAAATTTTAGCTGTTTAGCACTCCCAGTGATACAATCAGCCAGACCGGCCCTTCCCTCGGTAACAAGTGCATACACAAATGAACAAGGGAGACCATTGCCTGCGCAGGATTCACACACGCAGAGACATCTGTGGTGCGCAGGGACTGCCTTGATGGTTAGTTTTGGAAAGACAGGGGCCAACTTTTTCTAACCTGGCTTGGAAAGCTCTGAAACTCACGTACCTTTCTGCCAAAAGGGAGCTCATTTACTGAAAGGGAAGGAAAACAAGGTTGCCCAGTAGCCATTTCAGCTAACGTCAGCCGGGAAGATTTGCTATTTCTGAGTCCTTCCAACACAAGCATCTGAGGGAAGTTGCCGAATTGGTGCACGCTCTTGCTAAATTGGCCGTGCTCCTTTCCCAGCTGACGGCTGCCGATTTAGACTGACCTCAAATCCCCCAGCTTCCCAGAGTTACAGTCACTCTCTGCCATCGCACCTGATCTTTCACAAAAGTTTCCGCACCTTCCAGGCTCGTCACAACAACCCTTCGAGCATAAGCCGAAGCCAACTTGACACAACACATTTCGTTTTTCTCTCGGAGGCACACATATGCCACAGAGCCTGCAGTTCATCACCCAGGCTTTTCAAACCTTGCTGAGCACACTCGAGTGGCATAACGCTTTTGCAAACAGGGCAGCACTGCTGCTTCTTTTTATTCATCCTTTTTTTTTTTTTTTATTTTAAAGGAAAAAGTTGCTCAAAGCAAGTCTGTTTGAGGTTAAGTTCACAATTTATGCTCAACGAGCTGTCTTGTGCTGTGTCCAAAATCAGCACAGAAACACTGTCGCCTTTTCCTGGAATCCTGAGCACAGCCCAGAGAATGGGGCTTCCTTTTCTGCTCCGGCATCCCCTGAGCCTAAATACTTCAGGGCTTGAAGATTTCTGCCTTATGCAGAAGGGTGGTGCTACTGGGTGGTGCCTGCATGACTGTGTGCATGCAGGGAGAAGTTTCCAGGAGCAACAGAAAGTAAGCTAGGAAAGCCATAAAAGTCCCATGGTGCTTACTGCTTTCTTCCTTTCTGCATGACATCTTGGGAAAAAATCGGGGAGAAAATGAATGCTGACAACTGACAGGCATCCGGCAGTGTCTGGAGGAATAAGGAGGGAAATGTGCTGCCCCACGGACAAGGGCACGGGTGGCGGGAGGGGAGAGGACAGGCGGCCGGTTCGCTCCCAGACGGGGATTAGAAGTCGCAGGTGAACCAAGGCTACATGCCCTACTAATAGCAGCAGCTTCCTGCTCAAAATAAGAAGCAGGTTCACACATTTGTTCTCCAGTTGGGTTCAGACATAAGCTGCAACACAGATGTTCACAGGGCACAAAGGGGACACCCAGCAGAGCTGGCTGCAAAAGAAAATTTACAGGAATGACAGCAAGTTGCCTTTTACGGCAGGTTCTCTAGAGAGGCAGTAAAAGGGAAGCTCATTCTGCTATGATTTTTTTTCTGAAGCTCCTCCTTGTGTAAGATCCCCCTGTTGCCAATCTCCAGAGACAGAAAATGAATTAAAAAGAGGAAGAAAAAGCAAAAAACATGGGAAAACAAAATAAAGAAGCAAAAGAGAAAACAAAGCAGAACAAATGAGACCGAAGAAACACACCACAAAGAGGGAATAGATGAAAAGCAGAGAAGTAAAGGCACAACTATATATTTGAGAAATATTAAGGAAACACAATCAGAAACACTGCTGAGATCTTCTGCACGCACTCTGAAAGCATCATTAGACATAGGACCCTCTGACAGGCCCAGACACAGGTCTGAACATCCAGGAGATCCAGTAGTTACAGAATCATACATTAAGCGATCCAGGCAGATACCTGACCCCATAAATAGAATGGCGACAATGGTTCTTCTCCAGCTTTTGCCAAACATTTTGGGACCTACAGATGAAGCACACTATGAAAATATTTTGCGCTTTAATACTTACAGAACAAGCAACTTACTGTGAAAACCTGTTTTTGTGGAGGGGTCCCCTACACCAAAAATTGGTCCTGGATTTTATTCCATAGAAAGAATTCTATCTCTCCCCCCTTATAAATCTCTTCAAAGTTTCTCATACAGATCAAGGTAAGTTCAATTGTTGGATCCATATCTTCGAGAAACCTTTTCCTCTTTACAGCTGAGACTCAAAAACTCATCTAGGTCTATAAACTCTTTCGAAAGAATAAAACCTTCCAAATCTTCTGTTTCCCTTTCTCCATTGCTAGGAGCTCAGCAGAGTTTCAAGCATCATAAAGTGTGACCTGACTTTTAAAAAAGAAATCACCTAAAGATTGGTTTGCTATATGCAAGAATGTATTTCTGAAACTGCCTGAATATTTTCTCTAAATGTTCCAAGTGAGATACTAGCTTCACTGAAATACTTGAGAAAATCTCCTGGAAGTTTAGTGTGCCCAAGCTTTCAACCTTTATGGCCCTTCTCTTCCAGTATTTAATCACATTCGTACCTTTACTACTCTTAGGAATTACAAAGAAAACCAAAGGAAACACAGACCAAAAAAAAAAACCCAAACCAGTTAAAGCACAGCCTTAAGTATGGGGGGGATCAAGAGTAGATCTAATTCTTCTGACTCAGTGATTTTACCTTCAAAACTTCTTACTTGCTCACACAGACTCACCTTTTTGTTCAGTCTGAAGTTACATTTGTAAGTTTGGCTACACAGTTCTCTCGGAGTAACTGTGAGCATCATACCCCTCCCAGTTTCGGCCATACATATCACAGAATCACAGAGGTTGGAAGGGATCTCTAGAGATCATCTAGTCCAACCCCCCTGCCAGAGCAGGGACACCTAGAGCAGGTTGCACAGGATGGCGTCCAGGCGGGTTTGGAATGTCTCCAGAGTCAGAGACTCCACCACCTCTCTGGGCAGCCTCTTCCAGTGCTCTGCCACCCTCAAACAAAAGAAGTTCCTCCGCATGTTTAGATGGAACTTCCTACATTCAAGTTTGTGCCCTACCACTGGGCACCACTGCAAAATGACAGGTCCCATCCCCCCGGCATCCTCCCTTGAAGTATTTATAAGCATTGATGAGATCCCCTCTCAGCCTTCTCCAGACTAAAAAGACCCAAGTTCCTCAGCCTTTCCTCATAAGAAAGATGTTCCAGCCCCCTAATCATCTTTGTAGCCCTCTGCTGTACCCTCTCCAGCAGTTCCCTGTCCTTCTTGAACTGGGGAGCCCAGAACTGGACACAGGACTCCAGGTGCAGCCTCACCGGGGCAGAGTAGAGGAGGAGGATAACCTCCCTCCACCTGCTGCCACACACCTCTTGATGCACCCCAGGATCCCACGGGCCTTCCTGGCCACAAGGGCACACTGCTGGCTCATGGTCATCCTGTTGTCCACCAGGACTCCCAGGTCCCTTTCCACAGAGCTGCTTTCCAGCAGGTCAGCCCCTAACCTGTACTGGTGCATGGGGTTATTCCTCCCCAGGTGCAGGACCCTACACTTGCCCTTGTTGAACTTCATAAGGTTTCTCTCTGCCCAACTCTCCAGCATGTCCAGGTGACACTGAATGGCAGCACAGCCTTCCGGTGTGTCAGCCACCCCTCCCAGTTTTGTGTCACCAGCAAACTTGCTGATGGTACACTCTACCCCTTCATCCAGGTCATTGATGAATATGTTGAACAGGACTGGACCACGTGCTATTGGAAATTCAGCCTGCAAAGATCCATCATACTGTCCCATTCATGGCAGCTGAGATGTATCAAGAGCTTTAAGAAGTTCAGCATTAAACTGTCAACAAAACTCACACACATGCCAAATCATCCAACACAAAATATGAATTTATCCATTAAACATACCTATTTATTGCAGATACTCTCCGAGTTTCAAGAAGTATATAACCAAGAATTGCTTCAAGTTCAGAGCCCAAGATCTGAAAAGGAGATAATATATATTTTTAAAAGTCAGTAAAAGTATATGGCTTAAGCATATAAAAGAAAAAAAATACTGCGCAAAATTACTATTTAGAAATTAGTTTATAAGCTAGTCCTTCTAAAATTGTGCATCACCTGAGAAATGTTGTGGGTGATAACAATGATGGTATGATAATTTATAGGGTATTAAATTTAAGATATATAATATTGTACAGATTCTTAATCAACATCTACATACAAGTTCAAAATTAGTAGAAAACTCTGAAAACACATCAAATTTTCAAATAGCCATTTTGCTACAACTATCTGTAATGAAAGAACAAAACCAACATATTGAATATGCAAAACTGCCAGTGGCATATCAGAAAATATAAATGATTTAGGAAACCACAAGCAAACCTATATACATTTAAGAAATATTCTGCCTTTAGTTTGCAGCAAGACAGTGGCATGAATAGGGAAACCACATGAAAAATCAAGGATATCATTATGTGCATTACCTCTTTCTTGTCCAAAAATGCTGAATATGGCAGTTCTGCTACAGGTGTGAAATTCTAGATATACATTTTTGCAAGCATATGTATGACACCTAATCACAATTAATCCCAGAGTCTCTGTAAATTTTCCTGGTGATTCTCACACAGTGACCCTGAGCACAATGCATTTGATAAGTTTAATGTGCTTAAGAAAGCAAAAAAAGAGGAGGAGGATGCATCAGGAGAAAGAAACAGGCTCTGCAGACCAAGGAAAGACACAAAGCAGGAAAAAAAGAGGAAAAAATAGGTCATGTGTCCAAATGCACTTGGTCCGATCTTTGTTCTAGACAGTGACTTCTGAGATGACCACATCAGCTTCACCATCGTGATTACATGCTGTATCGAGTATTTTTGTGGCACTGTTAGCATCTTTGAATTCTGCAGCAGGAAACACTGTTTCACACAGTGCTGCCACACACATACAGCTCTTAAAAAAAAATAATTAAAGAGTCCACATTAGAAAAAGTCTTGCCTCCCTCCTTTCCCCACAGTTTTGTCTGAGCTTTTGCCTGCAGCTGCACCACTGGTACCCACCGCAGCATTCCCAGTGTGGGCAAAGTGAATCAGTTCTAGAACAGCCTATACCCACTATGCATCAATGATCACCTGGCTGGGAGCACCTATGTGCTCCAGCTGAAGAGCAGGCATTTTCTTCTCCAAAGACTTGGCCCACCGAAGGAGTCCTAAGACTCCCTCTGTTCCCTTCTTTGAGCTGGTAATTTTCAAGCAGAGAGACAAAATGTAAATATCAACATGGATAATTATTTCACTGCTCATTTTTTGCAGGATAATCAGACAGAAAGATAAGGCTTGCTCTGAGAAACAGAAGCAGTAGAAATTTTTATCTAGCAACTGCATGAAAGATTCTGCCAATTCTTCTTATAAAAGCAACAAGTTCGTTGATTTGTAGCTGCTGCCTACTTTCATGTGCAAGAACAACAACTACAGAAATCCCTCACTGGTCTTCTCTACATATTTTCAGGCAATCTCTATAAACATGACAACTTCTAGGATTATTTATTCTATGCACTATGTTGCCATCCCTGCTGTTGATGTCAACTACAGACAAGCCAGGCTCAGAAGCCCAGATTCCATCACAGAGCCACAAGTAACACCACTACATCTCTTCCCTTTGCATCTCCTACTCAATTCCCAAAAAGAGATTTCCACAATAAGCCGCAGAGAAATCACAAAGAGAATGCCATTAAAGTTCATGTGAAAATCAGCCAAATATCACCTCTGATAGAATTGGGAGCTATTTATTAGGTAATACCCATAAAAGTCTGCAAGATCAGAGGGTGGCCAAGGTTTACCCTTTATTTTCCACAGTAATGTCCTCTGTTTTTTCTGCATTTCCTTCTCCATCAACTAGCCTTGTAATGCTTTTTCCACATACATTCATTCCCCGTGCTTTGCTTTCTCCTCTTACTTATCCCCCTCATCTCTGACCTCTTTAATGGCTGCATATTTAATTTTCACTTGCAAGGCCTCTACAGTTGAGTAGAAGCGCTCATGTTACCACACCTTGATAGGAGTTACCACCCATCAGCTAAAGCACGTTAACCACCTAAACACATGCTGTTCCCCAGCTATAGCATCTTCAGCTAAGTGACCTTCATGACAGGTAGTAGATTTCAGGGCTGAACTGTCAGATCCAGAAAAACTTGTGTCATAAAGGTAACCTTCGAAACACCGACTGGGTGTAAAATTCTACCAATGCAATAACGCATGAAACGATATTGCTCAAAGACACATCTCAAGGGATTGTTGACCTGAGAATTTCTTATGACATATTTATAGAGAAACATAACGAATTATTGCATGGCTGAGATAGCTCTGTGACAGATTGTTGGCAGCCAACAATAAGAACAATTGTATGTAAGTATACGCACACGATTTACTGTGCATAACATTAGCAGTGATTATTTTAGAAGTGACCACCCATCTGACCATTCCAAAAAACCTCACAGAGTTGCTAAAAGATGCCAGGGAAAGTTTTTACTTGTAGTACTTTAATAACACCAGCTGTTGCTTTTACATACACATCATGCCCTTCACAGTTATCCCATATTCTGCAAACACCGAAAACCCCCCAAACCCTCCCACAGTTATTAACATCTGCTTCATTTACTGATTCTGACAAAATGAAGGACAAAGGCATGATTTAACAGATTGCTCTGCGTAAAGAAACAGTGCCGTTCACAAAAGGATTCATCAAATGCCCCTGTCAGAAAGCTTTACAAAGCACAGCTTAATGAACGTATGCAAATTGCTATAATATATAAAATGCCTGATACCACTTCAACAAGTAATGTGCTTATGAAATCTATGGAGAACGGTAAGATAGATCAATCTAATTTGTCTTTGAAATAAAGCGATTTGGTTTCCTCCAGATAATTTCAATCTCTTTTTTTTCATGCCTTGTGGCATGACAGCAATGCATTACATACAATGAACCACCGCTTTAGACCCTCGAAGATGTGATTATTCAATAGAAAAAGCATTCAGCACCAGACAAACTGGAAGCACACTGGTACACTTCAATATTTTCCTTCAATGTTTTGACATGCTGGCATTTTTAAAAAATTGTTATTTCCAAGCCTTGCTGCATTTAAACAGCCCCTATTTTTTTCGCCGTTGCTTGATGTGAGGTTGAAGCCTGAGTGTAAGTCAGGCTGATATTTACAGCACGAGGAACTGCTCAGATATGAAAGCACATTAGAAAACAACATGCATCCAGGACAACCGCTGCTGTTGCCATTTTCGACATTATTGATCTAGAGATCTGATCATTTTCTTTTCATCAAGATAAGGAAAGAATGGCTTATGAGCTAAAATGATTTTTGATGAAAAATCCAACATTTTCTAGAGCTTTTTTCCCCCACTGACAACTGAAAGTTCTTTTCATTGACTTACTTGAAAAAAAAATAGAAATGCACTTTCAGTGTTTTGTCAAAGAAGATAAAACCCACAATCACCCTTTATGACTTTATGGAAAAATAAATAGAAGTTCTCTATTTTTTTTACTTGGGAAAAAAACACATGGAAAAGAACATGGCATAGTAAGTTCATCAGAAACTAAAAGCCGCAGAGTTCCTGGATCTTGGCTTTACTGTTTAGGTTGGGCAGGTGTGAAAGAGAAAGAGGACTGTGAAATACCATGATTGCCTCTTTCTAAAGACCTTTTTTTCTCTGAAAACATCTGTTAGAGGAGCCTTGGTACAGCTAGTGATGCCTTGGGGCTGAGATGGATTCTATCATTGTTTCTGTACTCTTTATTTTTTAATAGAGGTGCTACTCACCCTTTGAAAAAAAAAGTCCTCAGACCATCATGTGTACTAATGTAAAACTGATTCTTGATAGTTTATAATTTTTTATCACCTTCATCACCCCCAGTCATCCACAGACACAAATTGTCTGGCCTCTTCATCTTCCCTTCAGTCACATTCCTCTGGAGTCTGTGATGGACAAGGTCCAGGGTGCAGTTTCCCAGTTCTTTTACATGGTCTTTATTAGGCCTACAACTCTCCAGCTGGAGGGCGTCCATCCCATTCTACAGAATTCAAGTTTTCCTAGGAAATCAAAGGAACTCTTGTCCTGGGACCGCAAAGGGAGAACAAACACTCTTTAAGTAACATTTTCTTGGGTGGTTCTTGGTTACCTTATGCTAGCAGAAGAATCCCCCATGTAGTAGTCTAATAGATACACAGTTTTAACTCATTTTATATCATCCATTATATGTTTCACGTTACTACAGAAGTAATTGCTGTTACTATCAAAGCTAGACACAAGTTTTGCTCAGTGCCTTAGGCAAAATGACTAAGTCGGGCAGTACTCAGATTCCCAAATCTCTGCATCACGGGACCGCAGTTTCTGCACTGAGAATTAACTAAACTGTAAAATAAGAGTCCAGGTTGAAACACTATGTCAGAAATGTAATGTGATCTCCTCATTTTAAAGGCATTAACTTGTAAAATCCCTTCCATTCTGTTACACTGAATATTCAGTATGTGTCAGGCATTGTGAAAAACGTTTTTACTTCTCTGCAAATGAATATACATTAGAGTGAGTGTTTATAACATTTTTGTAGAATTGAGTTTGTATCACTGACAATTAAGGGGTGATATTTTTAACACTCTGTATCACTTTTAGATGCCAGGTAGCAATATTTAACAAAGCAGGCTGTTTTCATTTTTACACCTTTTTTTGTATTCAAACTTGCAAGATGGTGGATTCTCTGGCTTCGCATTCAAAGACTGAAATCTGGGACTAAACAAACATGCCAAGCCTTTCTTCATTATACCTCATTTCTCAGAGTAACTCTTTCAGGTTTCATCATTACCATCCCTATTTTAAATTTGTTCTTTTTAACATAAATCTACAAGTACAGAAAAATGTCTCCCCTTTCGACTGTACATTGAGGCCAACAGATTCTCAGTTGATGTAGTTAATAAAGGCAAATTAAGGAAGCTCCATTTCACACCTCCTCTCTTATCTCCTGAACCCATATGAAATTATACAAATTATTGTAAGGAAAGTTAAACATTCTAACTTTTCCCTGAAATAGGGAGGAAAAGATTATTCTTGGGAGTCAATCTTCTTACAGCTCCCCTAAGATGCAACATCTAATAGATTTCAGGGAAAAAAAAAAAAGAGCCTCCTGTACAGATTTCAGTTTCAGTCTAATAAAACAGCTTCAATAAAGTATATTAACCTGCACACCATCACTGGCAAAATTACAGTCATGCTGTGTGCAATGGAGTGCGCTACGTGATAATGCAATAAAACTTTTTTTTTTTTTAACGTGTTTCTTTGGATTTTTTTTTCCATGAGGGATATCAGCGTTTAAAGTCAGGGTGCACTGCTTTAACAAAACAGGTGGGAAGCAGAGCCAGTCCACCCAGCCCCACATCCCCACCTCCTAGCAGATTCCTGCCACCCACCGCAGCGAGGGTGTTCACCCACCACTGTTACAGACAAAATACCTACACTGGACGGCAGCGTCATCAATAACAGTAAATGGTTCTAGGACCATCCTGAACTGACAGTGAAGTAGACTAGCAAGCGAACTCCTTTCCCTGATTAGCTTCTTGGCAAGCTAGTACAAACCCATGTTCCTTGTTGAAAAAAGAAAAATGATGAGGTTTATAAGAATGCAGACCTTTTTCCACTTAAAGAAAGGTAATTTCTAACGGCTGAAAATGCCCTCTTTCCCTGACCTGTGGGAAAATGTGAGAAAGGACTCACTGCTCTAAAGTCTGTCTCAAAAATAGCATCCAAGGTACAAAGACTCCTAACCCGAAATATTTCTGTGAAAGTACAAAGTATTGAGCAACTTATACTGTGGCAGGCACTTCTGAAGGGAACGGGTCCTCATCTGCCCCGACACAGGCAGAAGAGGCACACAACACCGCCACTGCTTTTGGCTTGACAATATAGAGCCTAAGTTACCTTGCTGCATCCCTACGGAGGGTCTGAGATATTCAGAAAAGTGCTGCCATTGTTGCAGTCCAGAGGTTGCAATAGAAACTCTGCGATGAAATACACACTTTTTTTTCTTTTTTCTTTTTTTTTTTTCTTTTGAAAGAAAGGCAGAAGCATTAAGCTGCATTATTTCATCCAAGTGAAAGACTGGGTCGGCAGCTGAATGCAACAGAGGCAATAAATCTCTAACCCTTCCCTCTTTAACTGCAGTGACAGCTGCTGGGAAAACCCTGTTCAGGTAATCAGGAATGTAAAAAGGGATTCCAGTAAGCTGAATAGAGATCATATTTTTCAAGAGTAAGACCTATTGAGGACATCATGGGTAAGTTCAGCATGCCCATGACATTCGGTTGTCCTGGAAGTTCCTTAAATAACATCTAGCACCACAGTATTTGAAGATTATGATACCTCATTCCTGCATAAAAGGAGGAACCATTCAGAACTAACCACTAGTGAAGTCCAGCCTCAGAAATCACAGGTGGGTCAAAAAATCCATAAAAGAAACAAAAGGATCATCATGTCCTCCTTGCAGCAGACACCTATTGTAATGGGAGCTAGCTGCAATTCACAGTGTTTGCTCACGTTATTTTTAGCATCGTAGAAAAGAAAGGCCAACGTTCCCTCTTGTCTCAGGAGAAAATATGGAAGCTGGAGCTGTGAAGAGGAGCAGGATCAAACAACTTGAGAGGAGTCTAGGCAGCCTTTCTAAGCAGTCAGTCATGCCTCTTGCTAAAAGTGGAGGACAGGCACCAAGATATCATTCTCTGAAAGGTCAGAAATAATGAGGAATGGCTTATCAAGATAAGGATTATTAGCTAGTGTCAAGATGAAGCCTTGTATGCTGTGGCAGGCCTGTAGTCTCCGAGGGTTGCGTGTCTGTATGAATAGCTGCATTTTGTTCCAGTTACTGTGAATTAGGAGCAGAACCCAGTTGCGTGGCAAGATTTCAGCATGGGCTTCAGCTCGGAAAAGTCTGGGAACAGTGCTTGGGCTGTAGTATTGAAGGAATACGCTACTCAGAAGGACGAACTGGGCCTTGTCTAGTTTCCTGTTCTTGCTTTGTCCATGGGGACCACACAGGATCTGTTCTACAGAGACACATGCACACCACACAGTCCCTTCCTAACACCAACAAGAGACCAAGACTGATGTCCCATATGTTTTTTGGGAAGGCAGCTGACATCCCCCACTCCAAGGATCTGGCAACAGGAAGGAATTTCTTACACTGACCTCTCACAGTGGCACCTTCTGGCATCTGTTGGCAAACATGAGAATCCACCAACCGCTGGATTAAACATAAAACAGGTGATAGTGCACACACATGAGCAGCAGCCAGTCTACCTTGTAGCCCCTTTGGTAACACTATGACTTCATATTGCATACTCTTTTTTTTTTTTTTTTTAACCTCTATAAATGCTTCAATGCATTCTCACAAAACCTTCCCTAAATTTACCAAATTCTGTCTACAAGTTCTTTTCGTTTTCTATTCAACTAGTGCATTTGGAGTTTATTCCAGAACTTCACCTCTTGGGATGTTTGAAAAATTTCTTTTAATTTTCAGTCTAAATTCATTCAGGACTAATTAATAAACAAATTATCTTGTGCTGATATTATCCTTCAATTTCAACAGCTCTCCTCCCTCCCTGGTGTTTGCCCTTCAAAAGTATGTAGAACAAAGTGTTTTCCTGGATATTATATACAAATTATAGGGAATAGAGGCTTAGCATATTTTGTCAAAAGTCTAACAGAAGGTAACCATCCACTGGGAAAATATATTTAACTTATTTTTTTTACTAATGAACAAAAGGCAGATGCTGATTTCTTTTCGTAGTTACTCCAGTATAAACCAGCAATGACTATACCTGCACGGAGAGCAAGCTATAACCTATGGCTAGCCAAGAGGCAAGAACTGCGTCTGCCTAGGGCTGCAGTTAAGATTCAGAGCACTAAGGTGTCAGTGGAGAACAAATACCTAATAGAGGAGGGGAGAGCAGTAGGCATCTGTCATATAAGAGCCATCTTTTTAGAGGCCTTGGAAAGTGAAAGACATTGACCATGGACTTCCTCCAGTCCAAAGAGACTTGAAAACCAACATATCTGCCATCTAGACCTCCTACTCTCTAGGTAAATGCCGCACCTCTTTCGGTTCAGACTGGACATTAGGAAAAGCTTCTTGACTGAGAGGGTGGTCAGTCACTGGAACAGGCTTCCCAGGGAAGTGGTCATGGCACCAAGCCAGTCAGAGTTCAAGGAGCATCTGCATGACAGTCTTAGTCATATGGTTTAGCTTTAGGTAGTCCTGCAAAGAGGAGGGAGTTGGACTCAATGATCCTTATGGGTCTCTCCCAACTTGAGATATTCTATAATTCTATGTCTAGGCAAAAGGCAATTTTATTCACCCTTCCATTTTCAATGTAACCATCAAGCTTTTGTGTTGAATTCTAGTGCAATTCAAATGTGTTAGGAATGGTCTCAGGACACGCAATGCATCTAGCGAGTGCCAAAGCACCCTGATGCTGACTCCAAGCTCTGGTGGCATTGCCACGGACAGCACCAAGACTTCTCACTCCTTGAACCACAACGTCTGAACATCCACAGACCCCTATCTTCAAATACCCAAGCAAGTCTGAGGTCGAGGACAGAGGGATTGACCGATGTAAATCAGGTGGCCTTCCAGCACAGTTGTTCTGTACTGATCTCCAAGACTTCAGCACCTAGGGGGTATTTGTCTCACTAACTGTAGATGTCAATATCTGAACTCATCACCTTGGGCTACCCTTAATTGAGAGAGAGAAATAGGTGCCTCTAGGGGTCAATTCCTCTCGTCCTAATGTGGATATCTAAAATAGCTTAGATGAATTGCACCCAACTGCAGGGTCCAATGATCATAAAAAGAACCTAGGAAGAGTAGCTTTGATGTGAGCACTTACACTGTAGATAACTCAAGGTAGTTGAGACAAATCTTACTGCTGAAGTCTGCCTCAGGAGAGCTGGCATTCAGATGGATCTGAAGTCACAAACAGGGGTTCAAAGGATGGGTTTTCAATGACACCGTGATCTAATCCGTAAGTCTTTTTTCAGTCCAGCCTTTTCTTGTTGAATTTTAAATAGGAGAATTTGAGATTTGGCTCAACGATAGCAGTAATAAAAGTCATCATTAATCTAGGAAGACTGATTTATGAGGAAATATTAAAATAACTAAATATGTATAGCTTGACTAAAGCCACTATTGAAAGAGAAATATGATAATTATCTACAAGCTCTGGAAGGATGCACACACTAAGGATTTTTTTTGTAATAGGGATTTTCAGGAAACTATAGCTAAGAGTAATGTGATTATACTGAGCAAAGTAAAATTTAGGCTGACAGGGAAAAAATTCCTAATAATGAAGTGTATTCTATTGTAGAATAATCTTCCAAAGGAAATTGGCTGAAGTCCAATCACATCTAAAGCCAACTGGACGAAGATCCACAGAGAACAATCCTGCATTAGCTGCAAGATGGACTAGATGACTCAACAGCACTTTTTCATTTTTAAATTCCTATCATTCCACTGTATAAAATAATCCAATAAGCCAAAGGGAAGAGGGAAATAGGCTTAGCAACAACTGCACAGCCGTCTCTTCTCCAAAGTCTGCATGCTGCAATCAGTGCGTCTTGCACTGATTGCACCGAGGGAAGAAACATCTGTATGTGGTCAGAGTACTGTGTTAATTTGGTGCTATGAAGTTGTACGCCTGATGTCCCCTTCTCCCCCTTGCTCCACTCCTTAATAAAATAACATTACCAGAAGAATCGACCCTGTGTTGTAAATGTATCAATCATGATTTTTGCTGCACCAGCTACTCATAATTGGTTTAAGCTTTCTTGATCTCAGATGCCAAGTGGTGTTAAACAAAACACAAAAAATAAATAGCCTGTAGGCACATATTTCCACTGAAATAATCTTGCCACATGTTGATCTACAAGGAGTAGGGTAACAATGTTTTCCTAAAGTTATGATACTCGTTTTTAAAGCTGTGTAATAGTTTACTGTTAAATTTTGGAGAGGCTTTGACATTTTATAGCTAAAAAATCTTGCTGAGAGTCTGTGTTACTATACTCTGTTTTCTGTTACACTTTAGCTGCAAAAAACAGAAGTCTTCTTAAAGAATGACTATTCAATTTAATGGTGGATTTGGTTTTCCTCTCCAGGGAATATTAGATGGTCTTAACTATATATAGAGATTTACATATATACATATATATATATAAAATCATGTCTGAAGAAAGTGCTGTCAAGTGTAACACAAGCTTTCTACAACCCACTGCAACTCCACTTTTCCCACAGCAGTCGCAGTCTGTAATACAGACCAAACCTCTTCTACCCATTTATAAAGAGGCGTGAGAGTTCAGAGAACATATTGAGGATGTACAGCAGGGGACAAAAGATTTTAAAATAACATCATCATCTGAAGAACACATCTCTATGCCATAGGGTTTTTTGGTTGTTTTTGTTGTTGTTGTTGTTTTGGGGGGTTTTTTGTTGTTGTGGGTGGTTTTTTGCCTCAAGTGCTCAATTAAGCATACAACAGAAGAGACAGGATTTCTGTTTTTCAAAAGAAGGAATATTAATGAAAATCTATGTCTGCATAACAAAACAGTGATCAACAGCTCATAGCTTACACCACCGACTCTGAATTATTCACATAATTTCTCCTTGATTTCTTCCCTTTCTCCACTGAACTTTCCAAATCAGAACCCAAATTACTATTTTCCTACCTTCTTTCCTTTGTCAAAGGTGTTAAGAGAAAGCAAATATTAGAGTCTTAACATGTGCAATCCTGAACGCTTATACATTTGAGATTTTTCCTTCTCTCTTGTCTTAAGATAATAGGAGACATAAAACATGAATTACCCTTTAACTGTTAGAGCTGCTAATTCCCACTCCTGGTGATAAAGTTGAGGCAATAAAGTGGCAGCTGCGTCCCTGCGGTTTACCTGCACCTGAAACTGAGGTTGCCTTAGTAAAAGCAACCCACCACTTTTACTTGGTCTGAACGCATGCTGAGAGAAAAACTGGCTGCCACATTATAGTTCAAAAGGGTTGGACACACACTGCTGTGGGACAGTGTTCACAGAGTGGCTTGAGATACTGTAAAAGATGGAAGGTCATCAGGTCTATGGACCGCAGGGGTGCAGGTACACAACAGGGGCAGTGGGCAGGGGTAGGAAAAGGAGCCGGTGCAGAAGGGGTCTGTATGAAGCAGCATTTTATCACCTCCAAAATGACCATGAGGCAGAAGACATTGTCTACCAGACAGCCCTAAAGATGTGAGAAGCTCCTTCTATCCCGCAGTTTTCTGGGCAACCTGGGTAGCGCTCTGTACACAAACCCAGCAACAAAGTCTCTGTTGCTGTCCTTGGGCTTATTTTCTGCTTGGTGTCTAAGCAAAGAAAAAATAAATCCCAAAACCAGGGTACGATGAGACAAAGGAATGGAAAAGCTGATTAAAGCCTTTTCCAAGTCCCACACAGAGAGGCAGATCAAGGAAGAAGTGGAAGGAGTATTTTTTAATCATTTTTAGGAAATTATCACTAGGAAATTGGTTGTATAATACTTAAACAGCTATTTCTAATGATGACATTTTAACCAAAAGTTAACCTTGTTATAATTTTTCACCAATTTACAATGTTGAAATAATTATGAAAAAAAAAACTGAGAGGAAATATTGTATTTCTGTTTTAACTAAATGGGTGAGAATCAACCATTGAAAACTAATCACATGTAAGGACTACATAAAGCTTACCTTGAAGGGTAGCTTTGTCCAGCAGCTAGCAGGACCGTCAACATAGCAAAGATGCTATGACATGAAAATACCTTCACAGCTTTACAGAAGAGTAACGACCTGATTTCTTTGTCCACTTTTGCTTTGCTCTGTCAGAAGACATGTGGCCAGGCAGCAGCCATGAAGGATACATGATTTGCTACTGCAGGTTTCTGCACTTATACAGAAACATCTGGAGAGAGGGATGATTTCACGATGGAGTATGTTCAGACATAGGGAGTTTCTGGAGGTTGGGTAGGAAAGGGAGAGATGGCCATTCCTGCAGAGATGAGTGGGGAGCAATCTCACAGCAAGGCTCCAGAGGTGACAGAAGGAAAAGGACTCTGCTTATAGAAATCTTCCAGTGAGGATTTCACAGCATCTGTGGTTAAACTTGAGAGCTGCAGGCTGGAAAGAAAGACTACAGGAGAAGACTATCCCAAGGAGACCACCTGCAGCGGGGGCAGACCTGTTTTCAGTCCCTTTATTTTAGGCTGTTTTTCATAGCAGGTCAGAGTTTTCTCTATTAAGAGTAATTTGGCTCTAGTTTAGTATCATGCACTGTAACACTCAGCATTAGGAACCAGAAGTTTTGGGGGGTCATTTATTCAGTCTGCTCACTTTTAGGAAACCAAAACTGCCTGATATGAAGTCCTGCCACAAGCTCAGGCTATTATTGAAAAGATAATGGAAAACTGAAAGAAACTGCAAAAAAATAATACATTTTTATTCAACTGAAATGAATAACTTAAAAGTTAGGAAAAGCATTTTGAGGCTTGGGATTTTATACATTAGCATTTATTAGTCCTACTGCAGCAGGGACTCCAGGGGACCAGATGGTGAAATAGGAAGGAAGAAGCAGGACAGTGATAAGAAGCGTGGAGCAGTTGTCCTTGTTTTAGGATAAGCAAAAGGAAACCGTCTCAGCTGGAGAATGCAGAGAAGGATATGAATTAAAGGTGCACTCTCCAACATCAAATTATTTCCCACCCCCCTCACACGCACAGTGAGAGAAGTCGTGGGAAATTAAAGTGCACAAAGATTGGGGGAAAAAAGCTTTCCTTATTCTTAAAATCTTCTGACTTGGGGGTCTGAGTCTTGACTTTTAAGCTTAGATTGCTACCAGTGGCACCTCCCTTGTTTTGCTCTGAAACACACATTTTAAGCTACTGTCCTGAGGACTCTTGCAAGGTTTTATTTGGATGGTTTTGAGTTTTGGGGATGAGGGGAGTAAAGGCAGTAGAAGGAGATGATCATCTTTAGAAAGTATTCATACATTTCTGCAGTGTGTTCCGAGAGTTTTTAGAACTAAGGCTTTTTATGTCTGCTGGGTGACACACTCAGATCCTTGCAAAGCCAAAATGCTCCTGGGCTCCCCCTCCACTGCCTAACGTTACACTGAGCAAACGTAACAATTAACGGGGCTTTTTAAAACTTGAAACGCTTACAAAAAGATATCAAAATTTGCTTGGCATTCTGAATTAGAAGAAAAGGAGACTAATTAATCACAAATGAGATTCTTAAATGCACTACAACTACACAAAAAAAATCCAGCAAGTTTACATGCATTAATTGTTGCCACAATGTTGAAGTGTCTGTGAGTGCAATTGCATTACCCAATTAAGCCCCAAATTGTCAAATTTATTTAGGCAGTGCAGGCATATCATATTTTAAAATGATCCCAATCAGTTAGATAATACTCCCTTTCTGCACATGAAACCATTCAACACTTGAAAGGAAAAAATCTTTCCAGTTTTCCTTCAGATCCCAGGTGGGTTGGATGTTTCATCTTAAGCCTCTCTAAAACACATAGAACTAAATATTGAAAGCATTGAACAGATTTTCTAATTCAGAAAATGGAGGTGTGGAGGCACAGATCTCACAACTTTATCAAGAGCGCAGGCCTAGGTTCTTTAACCACCATATCCACTGCAATCTTAAAATATTGTATTATGGTCCTCCTGCATTAGATTCTTCTTTGGGTTCAGTTAAAGAGAAATCGGTTGTCCACAAACTGTGAAATTTAAAATACATGTAACTAATCAAGACTAATCATAAATACGGAAGACTAGAGTCCCATCTTTCACTTAGCAAAGAAAGGCACAGTACGGCACACCAGCTTTTGAAGGATTTACATCCCATTTCTGAGGTGAAAATACAGCATTTTCACATGACTGAAAGAGATTTTCTAGCCACTAATAACACCAGTTTAAATTTTAATGGAGCTGTTCTGAATAAAAATAATTAACATATGGTTGACTTCCCATATATTAGAGAAAACAGTAATAGTGACTAAATCAGTATCTTCTGTAGCGCGGCATAATTTCAGCTGTCTTGGTCATGACGAGTTGTGCGGCTGACTCATCACACAGACATGCATCACATAATGAGAACGAACACAAATCGTTTGCAACATCAAGGATTAGATTTTACCTAACACAGAGGACATAGGACCATATTATGAGGGACTACCTAGAAAGCAGCAGCCAGCCAGCCATTACCTCTTTGAGTCACAGAAAAACCCTGACAGGTGGTTAATTGATAATACTCTGTCACGAGGCAATCTCTACGCTGTCGGCTTGATTGCTAGGCTTCGAGTGAGGGCACGTAATCTTGGCTTTTCACAGTTCCTGAGTTCAAGGTGACATTCTAAACTCATGGTTTACAAGCCTCAGATCCCTGCAGAGTTAAATCTTATGAGAAATTTGTATCTACTACAAAAGGGGCTCAAAGCAATCTCAAGCTCTGGCAATGCCATAGACAACTTTTTGGGATGCTGTGTCCCACCAATTATGGCCACCAACACTGAACTAGTAGATGTCAAAGAGAAATCAGGACACTGAATCCACCTGAGAAGCTCTTGTCAGGACCTGCTAGATGATCATAGAATCATAGAATGGTTTGGGTTGGAAGGGACCTTAAAGATCACCTAGGTCCAACCCCCCTGCTACAGGCAAGGACACCTAGACCAGGTTGCTCAAAGCCCCATCCAGCCTGGCCTTGAACACCTCCAGGGATGGGGCATCCACAACTTCCCTGGGCAACCTGTTCAAGTGTCTCCACCCTCATAGTGGAGAATTTCTTCCTAATATCTAATCTAAATCTACTCTCTTTCAGTTTAAAACCATTACACCTTGTCCTATCGCTACGCTCCCTGCTAAAGAGTCCCTCCCCATCTTTCCTGTAGGCACCCTTTAGACACTAGAAGGCTGCTATAAGGTCTCCTTATAGCGTTTAGAGGTGCTATATGATCTCCTTATGATGTTTAGAGATGTTAGCTGAAATCAACAAAACAGGGAAATGATTAATGGCATCGAGTCTGATAGGTGGGTTCTTATCCTGGCAGACACTCGGCAGACTGTGGGTTCGACTTAGTCACAAAAGGAGGATGTGGAGAAGCCAGATCAGATAACAAAAAAAGTCTGCAAAACACATGCCTCTACTTGGGGCATATTTATTAACACAGCCATTCAAGCAGCCTTATTCTTAGAACAAGAACTAAAATAAACAGAACAACCCCAGCTGTCAGGAGTATCACCAATTAATCACGAGGTTTCCTGTATTTCAAGAAAAACAGAGAGGCGTCTAAACTACCATCCACCCCCTGTCTAGGTTCCCCCCTGTATTCAGTGGAGCAAAACAAGTAGCTTATGGCAACTGGACTCCTGACTGAGGCCACTGGTTAAGGACCAAGGGGTGGATGGAGTAAATCTAAGCTGTTGCTGTATCACATTTCCATACAGCGTGGGGAGAGATAGGTAATGCCAAAATGCAATGCAAAACATACTTGGGCTGAATCACTCTCTGAAGCTGCTCTCTCGGCTGCATGGGGAGAACAGGCACCTAACTAACATCTGTAGGATCAGATCTGGATTCATCCCACCTCCATCTTGGCACAGCAGACTGTCTATACAAATTCAGCATGCCAAAGGATTAATCTACCCATCATTTAACTCAGATGTCCATAAAATGATTGCCAGGGTTCAGAAAATATGAGTGGCGTGGTAGACAAACTCCTGCTTCCATCAATCAGCTTTTCATTAACATCATTCATCCTGTCCTCTTTATTCTGAACAAAATCTGCATTCTCTCTTTACCATGCAAATACCTCTTACATAATAAATACCACAACACAATAAATCCTTCAGTGTCCCTTTTTCCTTGTTGGGAAACTGTCTCTGCACTGCTTCATGCTGAAAAGATTTTTCAGACCTCAGCCCACACTTTAACTGTAGTATTCCCTTCCTGTGCAAGAGCATCCAAAGATTGTCTTTTTCATTTTCTCCCTGGTAAGGAAAGGCATTACCATCCAAGATCTTCAGCTGTACCCATTGGGCTGTGAATCTTCGCAGGGATGAAAGCTCCTCCTAGGATTGTTCTAGTTAGGAGAAGCCTAACTTAGACCTTTCTCCAAAATGAATGAGGTGTGAATGGTGGGTTGTTTGGGTGGGTTTTTTTGGTTTTTTGCTCACCTGTTTGGTTCCCAAAAGGATTTTCAGTTATCATTTAGGGAATGAGAAAAGAAGATTAAAAATGGCTTTTAGCCATAGAAACAATGTATAAAAAGAAAACAACCTTGAACTGCTTTCTTCTAGAAGTTCTGCCACAACCAGGAAATATGCTCCTCCCTTTTCCTCCCAGAAAATGGGTGAAGTTCAGAAATAAAATCCAAGCTCGGACCCATCTCTAATTTTCATTCTTCCACTCTCAAACGATTTGTCTGCAGACTGAAGAAAACACTAAAAATCTCTGTGTGCCCGTGAAGGCAACCATCTGTAAGCAAAAGGACATTGTCTGAGTGTAACAAAGAAAAGACAACAGGAGGATCTGCTCCTGTAGCAACTACTGTCTGCCACAACAGTGTCATTTTGAGTTGTCAAAGCTTGGGACCTGACATAACCCCCTCCATGCTTTCTTCAAGGCCTTCCTGTGTCCAACTACTTCTCTTCTGAATTGCCTTCATAAATGCCAATTCCTCCACAGCCTTGTTACTGACTTTCAGGAAAAATACTCCACGCCAGAGAGTGAGATTTTCATATGCAGCTCCAAGACATTTCCTTATCCTATGTTATTACCTCCTCTACTGCAAGAACACTGTTTCTCCTGGGAAGAATTTTATTTCCTTACTTATCAACACCTTCCTCTGCACGTCAGCATGTTTCCTCTCACCCTCCTTCAGTCACATTGTGCAAAAATCCTAGAAAAGGTGAAGTGTTGTATGTGTTAATGAAAGGCTGATTAGGAATTGACTGCTAATGGCATAGATGCTACATCCCATATTGCCGTGGGATTTTCTACCAACTATCAAGCCAGAACACGTGTGCACAGGTAGCAAATATACCATGGAGAGGCCCTTGTGCACCTCGCTATTAGCCTGAAACAGATTTTCCAGCATCTGAGCAGTGACCCGTTAATAGCTTACATAATGAAAAACAGCACTGAAATGAGTCAGTGGCAATTGGCAAATTCAGATCATTAACCATGAGAAAGCGCTTCAAGTGGATCAAGGGAGAAACACATACCCCAGAGAACATTAAATAGAGAAGTCTTATTAGTGACAAGTAAACAAGTGCAACATTCCTCTGGAAATGGCAGGATGGACCCCTTCCTTTCCCACAGAAAATTCCTCTCTGAAAGACTAGGCCCCACCTTTCACAACGGAATACATGCTGGACTCTTGACATCCCTTCCCAGGTATCTACTTGCTGGAAGGGAACTCCGTAAGAAATAAGTAGGAAGAAAAAGCACATGGCTCCTACAACTGCAGACTCACCACTGTGCAAACACAGCAGGAGCAAGCAGAGATTAAGAGCAATCCATATACAGATCCATACTGTACATGATGTGATAAGGAAAGACTGGGGCCCCCTGGGAGGCACTCCAACAGGTCTGCAAGCCAACTGGGCTTCACTAGGTGGTGGCCATGGTGCTTTTCTGCAGGAAGCTGGACCAAAAGTAAAACAGACAAATGAGTTTTTCACTCAAGAAAAATAACCCTGAAGCTACTGACAAAATCATTCCCGCTAATAGTGCCACCAGAAGGAAACTGAGAAACAAAATTCAGAAAAGTCTACACCAGGGTTGCAACTGTTCCTCTTGAGCAGTTTCTCCATTAGTGGTGACAACTCACAGCCAATACATGCACGTGGGGCAGTAGTTGGGGGTCTTGTACCAGCTTGAAATATTCAGAGAGGTACTTACAGCACAGTTTCAGAAAGCCCAGTCTAAACATTTTCACCATCTTAACAAGATTTTTAAAAAGGGTGAAGAAATGCAAGGCAAAAATGCAGGCTTCCACTGACCTAAAGCAGTATTTATTATGTTCTACATGAAAATGCAAATCAATGTAGATTGCATGTTAACTCAAATGGTTTTGGTTTTTTTTAAAGCGTGGCTTAACAAGTTTTTTGAAAAGTTAATTGCTTGCATTGCGGTATAAAGGATCAGAGCACATGAGCAGCATACTTTGTTCTACATGAAACAGCTTAAATCTTAGGCTTTCCAGAGACACAGTCACCAGGATATACTGAAGCTGCTTGAAGAACTCACATTTCATACTTTCAGCAATCCTCCACTTCTGTTCAGGATTCTCAGCCCTAGGCTTCATCCTAGAGATATGACGTATACTTAGCAGTTCCCCATATTTCATTTTTATGAAATTGGAGTGACTCCTTTGATGTAAAATATGTAATTTCTTCTCATAAAAGGCCAATCCAAGGGCCATTTGACAGGACAGGATGTTGCACTAATGTTTGAGATGCCTATCTCTGCAAGCAAGTCTGACGCTACACACAATGCTCACTTGGCTTCATTTCCTTATCTATTTTATGTGCATGAACAGCTGGAGATGGACGTATAGAGGCTTTAACCTTCTGTGGCACATCTAAAAAAGTACACCACCAAAATCTATGCAGCTGTGAATGCCATAATGCCATCTGTATACAAGTTAATTGCTTTTGGTTTGAATAGTTTCCATTTTTATCCTGCCATCTACATTTGCACCTATTCAGTGGTTCATTTTGGACGCAGCAGGGGAACACGAGCCACGTTCCAACCCAGCTCTTCCACCTTCCAGGCCTGCTTCGCTGCAAGCCTTCCCTCAAAACCATTCCCTCCCTTCGACATTTGTTTTCTTTTTTGTCTCAGAAACCAACCGGGCAAACCTAAGGACTGCTACTTTCACCCGCACTTCTGGGGAGTGAATTACCGGGCTGGGTGGATGACGGCAGCAAAGCACGGGTTTATTTTCCGGTTTCCCAACCCCACTAACTTCCCGGTGACAAACTCGAGCTGTCCAGAAGCCGCAAATTCAGCCCCGAGCAGAAGGAATAGCAATGTCAGACTACAAAGCACCTTCAACTGATTGCTTTGAAAAACAACCAGCTGTTCCTTTTGTTCATTAAATCTGTAGATACACATACGTATGCATGCATGGTAAATTAACAATGCAAATCACACTCCAAAAAAATCTCCGACATCTACTTAAAATCTTGCTACTAATTACAGATGTGATTCAGACCAGTGATGTATTTCTAATTAGCAAAAATAATCAGTCCTGTTTTCCTTGGAGGAAACAAGCATGGCCTAACTAGCGAAAATAAAACTAAAGTTAACACTAAACACTTCTGCTTTGTACCCTCTAAGGAGTTTTTGCTAGCTCTGGCAGATCTTTATTAACGACCTTATGAAAGCATCAATATTATCTAAGTAAATCCACTATTTTCTTCGTATATCATCATCTGTAGATCTCACCTCAGAATGCAGTTTCTGTCAGAGATTGCATGCGAAGACGGAAGTTGTTTTATAGGCAGGCTTAAGCTCGCAATATTTACCAAAACCAAAGTAAGTACGTGGAAATGCTACTGAAGAAACACACACAGCAACTTTTCTATATTTACAGAAAGCGTCACTGTAAAAAACAGCGCCATGTCATCCAAATCTGTCCCTTTATAAATACATAGAATAAGTCTTCTAAACATTGCTTGCTAGCTGTAGGAACAATAACAACAAAAACCCCTGCAGTGAGTCACTGTGGTCTTCTAGGAATAATTAAACTAAAATACTATTTATGGTGACCTTTCCCATCTACTTTACAGTTACTGGTCAAAAGTACAGTGTCACCCTGCAGACACGCATAATCAACTTTATTTTTGATTCTAACTGAGAAATGCAGCTGTTAATGTCAAGAAACATTCGAAAGAAGCTGCTCCACTGAACTTGCTCCGTCTAGCTACCTGGTGTTAGGTTTTGTGATAAAAAACCGCTCTGCGTGCTCCCAAAGGAGCACAGGGAATCAATGTGGGGGGACCCAAATCATCTTCTGCCCTGCTCTCCCCCAAGCCCATCGCTGGAGCAATCCCATCTGCAGTACACAGGGAACCTGGAGGCACCGTGGCAGCCAGAGGAGCCCAAATAACCCCCAAATAACCCATGAGCCCCAACCAGGACCCCCCAGAGTAGCCTCAGCCTTGGGGACTGGGGGGAACACCCATCACCAGGAGTCCATAGGAGAGGCTCTTTGGGTCACCCCATAGCCTGACAAGGGCACAGCCGGGGGGTGGGCAGGACATGGGGCACACTGTAGGGTGCAGGGGAAGGGCATTTCAGGATTGCCTAAGACCTAAGGGTGGAACCAAAGGTGAGGTGAGGGAGTGGTCAAGGTGATTTGGGGAGGAACAACCATGGGAAAACAGGGATAAGGGGATAAAAGAGGTTGATGGCATGTGAACAGACAGCTGGTCACTGCACTTGTCTGGCCATGCCCTGCCCTGATCAGCACAGTCTGTCCTGTCTCCTCATTAAACACCATTTCTAACTCTTCCCCGAGGCAAGGGGCTGTCTCCAGGGACTGTAGGGGCTGGGGGCTCTGAGTGCAACAGCTGGAGCAGGACCAGGGATTGCAGAGCACCCTGTGCCCGGAGTAGCGGCACCCGGAGCAAACGAAGGTGTGTGCATCACTGTTTGAGTGCTAGCAAACACCTAGCTGGACCAGCCGGTGAGCCAGTGAACTGGCCTGGGAGCCAGCTGTGTCCTCAAGGGTGAGGCCACCAGAGGAGGTGGCTATCACAGGGACCAGGGGAGGCCCAGCCAGCTGCCAGAGAAGACTGGGGACCTGGGGGTGGATCGGGAGACCTATGTGTCTCTGGGGGTGTGGCACCATTGTGGTCATTGCTGCTGTTCATGTTTGCATGAGTACTGAGTATGTCCATTGATCCGTGTGGCTGGCCATGTATATAATGTATACATACGTTGCATGTGTGTGCGTCTGCCTGTATGCCCACTAGCACACTACTGTAGGAATACAGCCCATCTTCGCTGCTGGCTGCACCTGGGAATATGGAGCTGTGGGAGCCTCACCTTGACTGGGCTGCTGGATTTAGCGTGCCCGTAACATCTGGAAGTTCTCAAGAGAGGTGTTATCCATCATGTACAAACGAACATCTATTTGGAAATCAAGTGGTGTACAGAACTGGCAATCCATAGCCAACTGCTGTGGTCGTGATCCTCCCACAGTCGCTGCGGCATAGACAGAAAGCCCAGACAGAAAGATTGTCACGGCAGTCTCCGAAGGATCTTTTGTTTAGAAACAGCCAAACGATTATTTATTTTTGGGGGGGGTCAAAAAAGGATGCTAATTGCCCAGCATCTGCTCTTGCGGTCTTATGTCGTTTACCTTGCCTACACACAACAGCCCATTCTAATCGGCACCAAAAAGGAAAGTAAAGGAAAAGTTTCGGGTCATGCCACTTGCACCACAGAACCAATTTGTACTGGACTTATTTCTCTCAATTAGAATTATGCTTCAGGATATACAGATATATAAGGGAATAGGCTCTCCTATGTAGGAATATTGGACTATTTTAATATAATTTATGTCCTACTCCATCTCTCCTGCCTCTTGTCTGCAATAATGGAACTTTAAGAACCACAGGTCATCAGGGTCTAATATTTAGGGAGAACTCAAAGAGAGATAATCTGATCTGTCTCACAACAACCTTACGCTTCACCTATTTCAACAGAGCTACCTCTAATTTGTACCAAAACAAGATCAGCATCAGGTCCCCGGTTTCCAGCAGCAAAATGTCCCACAGCACCAAGACAATGTTAGAAATGTCAGATACCACACACACTTGAGGCTATCAAAGTCCTTCCGCTAAGTAAACAAGAAATGACCAGAGAGGATTACAGCTGTTAGCTTCATGCTCGGCATTTCCACTGTATGGAAGAAACATCTTTTTTTGGAATGTGGACAGTACCCATCCCCCCAGGACAGGAGGGGAGATATTCCCACACCATGGAAAACAACAGCACCAGCTGAATAAGGAGAGCCTTACAAAGACATCATGAATTAGCAGAAAACTAGTTTGGAAAGATAAGATATTAAACAATTTCTGTGGGGAATAAGAACACTGGAGATTATTTACTTTGCTTTAATTACTTTGGCACACTGCTAGATTAGTTTTTGTACGCTACTAGATTTTCATACCATCATTTTACAAATGCAAAGAAGCGAGTTCATGTTCTGAATATTTAAAGTTCAGCATATCTGTATTATCTTGTCCTGTGCTGGAGTTTCTGCCACTCAATTCACAAATAAATAAGAGGGTTACAGCTTCACTTTTGAAATTGTTATTATTACAGTGATGCAAGCAGCAACTTTAATTTCTAGGTATGTCTTTCTAGTTTGCCTTGCACCTATCTACACGTGTTTTGACAAGAATACACAGTTAACATATACAATATCAAAACAAGTATAATCATCAAGTTCACTGACGCTTTCGATCTAGATCCCATTAGGTCATCCTCCACTCTCCTGGAACACTTTACTTTGACGGAAAATTGATAATAAGCCAATTTCCAAAGCGTTATAACTTATAAAAACACAGTGTAACATTTGAAAGGAGTTTCTCTGGAGACTTTATGAAGTGTTTAATAGGCTCTATAGTTATGGACCGTATTACTGCCCAACACTAATACAATAGCAGTGTTAGACTCTCCATTAAATAGAGCACAAAGAAATCTGTGATTAAAAAAAATAAAAAAAACCCCTTGTCCCACTGTTTTGATACTAATGAGATCTGTGAGAGCCTGTGCAAAAGATTTAATTGGCTGAAATAAAGATCCTGTCTTGTCCTTGACTCTTTCCTGTTACAAACCATTTTAAGAATGCCATTTACAAGAAATCCAAAATTTTCCTGCCTTAAAAAGAGTTGTCTGTATCTAAAACAACTGCAAACAATACCATTTCAATAGATGTAAACAAGCAACAGTCTATTCAAGAAACAAAGCTCTGTTACCAACAGGATTTTGATCTGAAATTTCCTCAAAACTGATTTGCCACATTTTATTTCACACGAGGAGGTTTGGCCACGAGTACTGTTAAAGAGCTTTGGACTTTCCTGCAGCACCGACAGAGCGGGGATTTTGCTTTTTCTTCTGCAAACATGAAAATCCCCAAAATAACGAGTACTATGATAATAGTAAAATAAATACTGACCAAACAGTAAATACCCATGCACTCATAAACAATTTAAATTGTAGCGTACCCCACAGATGCTTGAAGGATTACTCCACGCAACAGGACAACAGAGTTAATTTAAAGCCAACTGGGAGAAATTAAAAGGCTCAGGTTAATTATTGCGTTACAGCTGAGCTGGAGGCATGAAAAACAGAGCAACTGAGAAGCGTTCAGAGATAAGCAACCGCAGTTTCAGCTTGTCTCCTCCTTACTCCTTGTCTGCTCTCAGGCAGGGCACCACGACAGGGCTCTTCAGTGAGCAAAGAGGCCACTTCAGATGTCCCTCTCCTCCGATAGCTCGACTCTTTGCTCCGCTCATCGCTGTGCTTCCCGTGCCCGGTTCCCAACGTGCCTGTCCTCCATGGCACAAAATGAAGGGGAGGTCTCACCACGGGGGCTGCTGAGAGCCTGCGCCACGGCTGCTCTCAAAGTGAGAGAGAATATAAAACTGGGTAAAACCAGTATAACTAGGCAGCATTAAAAAAGTGGCAATTTGTAAAGAAGATGTTGAGGAAGATGGTTCATTGTCAAGAGAAAGAAAACAGCAAAGGTAGACAAAGGCTCTGGGATATGGGCATTTATGGGGTTCTTCTTCAAAAATACGAGTTTTGCAGCATTCAGTGACAGAAATATGAATCAAAACTACAGATTTACTGGGCTACAGCAAGCAAAGTGGGAAAGAATGAACTCAGAAAGATGGTCGTATACATAGTTTTTAGATATATTCCTACATATTTGAGTATCAGGACTCTGAAAATAATAGTAACAGATAGTATCTAGTTACATATTACCAAGAAGATAACATTTGCTGTAAACATGCAAATATTTGTTTGACCTGATATGTAGGAAACAGGTATCTTACCAGAGACATATTTAAATTTTGATGTAAAAGGATCCAAAATCTTCACACGGAAAGGATTCACATTTGGATAGCATGACAGGTTATACTCTCCAGCAAAGTTTAAGAACTTGGGCAGGGATTAGAAATACTTTTTTTTTTTTTTTTTATGAGAGCTAGAAGACAGAGAGTATCTAGTACACATAAAATTCCTTCCAAGTAGGAAAAAAAAAAGTTATCTGTAAATGAGCAGATCTTCCTGAAGAAATCAGCAGATCAAATACCAAGATACTTCCTTGCTAAGGGAATGTACAACACAGTTACCAGTCAGGCACCTCTTAATCCATGAAAGGGACCAAACCTTGGCTAATGTACTAGTTCCTGGTCCCGTGAATATGCATATGTACGCATATATGGGGCATCCCACAGTTTGCATACAATCTACCACTTAATATCTCCTGGGAAGCACGTGTATTCTTGACTTCACCTGGTCAGGGGCTCAGAGGAAAAACAGACAGGTAAAAGACCAGGGGAAAACTAAGGGGAATGTCCTTTTTCAGGATCTCTGAAGGAACAGGAGGAAAAGGTCTCTGAGCTGGCCATCTGCTAAGATCAGGGAGCTGCAAACTTGTGTGTTAACTCCTGGCTTTTTCATATTTAAGTAATAAACTCTGTGCCAAAACCAAGGGCGTGCAGCACGTTCAAGGACAGCATCAATTATTGTCTTCTCTGACAAGCCATTAGTTTGCAAGGCCTTACAGAGGCAGCCTGAAGGTTCTGGGTACCTGCAACTTTGTCACTTAGAAAATATTGGCATCTATGTTTAAGGTGAAATTTAAAGTCTCTATTATCTTTAATTTAAATTTGCAAACCTGGGTGCCAAAGGGGCTTAGTTTGGTCAGCAGACTCTCCAGATTCCTTGAATATGCACCTTTGCCAGCAGCCTCCTCACCTTTCTAGCAGAGCTGTGTGATGCTCCAGTGGAAAGGTCTCCTGTCCGCCATCAGGTTTGGTGGCGGAGGCAGAATTCAGTCTTTCTGTTGACAACAAATGATCCAGAGTTGGGCAAGAGTTACCAAGGAGAGCACAGCAATTTCTCATCACTAATCCCAACAGTGGCACTGACTCTGATTAGCTCTCAGAGGAATCTACTTTAAGATCGTGCCCTCCAAGCTGAACAGAAGAAATCATCAACAGGTAAGGCTGTACTTTTGGTGAGATAAAACTTCAAGGACGGGGCTCTTTTCCCTCTCTCTTATGTCATGCTGTGGTACATATAGAGATGACGGATATAACACATTACTGTAGATTTCCATTTGATATTATTTTTATGTTTATTTACCAAAACAAGATTAAAAATTGGTGTGGCATTAATTATAAAGTTCTATGTATAGTAAACTAGAGAAACTTCATAAACATATAATAACATATATGCTCTACAAAAACACAAATGCACACAATCACGATCTACAATTACCAACCAAACTATTTCACAAAGGGCTATCCCTCAAAGTACATATATGTTACATTTGAGGATTTCTTTTGCACTTTTTTAAAATAAAATAAATTTTTAAAGTTGCATTATATGATACTTTTGTCTCAGAAACAAATGAATTTCTGGAGAAAATGACATACAAGATGAGGCTGAGGAACTCATTTTTTTCCAGCCTTAAGAAGAGAATGCTAAGGTGAGATTTTACTACTGTCTATAGCTACCTAACAGGAGGGTACAGAGAAGACAAATCCATACTCTTCCCAAAGATGCACAGTGATAACACAAAAGGCAACAAACATGATTTACAATACGGGACATTCTCACTGAATATTGGGGGGGGGGTGGGGGGGTGGAAATTGCCATGAGAGAGGTTGTACAGTGGAATATGTACCTACAAAAGTTGGGATCTCTATCCTTGGAGATGCTCAAAATCCAACTGGACAATTCCCTGAGCAATTCGATGTATTTGGTCCTACTGTGAGCAGAGGTTGGACCAGATGGCCTCCAGAGATCCACTCCTAAAATAGTTCTGATTCTATGATTCTGTGAGCAGAAAAAAGAAACTTGTAGGAAAAAGGCTGTTCAAAGAGCCTAATCTTTTGTGGTACCTCTTTTTGCCACTGCAAAAAAATAATGTAAATATACAGCAGTTTGCTGCTGCTAATTTCCTTCTGCATCTAATATAATAGAAATGCACTTCTATTGCATAAATCATACATGACAGAACATTAGGTCTTTAAATAACGTAGTGAACACCAGAGATCAGGCAGGGAAGTCATCCTTCAGGCTGTTATTAATATAGGAATCAAAACCACAGTGTGCATCCTCCCACTAATTCCATTTGATTAGACATTTCATAAGCATACGCAGGCCCTTTGAGCCATGAAAAGGGAAAGACCCCCACTTTGCACATCTCTTCCTAGCACTGGTGAGCTAAGCACTTCAAAGAGAAAAATGACACAATTTCACAACTTGAGACTCCCAACCGATGGCCAACACCCAAGACTGAGATGGAACCTTTGGAGCTAAAAGATGGTGTGTTACAAATGAGCTAAAGGGCAGGACTTCGTACATATAGGAAAGGAGATAAAAGCAGTTTAAAATTATTTAGTGCAGAAGAGAATATGAAATACATATTCGTCCATAGTTTACAATTTCACTTATGCTTTATCCAGCTTTCAAGAAACATCCTCCACCTAAAGTAACATGGCACTACACAATGGGCCTGAACGCCGCTGAGTCTGGCTGTGGTCCCACTTTGCCGTCATGGAGGTCCATGCTCAAGGCCCTACTCCCCTCTTTAGGCAGTAACATCAGAGAAGTAACTCCAGCTGGTTTAAATGTCAGCATTGTTAACTATTTCACTGCTGTTCACAATAGATACTGTGGTATCTCCCATATGTCTGCTGGCAAGCCAAAAGTCACAGTTGCCAAAACCACAAGGTTCAAACTCTCCCAGTGCAGTGGAATTTCTTTAGCATAACACCCACTTCTCCTAAGATCAAGCAAACCGTAAGTCTGGCACCATGACCTCATCAGAACAATGTAAAATCAATTTATTCAAATGGAAAATAAATACTCGGAGATCAAGTATCCTAGCTGTAACACCACATCTTATATTTATGAAACCCTGGTATCATAAAATTCTAAAATGAGACGCAATTCTCAGTCTGCCACATCAAAGCGTGGCTGGTTTCTAAACCCTTGATGAGGAAACCAGTTTGAGCACAGGGAGCCCAGGTTAAGAGTTGCAGGGCTCTCATTTGTGCTGTCACAAGTGCTGACTGAAATTGTATGTGCTGAAATGGAACGGAAAGATCAAAGAAGTAAGTTTTACAGCGAAATCTGAAAGACAGCATTCCAGTCCTGTGCAATACACAAAGTGGCTGAGAAAGTCTCATCTCCAACACAAATAGGCTCCAGCTGAGGAGTACTAAGGAGCAGAAACACAGCGGGTGATGCCAACTTACCATTACCACAACTGCTGTCAGTGCCACCACTCCAGCAAACAGTGAAAGAACTTGCTAGGTCTAGAAACAAAAGGACTTTTAACTCTTGCTGTTTCTGAGGAGACATTTTTCTATTTTAGACTTTGAAGATGCTGAAGAAATTGGCTTCCGTAGCAAGCGGGCAGCGCTGTGTAAACAAACTGATGGGAGTGGAGCTTCTCTCGCGAAAAAGGGGAAAGCATCTTTACGCACTGATTTATTACATTAACTGAATTAAGTCAGGATTGGTGTGGGTCAGAGAGAAATAAAAAAATCCCATGGGGTTGTATGAAGAGAAATTACTTTGAGAAGGGTCTAAAAGCTACTTGAATTAAACTAATTAAGAACATCAAGAAAGAATAGTGAATGAATCTACTCAAGTTCTATGCACCTACAATATAGTATTGGAAACAAACTGAAGAAGCCAGATGTCTAAAGAAACTACTGTTTAATTGGAGTAACAGAGACTTGGATAACCCATGTATCTAAAATATGAATGTAAAGAGGTACTGCTCTTTCAAAAGGACTGGCAGTGGGAAAAGGGTACTGCATTGTGCATCAAGAACACGTACAATTGATGCAGTTCCAGGCCATAAGGAAATTCGGATCTTGGGGAAACTTCCATGTAATGATTACAAAGTTACAGAAGAAAAAAGCAGGAACATTCTTATGGTGAGGATCCATTTCAAACCACCAAGCCAGGGAAATTAGGGAGAAAAGAGTTTCTGAAACAACTGGCAGAATCATCCAGAGTACAAGACTGGAATAACATATTTTAATACTCCCACATCTGGGAGTTGTTGAGAAAGAAATACATCAGGACATTTTGTTCAGCAAAAATTCAGAATAAACTGAAGTCAGCTTTTGATATAGAAGGTAAAGAGAGCAGCTAGTAAAGAGAGAAGGGGAATAGGATGGCTCTTCTAATGTCACTGTAAAGTAACAGAGTTCATAATCTTGAGCATGCAAAACCACAAAACAGCAAAGCATTTTTCAACAGCAGGCTTAAATAAATTATTAAAATACATCCATGGGTGCTGTCTAGTTGAAGAAACACTCAGAAAACAATCGCTGCAATCACAAAGGATCAGCATAATGAGTAGGGCTCCACAGGGTTGTGTTTCAGGTCCAATGCCATTCAATATTTATATCAATGGCTTCAACAGTGGAATAGAAGGTATGTTTATGAAATTCACAGATGATACTGAGCTCTAAGAGACTGCAAGTATCTCGGAAGGCAGGTTTAGAATTGAAAATGATATGGGTAAACTGGAAAGATGGAATGGGATTCAGGTCCAGATTGTAAACAAATTATTTTTAGAGTTAATGGAGGACAAGTCAATACAGTCACTGGTCTTTGGGGACTCTAATGAGACTCTTCAGCTGACCCTCAGTAAGACACGTCCAATTGGCCAGGCTCCATTGACTAGATTGGGAATTTAGTGACCCAGCTAACATACGATGTACATTTAGGAACCTACATTCAGATGTTTATAACCTGAAGCTGGATCCAATCTACAGTTTGACGGCAGCGTAGGAGTCAATTAGTAGGAATACATGCAAGATACTTGGGTATCTTGATAATTAACTGTATAATGAACTGTATAAAGAATTAACTGTATAAATGCAGGAGGAGGAACCACTTTTTCAGTTGCATTTCTGTAAGAGAGGATCTTTGATGAAGAATACCTATCTTACTGTTGCATAAATATAAAACACCATAACAGAATGATGGCATTATAGGCCGCGAGACGCCTGAAGTAATCACCTCTAACCAGAGCTGTCTTATGTTCAGTTTTGGGCATCACACTCCCAAGAAAGATGCAGAACAACTGGAGAGACAGGTTTCTAGAAAACATAACCTATGAGGAAACTTGGACAGAGCGAGGATTGTTTAATGCATCAAAAACGACACCACGAAGTAACTCTGTAAGTTGTCATATACCATAATGGCTGCTGAAAATAGGAGACATCCATGGAAGATAGGGTGATAAGTAATTTGTTCAAATTGCAGCAAGGAAGATTTTTACTTTCTAACAGTAAGAACAGCGCAACACTGGAATACAAGGTTTTTAAGAACAAACCTGAGATCTGCCAGAATCCAACTGATCCTGGCCTGGGATACCAGGACAGCCTAGGACACCTCTGAATGTCTTTTCCATGAGTGCTCTCACAGGTTAACAAAATTCAGAGTTACTCATCCCTGGGTCAGATGCACATTCATGTGTGCCAATAACATTCAGTAATTCCCAGGGCCAGTTCACAAAGGAACATCTGTCAGATCGATTTTTTTTCCCAGCAATTCATAAGGATTAGAACTTCTGGCAGATACGCAGTGACAGCCACATCTCCACACAGTATGCCCTCTTGGTGTCCCAACACAGACCTCCAGAACAATTAGTAAGAACAAAGGAGATGGGTGGTGCTCCACTGAGCTCCCTTATGCCTTATTGTTAAGGTAGAGAAGAAACGGGATGAGTACTGGTCAAAACCATAGCCATGCAGCACGTCCTTTCTTCTCACTCATGAGTAACTCTGAAGTGAGACCATAACAATTAAACAGTGAGATCCTGGACCAAATACCTTGCTGGTGCAGTTCACCTCCTTCACTAAAGCTACTGTGATTGAATAATCTAGCTCCCCTTTATCTTAAGGCAGACACTGTTATTAATTCAGTGGTAATGATTACCTCTCAGATATCTTTTATTAGAGCCACGTACAACAAAGACTGAAGTATCAAATCTAACTCAAGTATTGCACCAAGGAACATTACACTTCACTGTACCATGATTTTCACAGTTCAATATCTTGGTCTATTGTAATCAGGTGATGTATGTGAGACAAGTGAGAAGTGAGAAAACAGAGTTCTCATGATAACCACAACTTTATTGACCAACAAAAGCTGTCAAAAGATGAAGTTTGTCTGAGTGCTTTCATGATTACTAATACATTTACTAAAAAAAAAAAAAAAAAGTCAGCAAATTATTTTTTTGTGGCATCCACTATACATACTTTAAATTTTACTGCAGGCATCCACGCTATGCTTACAGGGGCAATAAAAATTTCAGAAAGTAATCCACTCCAATTAGCCAGAGTTGCTATATTTGCCAAATACCTGCCCTGAAGTAAAACTGTAGAACAAGCTCACCTATTAAATAGTAGAGAATGCAAATATCATGATAAAAATTTTACCTATTCCTAAAGCCAAGAGCAATGCTGGAACAGGAAATAACAGCTTTAATAATGTTTTTAAAAGATGTCATATTTTACACAGACTGCTTCCGAGGAAACCATCCTAACAAAGCTCATCTGGTCTCCATAAACCCTCTTGGATGCACTTTCAAGAACATTTGAAAAAAATAATCAGTTAAATTTTCACATAATAAAGACAGATGACCACATGCTGAAGATCTAGATCACAGCGCGGAGATAACCAAACTGTTTATAAAATGCAAGACCTAATCATTTACGCTCTTTTTTTCTGTATGAGCAAGAACTTTAAAGGGTCTTCAAAATTTACATTTCAGACTGGCAAACAGGGTCTTCTTCATTAACCTTATTTATTTTAAATTATTCACCACACTTCAAACGCTCCAGGATATTCCTGCTAAAGTTAAGTGGCTGAAATTTATACAGCTCCATATAAAGACATTGAAATGCCTCATTAACTCTTTTTCCTCCCCAGGAATGTTCTCTCCAACAGCTATATACATATCTATACATATCCCTCTATCTATACATAGTTGAGACTTTATTTTCAGTTTTCTTAGAATTAATTCAGTTCATTAACTTCAGAACAGCTCACACAAGCCCCTGCAAGCTCCATAAGTCCTTGCTTAGCCAGTTTGATGAAACTCATGCACTAAGGACACAGCAGGAGGTCACTGTGTTCAGGTGAATTTCATCGCGTTATCATAGCGGTAAGGTCTGGCTGTGAAAATGTGAAGTAACATTTCAATCTCAACTATCCAGTGTAGTTTCCTCTTCCTTCCCCAGTCCCATGCTTCCAGACAGGAGGTACTGGATGATCTCAGATGAAGGTCCTGACAAAAGATAAAAAGTCCTGAGAACTACGATGAGGAGATGGACTTCACGTGATAAAGAGAGGAAGAATATCTTTGCAAACAGGCTTGCTACGAAGTGGAGAAAGCTTTAAACTAGGTTCAAGAGGAGATGGTATCTAAATACAGAAGTAAGTGAGGAAGCAGTGCAGATAAAGGGGAAGTACCTGTTGGAGGAGGCCATGAAATGGAGGGCATTCAGACTTCTCCAACAGCTGTTCGCCACTGTGCAGAGCTTGAGCAATAAACAGGCAGAACTGGAAGTGCGTGTGCGGTAGGAGAGCTATGGCATGATCAGAATCACAGACCTGGGCTAGCATACGTGACCAGGGTATGGTCATGGATGCAGGCTGTTTGAGAAGGAAAGATGGAGACAAAAAGAAGAGGGAGCTCTGTTTTCTGTAAAAAATTTCCTTGACTGCAAAACGTTCCAGTGTATGAAACCATCTAATCAACGTACACCAATGAAAGACTGACTGACCCAAAGTAGTGTTAGTAGTAGTAGTCCTGCTTTGAGCAGGAAATTTGACTACAAACCTCCAGAGGTCCCCTACAGCTAGCATTTCTATGAAGCTATGGAGAAACTCAGTCTGTTGATTTTGCCAGCAAAATCCACGGATTTTAAGCTTTCTTCTTCTTCTTTTTTTTTGGCTCTTGGCTCTTTGTTTCCTTGTTTTTATATATTGCCCGACCTCTGAATGTAGGATTGAATCATTTTGGCTGTACTGCAGGTGAGTTCAGTCAGCGGAGCAGAGAGAAGGAAAAACAGGATGCTGAGCCACCGGGAGATCCCTCCTTGTCCAACCCCGAGGTTAGTCACACAGAGGGAAAGGTCTGGCAGAAAGCCAGAAATGCCAGCTTCAGCCCACTGATGGGCCCCTGCAGACTGTAAGTTTTCAGCTCTCCTTTCATACTATACTCAAAGGGCCCTTTCATACTGTTCTGCAGTACTGACCAGGGTCTGGCCCTTCACAGCATTCACTAATAATTCAAAATATCTGATACAAAAAATGAGACACAAAGCAAATACACACAATAAAATAAAGGTCTCTGCATAACCCTTCTGACTCAAAGATTCCAGTTATTCAACTTTTTAAAATTAAAAATTATACTACATTCACCAGTATACTATTAAAGCAGAATTTATCAAAACAAATAAAAGAGTAGCTGCATAAAGAACGCAGAACCTTATATTATTTATCAAATATGTGGGGGGTTTTTTACTCACTAACTGAAAAAAGTTACCTTATCTTCCACAAATTACTAAGATTTGGCTGGTATAAATTCTGGTTTGGGTTTGGGGTTGGTTTTTTTTTCAGAAGTTTGATGCTTTTATTCTTTTTTATTGACAAAAATTATTTAAAAAGCATCATTGGAAACATCACTTAGGATTTTCTCGACATACTGAGCTGCCATTTTACAAATTAGAGTACTGAACAGAATTTATTTCCTTAGTCTATCCATAATCGAGTCGGGGACTACAACAAATGGATAATCTTATGCCCTAAATTATTATTCCGTGTATTTGTTTTCAGATGTCACTTGGGATCTTCTACACACACAAATAAAATCTCTTAGATTTAAGTCTCACACAGCAAAAGAATTCTCTGAACAACTGAAACAAAAATTGGTTTGTTTTCTAACATAAATTCTGCTCCAAACACACTTTTTAATGTACATTGTCAGTTCTTCTGCATTCTTGATGTCAACAGCTTTGTGCCAGTTTACATAAACTGACAATCTAGATCCTAGAAATTAGTGAAATCTAAAAAATTAAGTGAATTCTAATGTACTCCTTGTCTTCCTGAATACGGCTGAAATCCCAGGAAACACTGTGCTCTCTCTCCTATTCTTTAAAGTCTGCATCGCAGAAATCATAATTCATGAGAGGAAAGAACAAGTGCTCATCACCTCTAAAAAAACTAATACATTTACTTAGCTACCAATATGGTTTACGTAAAAGTTCTGATCTATGGTTATCTGCGGTACAGGATGATCTGGAGAGAATGTCGGTTTTTTGGTTCTCATGGTTGTCTTCAAAAAGTTAGAGCCTATTCTCATCTAAAATATGGCACCCCAACTAGTTTTTAATCTTCTGATAGAGTCATCATTGTTCCCTAAAGCACATGCTACTCCCAATCAGTTTTCATCAGTCTTTTACAAGTTGCCCCAATCCAAATGTTTCTGGTGATAAAGTCAGCTGTCTGAAAATTATGTCCAAATATACTATATCCTAGGGTCCTGCATCGTAGATACATGATAAAATATACGTGACACTTTCATGGATATTTCATCCTGAAAGTCCTTCTTAATCCAACAAATACCAAATTTCAGGTGACCTTCTCCTTCTCCACCAGCTTCCTGTGGGGAACTCAAAGCAGCTCTGTCCTTAACCTCCTTCCATCCATGCCTTATCTCTGCACAACATCAGCAAACAGAAATTCCCAGTGGATGATCCATAAATCTACCATTTGTGCTTTTGGCTTGCCTTCCATTGTCCCCATTAAACCCTATTCCTCCAATGCTAACATCCCCTTCGTAGTCCTTCTCCCTCTTCCTCCCCCATGAGATGTCTTGCTCAAGACCAGAATGAGTAATACAAAGCAGGTAACATCTTCCCCTGTCTCAGCTCTCCATATCCTCCTCTAATCACTCTGGACAATATCACTGCCTTGCCTGTCATGCAAACCACAACACAGATGACATTTTCAATGCAGATAGTCTCTCAAATCCCAATTACATGTCAGTTCAGTGGATTCCTTCTACATAATCTCTCTATGATATAGCTTTTCCTATCCATTCACACCACTCTTGTTCCTGGCCAAAGCTCTCACCATTACATCACTACAGGCATCCTCTTCTCTATACTTGACACACACAATTTTGCCTGTTGCAAAGGTTGTTTCCCTTGGTCATTCACGTTGCTCCTCTTTGCTTTTGGCGCATCCAATATAATTTGTTCTCACTTTTAAGGCTCTTTACTGCTTACCTCACACCTGATATATTTTCTCCCTTTTTATGCTGATGTCAGCTCTTCCAACAATGCCAGCTTCCACTGTCTACTAGCTAAACATTTCCAAGCAAAGACCACTAAAATACGCTTTATCGAGATGCCTCCAAAATACTTTTATTCTCAACGTGCTGAAAACTATTGCTTATCGTGCTGGTCAATACTGTCTCATCATTCCCCTGTATTCCTCCAATCTGTCCACAGCCATCTGTTACCTCTTACCTCATACTCCTTTCGTTGCTTTCCTAAATGGCTTACATCCATCTCTGGTTTGTGTCCACATAAAGAGAGTGCCCTCAGTCACAATTCCGGTTCCAAGATACTAAAGCCAGTAAACACTATCGGTAGTCTATAAGATTTCATACATAGGAATAAGGACATGAGGATGTGTTTGAGACACTGAGAAGCAACCAGATGATCATGGTGCCAAAACACAAGACTGCTTTTGCTGATGCTTTTCTCAAAGTCAGCCAAATGGTTTTCTTGGTGACATGAAAAGAAACACACCCCTGAAAATCAGACCAGAGCAAGGAAGGTACATAATAGCGATAATGTACATGCAAGGTATTTTATAAAATACTTATACCATACACACATACCCACATCTATACATATATTTTTGTGGGTACATATACATATGTAATCTCAGAAAAACAAAACCTAATTTATTTAAAGTATACTCTTGCTTTACATTTCAGCATATATATTTTAAAGACGGCAACACATTTTCAAATCTGAGAAAGTACAAAATCATCTCTACATTTAGTATCAATTCAGATAAGCTCAGTTCCAGCTCAAGGATAGACCAGCAGTAATTCACCACTTATGTACCAGCAGAAATTGTAGGGAGGTGAAAGAAATTTATACCACAATTTCATACATGACTAATTTTAAAACATTCTTAACCAGATTAAATCTCGTTAATTGCCAACTTGGCAGGTCTTTCTTAAGGCAAGTAGTTTAATGACTGGTCAAGGACCTTGCAAGAATTACCAGATCTGATTTTTATCTGCTTGCTAATGACGAGCAGACAATATGGTCCTGAATTTCACCTTACTATCTCAGTTTTAACAACCCTGTCTTACATCTGTGTATATCTGTAGGTCTTCTTCCCTCACTGTCAGGCTGCACCTAATGTGTCACAGTCTGAGCCCAGGTCACTAAGCAAGGACGGCATACGCTACCGACATAAATTACATTTAACTGCACAAGGACATGCATGCATGCATAGTAAAAGACAGCGTACGCTTAATTGGCTGTGTAAGACAGTTTAACTCTTTGCTTCATGAAGTAAATTCTCCCTCTATGAGGTACTGGGAAGTCTCTCCTCATTAGTTCCTTCTAAACCACTGTTCTATATATAAGAGGAGGCGAAAGAAGGCGGCAAAATGGCAAGTGTCTAAGGGAAAAGCAAGCAGTCTGAAACAATAATGGAAATTAAAAGAGTGAGAATAGGAACAAAATGCTGGCAGGTTTGTGTTCTCCCTGGAGAACATCCAGCACTGAGCAAGAGTATTTGAAATACTAGGCTAAATCCTGCACTAAAAGCCTTTAATGTTGTAGAGGTTACAGGTCGCTTTCTGCCACGGTGTGCACTGCATGCCCACACGGAACACATGTATGCCCAAACGAACTACTATGAAATATTCAAAACATTGCTCCAAAAATACACAACCACCACATATAAGTGCCTCTGGTCAGACACATGCATCCTCGGCATTTACAGACCTACTCAAACATGCAGGTAGTTGTTTCATTTTCCTATGTTTTACTGGAATCCCAAGAGAATGCCAGAAGGCAAACGGCTTTCAGGCATAAAGTGTTTCTTTTTGTTAAATCATTGCCATTGTGTTAACCACATTTTTTTTGGAATAAAGTACATCAGCCACATTTATAAACAGAAAACAGAGATCAACTATATGTATTCTCAAAATCGTCTGATGATATCAAACTAGCAAGGTACAGGCACAGGAAGAAGAATACTGAAGTTCAATTTATTCTGAATTAAATTACGTTGCTAATCTCCGAAACTCATTTAGCAAAGTGCTCTGCTCCACCAAGCATATATCTAGATATGAAGTGGTTAAACGTATTGAAAAGCATGACATTTAAGATTATTGTCTGGTAAAAAAGATGACCTTTATGGAGCAGTTACACAACAGAAGGTAGAGCTACTGAACAGAAAAAAAAATATTTTTTACTGTACAGTAGCAATGTAATTAATAACACACATTACCGGCATTTACAAAAGAGAAGCAAATATTTTTTACCATTCATTTTAACACACTGTTTTCTTTAAAGAAGAATCAAAACTGGAGACAAACTGCATTTAACAGCAAACATTTCTGCTATTGAAAATGACAACAAAGCATGCCAAGAGTTTTTTTTAAAAAAAAGTCACCAAGTCAGAGAAAAATCTACATTCAACTATTAATAGTTCAACACAGATCCACAACAGCATGCAACTAGGCAAATCAACGGTAATGACAAATACTACATCTGACACTCTGTCCTCAACTAACCCTATTATGCCTCAGGACTATAGCATGCGTAATATATAAGATCACACATTTTCTTGGACAGTAATATAATCACCACCAACAAAATGAGCTGAATAGTTAATTATAAGACACAATTTTCAAATTTAACTCCTGCTTTGCGTTTCTGAGTTTAGCCAAAGCTGCAATGTTGGTTATAACTACTTTTTCTGGCTACATTTTTTGGAGACCAGAATAAAAGAGAAAAAGATAAAACCAACACTGTACACGTGAAAAAAAAAAAGTGTTCTGTTGGAATCAACTGTGGGTTTGTGGACTTGCAATTAATATTGGGCACATTCACAACAGATAGATTTACAGAAAAGGGAATGAGATGCAAAGATGTATGTATTTTGGAGGAGGTTTCTGGAAGACATGCAAATCTACTCAGTAGACATCTGGGACCCAAAAATTTGGTTTTGGAACCCTCACGACTCCTTATTCTCCATTTTAAGCGCAGGACTGTTTCTGTACAGAGTACTACTTGCTATAAAAAGGGACAGAAAGCCTACCAGTGAGGACTGAGGAAATCGCCATCCTAAGCAGGAAGAAATGTTTGTGGCAGAGACTGGAACTGCCTGTGCCTATTCTCTTGCCCACACTCCTGCCAGCTGAACTACAGAAGCATCAGGTTGCTCTATTCAAGGTCTTTGATAAACCCACATCTCTGAGGCATCACGAAAATAGTCAGCTGCTGGCTGAAAAACTTTCTGAAGTGCAGCTTCATGTGTAGTCCATTCAAGGCCAAAAGACTGTGTGTTTAAAAAATGGACAAAATCTCTAATAGGACCTTATCGTATATACTTGAGGTAGTCTGCAACCTGAGATACATCAGTGAGTGTCTAGAACCAGCAATACGCCTACATTTTTGATGAACTGAGCTCCAAGTCATACCAAGCCCATAAATAAAAGAAGAAACATGACCCTATCAATCCTTTGAACTTCTCACAAAAGCAGGTTTAAGCTTTGGTCTTCCCAGAAAACCAACCAAAAACAAAAAAAATCCCAATCCACTGTTTATATAGATACATTTCCTCCTGACACTTCATTACAAAGACCCTGGCAAGGGCATGAGGTATATTTTGTAAGGTAGTATGTAGACAAGCCCCAAGAATGTCAGATTCAGGAGGCCAGAAGTCAGAACCCGAGGAGGTTCCTGGGCTTGTCTACAGGCAAGGTCTGCTGGGCTTGCTCTCCACTCATCCCTCCTTCTCACGCTGTAGCTGTGGTAGAAGAAACATTTCTAAATAACTGGATCCACACATGTGGCTTTCACCAGCTTCCCACTGAACCCACAGCTATGAACCACATTCGTCAAAGTAGATAATTCCCCAGATTCTTTCCAAACATTTCATGGACATTTTTTTTTCTTTCTCTTTGTGCATCACAGCAGCATTTTCAAACTTACACCAACTAATGTGGAGGAAATACTATGTTCACCTCCCCGGGCAGTCACTAATACATTACATTTGCAATCAGTCACGTAGCAGTCGCAGAAGCTGCAAGGTTTCTTAGCTCCGCTGGACAAAGGAGGCCAAGAAGAGGGCGAGATGAACTTTCCCTGGCACAGCCTCTTTCAGGAAACTGCTGTTTCCAGGTTGAGGAAACCTAAGCCGAGTGTTGAGAAACAACACAGTTTGCATTTCAGTTCTCCCTCAATAGCTGCATGTTGAGGCCAAAATGAATTTGGGAGGCTGAGAGGTAAACGATGGAGATGAGAGACACACTGCAGAACAGCTTCTAGATATCTGTGCAGATCCTACCTCAAAACTGTGGTGGTAGGGAGGAAATTCTCTTTCAACGTTCCTCTAAAAGCTTTCTACTCTCCTCTCTGGCAGTCACACCTGGTCAGCAGCTACCCAGCCTGGTGCTCCAACTGTTCACCCAAAGAAATCATTCGCAGTAAAGAAAATGTCACTGCCACCAGTCTCAAAACTGGCAAAAATTTTAAGTTCTTACAGAACTAGAGGGGAGAGGACAAGGAGAGGTTTCTGATTCTCCTGAGATCACTGATGAGCCATGAGATGGTTCTTATGACCAACACCATGAATCACTGTTCGTAAACATAAGTCGTTTCTCAACAGCATGCTTACCACAGCAGATTCTCTCATATTTACACAGGCTGGTCACATCAATGAGTGCTAGGACTTTTATTTTTTTTTTTCCCCAAAAAAACCTCACAACTGTTATCCTTTTATTAGGACAGCTATACATACAACCTCTCACTTCTAGAATACTTAATTTATCCTTCCAAATTTTAGCGGAACCATTGGCTAGGCTTTTGGATACAAGAAAAAACAATATCCTGGATTCTACTTGATATTCACATCTACCCTGGGCAGCCACAGAATGACATATGAGCGTGTCTTCAAAGCTGAGAAGGAAATGGTGCAGCCTTGTAAAATTAGCAGCTGCTGACCCATAACTAATTTGCAATAGCAGTATTTTTCAACCTCATTAATGAAGTAGGATATAGAAATATGAGATATTTTGCAAAAAAATGTTAAATACAGCAAAGGCAGCTTCCTAAGCAAACTAACAAGGCCCTGTTATGGATGCCCTGACTGGAAACTTTGCAACAGACTGAAAGAACGGAAATGAAAACTTGTGTTATGAAGCCTGGTGGATTTTCATTACTTTCTCTGTACATCCTTTCAGCAGTAACTTATTAAAAGGGCATTTTATTATAAGTTGATGGGTCATTTTGTGAAACTGTGGCACTTTAGTCAAAAATAACTCACTGAAGAAACAGCATGAGTAATAGAGTCACGTGCCGCGTGAATAAATATATGCAGATTTTTCCTGTAGTAACTAACCACATCACAGAACAGTTCAAACTTTATTCCACATTTATACAGTATCACATTTTAAAATGTCGCTCATGTTTGTACTGTTTGATCGCAACTATCTATAAGTGTAAGATTCTTGATTGGCTTTTCTTTAGGGTAGTGAACAGTACTGTCAGGAGCCATCACTATTAACTGCAGAAGTTTAAGTCTTTGAATTTACAATCATTACTAGCTCTGGGCATCAAATGTTGAAAGTATTGCACGCCTGCTGACAACCTTGAACAGCGATTGACTTCTTATAAAAATTGCTTTCTGAAGACTGCAAGACATGGCTATACTAGTGCTGGGTTGCACTCGCGTACTCACCGCTAGTACTGTCCTTCTCTGCACCACTCTGCAAGCTGCTTCTGTACACCGATGCCTCTTCCACACCGTTCCTGCTATCTTCTGTCTCTGCAAGGACAGCTTCTCTGTCCTTTTGTCTCTTCATGGAAGGATTTCTTTCCTTTCTGGGTGGGATGGAGTTAACTCCCCATAGCAGCCCTCAGAGTGCTGTGCTTTGCACTTGTGGCTGGGAGCGTGTTGGTTAAGCTCCATGTGTTGGCCACTGCTGAGCATCAAGGCTGTCTGTCTCTCCAACACCCTCCAAAGGCCAGTAGGCTGGGAGTGGGCAAGAGGCTGGGAGGGGACACAGCCAGGACAGCTGACCCCAAACGACCAAAGGGTTATCGATGTTGTGCTCCGCAATAAAAGTTAAGAGCAAGGAGGAACAGAGGCATTCATTATCAAGGCGTTTGTCTTCTGAAGCAGACACTGCATGTACTGGGGTTCTGCTTCCCCCAAAGAGGCTGGACATCGCCTGCTGATGGGAAGTAGAGAATACATCTTTTTGCTTTGCTTCAGCACGCAGCCTTCACTTTTCTTCATTAGACTGCCTTTATCTCAACCCACAATTTTTCCATCATATTTTTTCCCCTTGTCCTGCTGAGGAGGGGGAGCGAGAGAGCGGCTGGGTGGGCGCCTGGGTGCCAGCCAAGGTCAGCCCACCACACCTTTCCTTTCCTCTGTCTTTAGAGAGGAGATTACAGACCCAGAAGGCTCCCCTGGAATGCCACCAAGAGGCCACTAAACATTTACTCGTTGGAGTTTCTCCACTCGTCCCAGAGATGTGTCACACATAGTACAGCTGATACTGTTCTCTCCCCTGTGTGCTCGGGATGTTAAGCGTAAAGGCTGAGGAAAAGGGCAAACAGCTGCTGTCCTGATGCCAGCGGCAGCACTGATAAAGCACTGCTTTTCTAAACAGTGCTGGAAGACTCATTACTTTGTTCTCCATGTTGCATACATTTAGAGATGCTGAGGCATGGCCTACTTTACCTTTGTGTTGCATACAGTCTGTTTTAATCCCAGGATGTTAGCGACAGACAGGTAGGCTAATATCTCAACACTCCTCTGGCAGCACGTTATCAAGAAACAAGGAACTCATTCAAAGAATTTACCAAACAGACCAGATATATATCTCTCTATTTATTTACTTCCGTAGAGATTATGAAAGTATTGATGGCCGAATACAGGTTGCTTGGTGAAAGCTTCTGTACCTTGCAACATTCATGCTGGATTTATGCCAGGAGTATAATTACTGCTTATTAATAATACACCTTATTATCTCAATGTATTTTAAAAAAAAAAATAAAAAAAATCTAATACTGGAAAATGTCCCTCACAATCAGATGATCAAATTTGCTCTGCTTTTCCCCCCTTACTTGATGATTCAAAATTACGGTTTTTAACAGTTTTGAACATAATCATGTTCCCTTCAAAGAAAAACCAGGCAACTGCGGAACCATAGTCTGACCTTGTGAAATAGGTGGGACAGGTTTCTCAGCAGGGAGAGGGTTGGGATGCAAAATGAGATTAAAAGAGGAAGTCGCAATGGTTCTTTCATGGAGAAGATCTGAAATTTGCAACGAAATAATTGTCACTGTGCTGAAATTGCCTTGCACAGATGTATCACTTGGAGAACACAGAGGGTGAGAAAAAAGAAAAAAGAAAAAAAAAAGAAAAAAACCAAACCACCACAAAATCACAATCTTCTTATTTCTTTCTGTGCAAAAAGGCCCTGGATATATGAAACAAAATTTTGTTAGTCCTCTCCATACAGTCCTGCTGCATTATCATGATAATTTTACTTGCAGTAGTGCCCTTCCCAGCGCTGCTCTATTGTGTTCCTGCTGGGTATCAGGATCATTCTGTTCCCCAAAGTGGAGCCAGAGGAACTCTTGGCTTGTCCCTGACACAAGGATCTTGTCTTCTGTTTGATGGTGCTTAGGGACCATTGCATCTTTAGGGTTTTCATAGTGTGAACAACATACTGATCTTTACTAGTGCCTCCTTAGTAACAGTTCTTGCCAGCTCCTCAAACAAGGTAAGTTCTCAGAGTTTTAGCAGCGACTACAAAGCCTCTGCTCTGCTCAATGTGGCTAATACGATGCTAACATCAGTATGCAATACCAGGTGCATCGTTGTCACTTCTCCAATGAAAGAAACTTGTTGCAAGAAATAGATCTTCCCCTGCATGAACATGGAATTCCTGAATGGAAGTACCGTAGAAAAGAAAAATCCTTGGTAAAGTGTGTTTTTCAGTTCTAAGAAAAGTCAGTCAAAACCAACAAAAATACAACAAAAATGCCCCGAATTCCATCACAATACACAGAAATTGTTGCTTTTGCAGACATTGCTTAGGGCTGTTTGTATAAATTCCTGGGCAATGCACAGCAGTTTGCTTTATTTTGTTATTTTCTTTCTCTTCCCTCTTCATCGTGGTCTTCTTTTTTCCCCACCTCACATATGGATATTTTCATTCCCTGAAGTCTATTAAGTGTTAACCTTGTTTTTTAATGTTCCTATTTTGCTCCTTCTCCTTTCTCCCTGAAAAACCCAACTCTTCTTTATTTTTTAATGTCTTTGATTCCCGAAACACCCAGAGCCCCTACTAAAAGGAGCTCCGACCTATTTGTAAAGCGGAAGCAACATCACTAGCAATTCTCTGTTGAAATTAATAAAGCTTCCCTAGGGACAAAAGGAGATGGGGGTGGGGAATCACCTCTTCAGAAGAAAATTTTCATTAATTAGTAAAAAAGTTTAATGGGAAATACCATAATTTAATAGTTACACCAAATAGCTATTAAAATACAGCATATATATTAAAACCTCATATTAGCTAGTGGAATTTACTAACCAAAAAAAGGCTGATCGCTACAGATGAACCATCAAATTTAAGCAGCAAGATTTTGTTGTTCTGCTGCTGCTGTCAGCTGTGGATAGAAGGGGCATCGGCTGTAAAATAGACCACACGCAGCATCTTTCAAACTGTCAGTTTCATGTCACCAGGAGACCTTGCTTCCCTCTAACTTTCCTCCTATTAGTTCGGTTAAAAGAAAATATACCCCTGCTTTAATAAGCCACACTCTGGAAATAATGAATTTCAGAGACAAGTGAAGGTCTGTGCGCTTACTGCTTAGAAACTCCTATTCAATTCCTCTAACTTTGAAAACAGACCCATCGAGTTTAGCAGAATTGCCTCCGTGCTTAAAGTATCTGTACACGTGTTTATAGATCTAAACTGTGTAGTGCTTTCAGGATAATCAAAATTGATGCACAGCAAATCTTTTCTACACTTATTTAACGTTCTGACTTCCCAGGAAAAGCGCTAAGTGAAATGGCAAAGCCCAAACTGCAACAAGAACAAATTCACCACTATAAGATGATACAAAAGATTAAAATAAAACCGTTCAATTCAGGGCGTACAAAATAGTGAACACATAAAAACAAATGAGGAAAGAATCGCCCCGGAAACAAAGTTATTTCAATTATAGTTTATTTTGATCCCTTTATGACGCATACACATTGTAAAGGAAAAAAAATACCTTGTACATTGCCAGCTAAGGAAAGTTATATCAAAGGGTTTTTACCATCCCTACTAAGTGATCAAAACTATGTGCTTATAACACAGCACAGTTTTTGTTAAATTAAAAGAAAAATTTAATTAAAATAATAATAATATTATAATAGCAGTTAATTAGAGAATCTTTTGAAATACAAAGTATTGAACAGTCTTCCACTAAAACAATAAACACCTAAGTAAGTATACCCTGTACATAAACCTGAATGCCCACTTCAAGGTCCATTTCCTATTTATTTTCTAGTACTCAGAAGTGTTCGTTCTGGGCTGAATCCAAGATGGCAAGAGCTGTCAATGGGCACATTTTAACCAAGTTTATGGCACTTTAAATGAGATCCCATGCCTCTTGGTGCATGTTCAAATTCATCTCTCTATGCTTGGACACTGCACTTGCGAATAGTGGCCAGAAATATTTTTTCTTCATTACTACCTGGCAGAATTTCACCTGCTCCACCCAAACACAGACCTGACCACAGCGATCCATCCCACTATCACTTCCATAGTGTTTCTTAGTTACAGCTGACAATGAAATCTACACCTCGTAAAACATGCAGCCATATGTCTCCAAATTTGAGCTAGTGGACATGGAGTGGGTAAAAATATATGTATTATATTTTATATATATACATATATTAAAAAAATTACCTTTGTGTTGCATGCTTTAAAATTCTTCTGTAACTAGTAGAGAATTAGGGTCTGACTATCCTATAAGAAATCGTCTTCACACAGCACTAAACACAGTGTTGATCACACTGATAAAATAGCTTAAAATACCTAACCTCAAGCTGTTGAGCTGTGGCTCTTCTGCTGAAGACAGCCAGAAAATGTGAGTATAAAGAATTCCCTTTAAGAATCAACGTGAGATACTTGTTTGCCATAACAGAAGCCACAATCTCATAATTAGAAAGTTCACTTCCTTCTGCAACTGATCTCTCAGTGAGGAAACATGATGGTTTCTGCACAGGGAGTAGAGAGCACGGCCATTAAGGAGAGACTTGTGTACGCGCTGTCTAGACTAACACATTAAAGACATACTTCCCAATGTCCAGTCTGAACCTGCCCTGGCACAGCTTTGAACCATTCCCATGCATCCTACCACTGGATCCCAGGCAGAAGAGCTCAGCACCTCCCTCTCCACTTCCCCTCCTCAGGAAGCTGCAGAGCACGACGAGGTCACCCCTCAGCCTCCTTTTCTTCAAAGCAGAGAAGCCCAAAGTCCTCAGCCACTGCTCATAGGACATGCTTTACAGCCCTTCCACCAGCTTTGTTGCCCTCCTCTGGACCCATTCAAGGACCTTCACATCCTTCTTAAATTGTGGGGCCCAGAACTGCACACAGTATTCAAGGTGAGGCCGCACCAACGCTGAATACAGCAGGATAATCACCTCTTTTGACCAGCTGGGTATAGCAAGGCTTTTGATACTGTCCTTCACAGCATCCTTCTTGGCAAGTTGTCCAACTGTGGGATGAGCGGGTTCACAGCGCGCTGGGTGAAGAACTGGCTGAAGGGCAGAGCTCAAAGGGTTGCAGTGAATGGGACTACATCTGGCTGGCAACTAGTCACCAGCGGTGTTCTTCAGGGTTCAATTCTAGGGCCGGTTTTGTTCAATATCAATGATCAGGATGGAGGAGTTGAATGCACCATTAGCAATTTTGCTGATGATACCAAATGGGGAGGTGCTGTTGACTTTCTTGAGAGACAAGAGGCCTTGCAGAGGGATTAGACAGATTGGAGAACTGGGCTATGATTAATGGGATGAAATTTAACAAGTCAAATGCCAGATTCTGCACCTGGGACGGAGTAATGCCAGGCACAAGTATAAATTGGGAGAGGAGTGGCTGGAGAGCAGCCCTGCAGAAATGGGTCTGGGGGTGCTGGTTGACAGCAGGCTCAACAGGAGTCAGCAGTGTGCCCTGGCAGCCACCAGGGCAAACCGCATACTGGGGTGCATCAAACACAGCGTAACGTATAGACAGACCTCATCTGTTACAAATGCATGTGAGAAAGCTGTAGTCTGAACTCCAGCCATAAATCACATGTAAAGCTACGCTATTCTGTGTAAAGCCCCTTGAATCCAAGCCAGCCAAGAAAAGAAATCTAGAACTCGCTTTTAACCACAGACATAAGTGTGTTCATGCCAGCCAGCCCAAATCAGTAACTGGCAGTCAATAGCCTACAACAGCTGACATTTCTTTCACTCTCTCTCCTTAAGTGGTTTGCAAAGATACACTCGTGGGCAAGCCACTGCAACAAGCCAGGCTGCACCAAATGGAAATATGTACAACGATAGTAAGATCTGCCTTCGCAAGAAACACTTGTAATCATCAAAAAAAACCCTACGGTAAAGGGCATTTCGTGACCAGTGTCCATGAGGACTCCATAGAGCACCCACAAAATGAACACGGTCTGGGTGAACAGCGGGCAAAGTTGGAAAGCAGAGGGGAGGGGTGAGACGAGATAGAAAGAAACTCCCTCTCTCTCTGCCAAGCCCTCTACTTGTTTTAACAAACGAGCCATTAGCATCTCCAAATTATCTGGCCCGAGCTACAGCCAGCTCCCTTTCATCCAAGCCCAGGCCCCAGCCAAACATTAGGAAATTACCAGCTGGGTCCAGCGCGAAGGCAGCAGGCCTGCATATCATCAGCACCACAGCATCAGTGAACCCCAAGCTGCACTCTCCTTCACCACCTTTGTCCATACATTAATTGCACGTGGCCACGGAAAGGAACCTACTTGCCTGAACCACTCACTACAAAGCCTGAAGGTAAATTATTACCCACTGGGATTTCTCTGAAGGAACTGGGGAGCAGGAAAAAAAAAATAAAAATAGAGATTCTTATATAATTCTAGGTACCCTTGCAAGAACTGTACAAGCACATTGAAGGAGAGGTCTGCATTACCCCTTGAATTATCGGAAACATTAGCATGGTCTTTGCTAAAAGAAGTCCACAAAATAGGCAAGAACAGTCTCTACGGTTGCACCGCGCGCATGTGTGAACTTGTCTAACACGGAACAAAGGAATGAAACTTCCCAAATACTGACAAATATCTCACTGTCACTTCTTACTCTCTTTGTCCCAGAAAGATAAAAGTAGAGCCAGAACACTTAATTCTAATGGTACATTAGTTTACCTAAGTGATGGTAATAACCAATGAGGCATATAAGAAATTCTTTTTCCAAAGACCAAAAAAACTGAATATGAAAATAGAACTTTTTTGTGCTTCAGAAGCTTCTGCTTACTTAGCCTTTTGGTTAGACATCTTGGTAAGATCTCGTAGACATTAAATGTGGTGACTTCCTACATTTCAGGAAAGTAAGAGAAAAGAATGGACACGTTCATATGCACTGCAGTATTCCAACTGAGAACCTCAGATTTTCTAACTCACAAGGCAGTCGACGTTACTTAGCTGTAAAGTAGTATACCTTTTATGACACTGCAGACTACACAGGACCCAGGGCAAAAGAAGTCCTCACATTAGAAACAAGAAGATTAGCATAATAAGAGCAGAAAGCAAAGCTGCGGGAACATTTGGGGAGCTTTTAGGGTTTTTTTTCTTTAAAGCATTTCAACTCCTCCAGCCAAAGTAAACACATCACAGACTAGTTCTCAGAAGTGCCCTCAGCCAAAAATTAAGTTATTGTAATATGGGGAATGACACGAGGAGCTAAACTAAGCTTTAATAGTCTCCCTGGCATATAAAAGATGTGAGCGGCTCAGAACACAGACTGAAACAAGCACATGTTAAAGTTTACAGACCTAATAAAGACATTCAAAATATGGTAAACTAGCTAGAATACCACTAGTGCATACTCCTCTTACTGCCATTGTGGAATTAAGAATGTATGATGCTAGTTTTCACTCATACAATTCCTGTTGTAGACAAGGCCCCCACACAAAACACAGACCCCCTTGAACCCACTCAACTCTCCTTTTTGCTGAATCAACATGGAAATGTGGCATGTCAGCATCTTGGGGTACTCATCCCAGCCAGGCAGCATCCTACCGTCTACAAATAAGCAAAATATTACAAGCCCCAGACACTGAAAAATAGTGGCTTCTTTATGGAGAGACGTACAGGAGGGAAAACAAGGAAAAAGCTCTCGCATTCATTTTAGTTTGGAACAGAGCTTAATATTTAATTTCTTAATATTGATTCTTAAAGAGATTTTCCAATTCAGCATCTTAACAACGCAGCAGAATTGCTGTGCAGGGCTAGACTAATAACCCACTGCCAGAAATGAAACAACAAAGGAAAATACACAGATGAAACTGTTAAAGAATAATCTGTCTACTTGAAGTTAAGAGGAAACTCCTTTTAGATGTTACACCCCCAGGCACAGTCCAAGCCTGATCTTGGTGGCTTCTCTGATCTCAGAGCACCCCTGTCCCTCCAGCCCATCCCTCCTGGGTCCTGGAACTCACCCAAACGAGCTACCCCTGAGGTCGGGGCAGGTTGATAGCACCAGCCCCATGCTGCCTCTTTCAGACTTCTACACTTTTCCCAGGCCAGCGGAAAATATACACCTGATTTCCAGAAAGGTCCTGCTCTGCCTGTGACTAGGCCAGCAGAAACACCTATCAGATATAAAGTACAGCACAGAAAAAGTGCTCACTCAGCTCCAGTTGTGTCAGAATGGCCTTCAAAGTCGTTCCTAAATATCAGTGTAAGATGTAACTCAGAGGCAATTTTCTGCACCTTAAATTAAGATAGTTGAACCTATACCTGCCTCCTAGCTGCCTCCATTCATCAAAGAGTTCTGGACCAGCAGTGTTTGTTTTCTGACCAATTTATTTTTCCTTATGATTTTCTCTAATGAACTCTTAAATTACTCAGAAGTCCTTGAGTTGATGTAACACCTGCTAGCAAATACAAAGGAGGCCAACACTTCAGAGGAAAGAGCTAGCAGACTGTCCGAATTTGTGGACATAAGCTGCTTGGAGCCTGTCTCAGGGAGGTCCCACAGAGACGCTGGGCCCTGGGAATGTTACTAACTCATAGTTAAACCATTTCCAGTTCCCATACCCGATATTACTTAGGAGGAAACGAAAGACAGGCAAGAAGCATGGAAGGCATTTGCTCTGATCACCAACAGCATTATGTTCAGCGAGCTTCACGGACTAAAGTAATGCTTATTCTGTACTTTATGCGGTGATTATATGAATTAATTGTTAATCATATATGAGTACTGCCCAGTGCATTTAGAATTAGTGAATAATGTTCTCCAATAAAATATTACTAGTTAAAGGATCAAAAGTGTAATTTGCTTAACTTATAATAAAGTTGCTAATGAGCTTCTTTTAAAAAATTCCAACTCGCCGCAATATGAAATATATGCACAGTACTGATCCCTCCGTAGAGTTACACCCAGCAAAGGTACCCCTTTTTTTCATGTATTCCCCTCTAAAGTGCACCTTTGAGCGCACTCAAAAGGGAAGTTACCTCTTTGGACTGAAACGAATCAGTGACACGTCTTTCCTTACTCTTCCTCAAAATGGAGTCATCATCATCTCTTCCATTGGAGTTGGGCAGACCTAAAGCACCTGCACATAAGCATGTCATTCTTCAGCCCTTAAAGTCACTCTCCAAAGTCGCCTAGCAAGTTTACAGGGAATACAGTTTACAAGTTTACTTCGCTGCTCAGGTCTCAGCTGTCTGCTCTGTACCTTCAAAGATTGTCAGAAAGCACAAATTAGTTACAGCCGCTGCCTTTTCTTTCTTGCTTCTACTTGCAATAGGCCCCGGATGGTCAGCGTTTCTTCTAGACTCCCACCTGTTCCTTTTGTCAACACAGCTGAAGGTCGATCATTAGCCACCTCAGTTGTACAGGTACTCCATCTGTTTCCAAATTACTGCATGGCAGTATATAGTTGGTGAAGAAATGTTGGGAAGAAGCTGCTGTTCACCGCTCTCACAATATCAAAGAGAGATTGCACTTAAATATTGTTTTCAGCTGAAGGACCTGAACTGAGTATGTAACCACCCTAGACTCTGTGTAGTCAATGCAGAGAAATAGGTATCTGCAGAAGATCTCAGCCACGCTAAGACCAAAATCTGTACCTACAGATAAAGACCTATATAAAGGAAGGACTTTCTTCATTCAAAGGAAAGTTGGGTGACATATTTTTCTAGAATAGATGCCCTTGTTAAACAATTTAAAAGTTACCTGGGATGAATTCAGGCTACTCTTTCTCAACATCCAAACTACCTCCTCATCTTCTCAGCGACATCAAAGACATCAAGAGTATCTAGGACGCATAACAGTTTTGGTCATGTAGTTTACTAGACATCTTAGAAACTGACAGATATGACAGTTTAAAAAAAAAAATAAACCCACAAACAAGAAAAATATGAAGGCTATGATGACATCCTCACACACAGAGGCTCTCAGTAAATACACTGCCTCTTTTCCTACCTCCTCTAGTTCCAAAAAATGGCAGTCTAGATTTTCATGTCCTGTTGGCTCTGCTGCACGCCGCAGATATATAAGCAGATGATTGACAGGTTTTACACTATGGAAGCCCTACTTGTTGGCAAATGCACACTTGAGAAAGGATTCCAGATCTATGAGCCACAGCAGGAGCTAACAGGGTCTGTAGACCATTTGTTTCAGATTTACGTTCAATATATGACAAACACAACTATCCTTCTATCTGGTTCTTGGTTAGAAAAATAGCTTTGGTTTACCCATAAAGAAAGTATTTATTCTAATTCTGGGTGAAGCAGGTATTCAGGACTAGGCAATACGAGCATAGATTCTTAATCTGTATCGTTAAAGACAGAACTTGCAGTAAAATTCCCTACCTTCTTCTAAGGGAATTGTTCTGAATCGGACAGTGTATTTTCACGCATTTTCAAAAGGCTCGGGCAGAGTTTCCCAGCCAGACATTTAGTAAGCTGACTGCAGTCCCAACGCATTCAGCCAGGGTGTCCCTTAGCAGCCTTTAGCAGGCAGTACTTGCTCTTTACCAGACCCGTGTGGCACGTGTTTTTTGGATTGCCCTCCCATCCTTTATCTCTTCAAAGAAATGTGATCAGGGCATGCAAAGATACTAAAGACCCCACACTAGCTAAATTATAGTCTTTCCCAGGACTATGTTCTTCTAGACACTCAGGATTTATAGTTCAGAGCTAACACAATCAGTTTTACCTTACCTAGACTTGTATTTCTCTTCTTCCCTTTCCTGAAGTACGTTTACACTGAAACCAGAAACCTAACAGGAATATGGAAACGTTTTTCCCCCACATATGACTCCTCTAGTGAACCACGTCATGTTGCCCTATCACCCACATGGGGCATTTCCTTCCTCCTAGGCTGGACAGTCAAGTAAAGCAAACATCTTTCCTGCAGAAGTCAACCTAGCTTCCTGAAGCTCAGCAAGATCCCCAGGGTCTTATTTATAAACTTTCTTTGTTCTGCTTCTGCAAAAATACTGAATATTCCCACTGCTTTCCCTGCAGAGTAATTTGGCTGAACTCTCTTTTCCTAAGACTCCAGCACCAGTTGTTCCCACTTCAGCGATCACCATCGACGCTAACGGTCATCTATCACTCCTGCTCCGGTCCCCAACGGCGTATTGTCTGAGGCATCCCATGATAAAGCAAAGGAACCAGAATTCATAAACTGGATGCTGAGATTCCATAAATACACCAGTTTCCAAACCAACTCTCAACTCCTTGCTCAAGGAGGTTTTGAAAAATCAAGCAAGTCCATCAGTGAATCCAGAAATCAGCAACTCCAAAATGAAAAAAGGCTAAAAAGGCTTGTGTTTGTGGCATGTAATTATATCAACAGGACAGTGAGCTAGTATTAAAAACACTCGCTTTCTTGTAGCAGGAGATTCACTCTTGCGGTTTTCCAGCCCAGATGAAGGTGTATTGAACAGTTAATGGCCAAACAAATGCAGAACCTTGGCAAAACAGCAGGAGTGATCTAGTAATTAGATCACCAGATCTTTTCTGTAAGGAAAAAGATTCCATCTAACTCAGCATTCAGTAGTTTTGGTCTAACCTTGAAATCAAACACAACCAGAGCCTGTCTTCCCTTCAATTCTTCCTAAATCCTCCCAAACTAAGAGACTCAGCTCCATATTTAAGTTTACTGCATACAGTCCTATTGGCATTATACAGAAGTACGATGACATATTAAATTAAGCCACGTATGCTGTTCTTCATGAGGGATTTTTTTACCTCTTACTCTAAACTGTCCCAAAATTCCTGTCAGATGCCAAAGGAAGATCTAAACTTCTTTCTGGGAAGAGATTTCCCTGCATCGAGGCACAATAATCTTCCCTGATATGTATATGACATACAAAGTTGTGCAGCCAAACAAATGAGATGGGAAACCAAACCTTAGTCAGAATGATACTCTTCTCACAATATAGCAGCAGTCTGAAGGTACAAACTATACATTTTCTTCCTCTCCTCGGATGTGTTTTTCTAAGAGCTTGTAAAAAGGAACACCAACATTTTTGATGTAAAAAACATGGAAGATTCAGTCAAAACACCTAAAAAACTGACAACAAAAAATCTAAATTGAAAAAACGAAGTACTTTACTGCACACAGAGGAAAATACTTGGACTGCAAAGTTCTTATGAATGCTACTGAGCTTTCCTCGGCTTTCACCAAGTGAAAGGACCTCTTGTCCCTAACCAGGACTCGGGGGGCACAGAGGGGTAGAAATGGAGGTTTCGAGGTGCGAATTAAAGAGCTGAAGTCAGGAAAAACATCATGAAAAAGGACTTTCCCTCTTCTTTCCTTCCTTCACTTATAAAATACTGAAAATTGCTTTTCTGCAAATGGTTATTTTCTACCATGCACTCTTTTTGTTGTCACTTTTAAGTCCCCTAGACAGAAATCTATGGAAAATGAATACTCAAGATATATTTGAACAAATCCTCTCCAAAACGATAAACAGCAATTATCAACGACCTTTCCAGAGAGAAGGATCATAACAGACATCCACTGGGATAATTCTCCCATTCATATCATTTAAGGGAATGACACCACATACAGCACAGAGAAGTGAAGTTTCACTATACATCTCTTTTCCGTCACTGTAATGACAACCCAGAGGAGTGTGCTGATCCTACGAATGTTCTGATCCTGATCTTGTTATTTCTGAAATGGAAGCTCAAACGCAGAAAAAGGAAGAACATTTCCCAACACTAACTCCAACGCTACCATATTTGTAGTTAAAAAAAAAAAAAAAAAAAAAAAAGTTTCTCTGACATAAGCAGAAAGACAAAAACATCAAACGAGGTTTCATAAACTAAGTAGCAAAGCTAAACAAAGAGAGCTCCACTACCCCCAGACAAGTTTATTGCAAGGAAAATGCTATATATTCTAGAACCAGGGACTGTATTCTGACTTGCACCCAAAAATGGCAGAAGGAACTGTATCATGTGAAATTAAGGACTACCCATCTTGAAAACTACAAATCTGTTCTGGTTAGATATGTAGAGTGAACATTTTAGAACCTTTTATTTGGGCATATTTGGTGTGACCCTCAGACTGGCTGAGGGCTCCTCAAAGACCAATCTTTTCTGCAACCACACCAGACCTGTCCTCTGCTAGGAGCACAGGCTTGGCTCAAAGCAGCTTCACAGCTATTCTGAATTTGATCACTCTTTGCAAAGAACGGTCTGATGGATCACCTACAGCAGAGAAGTTCTTGCTACATCTTTTCTCCTCATCCCAGGTCCTGACCTAGTTTTTTCTTTTTCCAGAAGAGAACCAAAGCACATCTAAAGCTCCCTAGGATGAAATTCTCAACTGGTCAGTTAATCTACTTTAAGTCCTTTTACACTGCCCTTGGGCCAGGCTCCAGGTTGTGGACATCATGTATAATTTTGTGTATGAAGACTAATGTTTGTTAGAGGCCGTAATACAAGATCACAGCTAGAGCTTAAAAAAAATTATGGAACTATTTCAAATACAGTAGAAGCCTTTGTGGCATCCACTGGACAAAAAGCAGATACAGTTGCAGTCAAAGTCATTGCTTTACCAGAAAATTACAGATCAAACTGAAATTGAAATTCTTGCCTGAAGAATGGAGGGAAGCACAAACACACATCAAAACCCTGCCTTTTCTTCTCCTTCCACCTGAGCCCCTGTTGCTGCTAAGTGCCTAAACAAGCATTTGTAGGGATAGTCCCTAACAAAGTCTCTCGGAATTGGTAAGGCAGCACACATGCCTTTGCGCAGAAAGGCCAGAGACCGAGCAATAAGCTTTTATAATTTCTCTTTTCAGTTATAAATGGAGGCAGATATGATGACAAATACATGTTTCAGAAAGCTGAATGTGGTGTTATAGCAGAATACTATGGGATACCAAACATTTCCCTTTCCACCTCCGATTACATAAAAATACTGATACTCAGGATTTCCCACATAAATGGCCTGTTTCATTTTTAAAAGTCTGATTTTTTTACTCTTTGTGTGGTTTTGTATTTTTTTTTCCTCCCTATTGATCTTAACTGTTTCCTCCCAGTGTTCTGTCTATACTGGGATACATTCAGGGTTTTTTGCCTTAGGGGTAATGGTGCAAAGATCATCTCTCTGAACAATCCCTAGCAGGGGATTGAAGCAAAGGAGGGTAATATTTGTTCCATGGGAAAGTGAGAAGAGGACTTTAAGATGGATTGGACAAATGGCTGGCAGTCAAATGACATATGGCAAAAGCCATGCCACTGCACTGGTTCGTTTTTGACTCCTTGCTTACGCGCTTATATAGCAACAACCACTTCCATCTCAAACCATGGAATAAGGACATATTACAGTCATTTCTGATTGAGGGAAGCAAGATACAAGTTCTCACTGAGCCAAAGTGAATCTTTCTTCTTTTTTTTTGTTTTTTTTTGTTTTTTTTTTTTCTCCAAGGAACACACTTTCTCATGTCTTTTTCATCAGAGTAAAGAATGGCAAGGCTTCCATTAGCCAGCAGTTATCACTGAGTACACGCAGAGATGGTGGATTCATAGTGCACCCCGATGCCGGCATCCCCATTTGGGGTGTACCTGCGTGAGAGCTACAGACACTGTACACCTCAGGATCCTGTCTCCACAGACCAAACAAAAACTTAGGTATGTACTTTGAAATCTGAGCTGTCATTATTAACACCAAATGTTGTTAGGTGCAGTAATGTTTTGAAAACTGTTTTTATACAGTTAAATGATGAGAATTGAGGGGTTTATATCCATCTTACAGAGATTTTTCCAAGTCATGTTCTGTTACCTCCTGATATGCAAAAAAAACCCAGCCGCCCCCCTGCCCCCGAAAAGATGCATTTACAGATTTCCAGAAACACATAGGTGATACATGTGAATTGATGTTAAGGTAGAAAGCAAGGTTCCAAGCCCAAACTACAAATCATTTCTACCACTGTGCAAACCAAAGCAAGTCAATGCTTGCATAAATCTTCCTACTATGCTCATCACTCTGCTTCAGTTACATGCATCCTGGTCTTAACATTATTGGGATTTAGAATTAATGACCCACTGAGATTTATAGGGCCAATTACATCTCTCAGCATTATCACTTTGGGCGCCTCTACAGCCTTTAACAGACGTTAGAAGGTCACTCAGAAAACTCTTCTTAAGTTCAACAGACTTCAAAAGAGGGCCTTTGCTTAAAAAAATTAAAAAAAAAATTAAAAAGTTAAACTTTTTTTAAAAAGAGCGAGAACTCTAAATATGAGACACTTAAAAAAAAAAAAAAAAAAGAAAAAAGAAAAATCCCACTGTTATCAATATTTCCGTAAAACTCACTGTGCGTTTTTCTTGAGGGAACTGCTTAGCAGCATTTATTAGTTGCATCCAGTTAAGTCCATTTGGGTTTTTTTCCATCTCTTCCAAAACTGTGGAATAAATGCAGCTGGATCTAGCACTGATCATTATGCAGTGGGAAAAGACAGAATAGTTTACATGTATTAATGCAAGCCAGACAGATATGACTATTGGGTGACGTCTAGAGGGATTGCTCAGTGTTTGTGGAACCGTGACGAATTCATTTGGTGACATCCCTAGTAAGTGAGAAGTCCCTAAATTAATATTGTCCAGTTGCAGTAAGTGAGGCAACTGAAACCATCTTTGCTCGCAGACAGCATTGCACACAGATTGCTCAACGCAGACAATTCCATATGTTCTCGTGTTTCCTTTCCCTCTTTTCACAGGCATGGCTTTCTTTGAGCAACCCAAAATGCTGCGTGATGCAAGTCATCGAACAGTAACCACGCATGTTGCACAACAGAAGAAAGTTTTGAAATGAAGGAAAAGCGTAGCATTTTTTGTAAGAAACAGACTGATAGACATACAGGTATGATAAAAAATTTCAGAATTCAAAACTGCATTCTTCACTTAAGGATTTTTAATGAAGAGAAAAAAATTACTAAGTAGATAGCTAGTCAGACTTCTGCCTGGCATGAATTAAGCCATTCAAGTACACACAATTTATAATAGAAACACCAACAAGCACCTTTAACTACAGCATCACTGCCAAATGCCACCATAATTAGGCTAGAAATGCTGTGCTTTGAGTCATGAATAGGATGTGCTCGGCCTTATTTGCTATATATGAGCACGCCATCCAAGCGCAGGCAGCAACATTTATTGAGAAATTCACTGAAAGATAACAGCAGATTTAAAAGGGGTTCATGTAAGTTTAGTTAAGGAGCAACTTCGGAGATTATTTTCAATTACTGAGATAAAATCATGGCTTCTCTCAGGAGGAAAAAAGGAAAGGGTTTTTTTTTTCCCTATACACTACATAGAGCATATGAAAGCTTTAAGAATAGTCTGATTTCACAAACAATATCAACCCCCTACTAATATTCCTGAACTCGGCTTTTCCCTCCCTCAAGTCATTTTTCCAATTATTTTCACCATTTTCTTTGATCGATTAATAAAAAGCAGCTTTCCTGCTGCAGATAACAGGTTACAGAATTCCCTTTTACGTTGAATAGGTTTACCCTGCTCTCAAGAATACTAACTGATGGTTTTATTTTCTTTCACCAAATCTGCAGGGCTCTGGCCGAGCATTGACTTTTTCCACACCAAACTCCTCATTGTTTCCAGACAGCATGGGGATGACAGCAGGACATTAGCACTAAGTTCCAGTCCTTCTAAACTCGCATGAGGATCCACAGTTAATAAACCAGAAAGCCTCTGTTAACTTGGATTAAAAAAAAATAACTTTACCAGCTTGTCTTGCAAGGCTGCAGATCTGGGAAAAAAGCCCCATCTTCAACTCCTCCAAATTCACTATCAAACAGGTCAGCATCCCTATTTAATAACTAACACACGGCATCCTCATCTGGTGCAGAGGGGATACATCTACACTGTCTACTTTGACTTAACCTTGTAATTGTAGGGTCGCTGTACGCTCCGGCAGAGATATCCAGACACCTGGAGCAGGCAATTCAGCGCCCAAGGGGCTGCAAAACGTATACTGTGTAAGCTCTTAATTCAGGCACTTACATTACATGCCCAGAGCGAGCCTGTGCAGTCCCTCCACACGTTTCAGCACAGTACCATGCTTCACGCAGGCTGTACGTATGAACCTGAGTCCCTTTGCTATTCCAGCCTTGCCGCGTCACTTCACTACCTGCGCCTTCCAGGAGTAAGAAGAAATGTACATACGCCTCTTTGGGCAACAGAAAACCTCAGGAGTTAAAGGGCAGGATGTAAACAGAAATAAAAAAAAAGAAATGAGATTTATTGTCTTCGGCACAGAAACCTGGAGACATGTCACGAACATATATTAGCCCTCTTAAGACAACTACTCAAGATGTTGATGGAGTTGACAGTGCAATCTCGTCACACTCCTGTCAGACCGCCATCGGACTCACGCACGGCAGACCTGCAGCTCCAGAGTAATTTAGCTCTTCTAATACATGTCATCCATCTTACAAGGTATATTTTATTAGTTCAAGAAAATAAAATAAAAAAAATCCGTATTCCAAATACTAGAGTCACGGACAAGACACGGATCTTTTGGAGGTAAAACAGGAAAGCATATATGCCACAACATTTAAGGCCTTACTAGACTGGGAAAAAAGCCCACCTTTGTAGAGAAAGTACTGCCATCCGTATGCCTTTAAAGACAAAAACAAAGGTTTTTCTAGTCATTAGCCATCACAAAATTATAGGCTGATCACCTGCTGTCTTGCATGCACATCAAGCTGTTTTTCCAGCAAGATTTGTTCACTTATATTGCTCCAATGGATGTCTCTCTTAAAATAAAAAAATAAAAAAAATAGCCCATTGAAAATAACTCCCTAATCTGCCATGCTTTCAATAGAACTGAAGTGCTCTTCACACACATAGTACACAAGCATCTTGAATTAGCAGGGAACTATTTTTAAATACATGAAGGATAAGATACGAAATTAGTTTCATGGGGAATGAGAACCTTAGAGATTATTTACTTTCCCTTAATTACTTTGACTCACCACTCATTTAGCTTTCCAATAGTACTACCTATTTCACACTCAAATTTTGATACTAAAGACATGTGAGTGTGTCTTTGAACATTTAAGATTATGGACCTTAATGATACACAACCACATTTCTCAGATTGACTTACCCACATTAAAAGCTAAATACAGATCCCGTACGGTACAAATATTCCCTTCTTTGGAACAACTGCCTCAAAGTAAGGATCCCCACATAAAAGCAAGCACCTTTCTTTGAGAAAAAACATGAAAATTCTGACAACTGCACAAAAGGCACAAGTAGCCTTTTCTACTACTGATCTTATATAATGTAAGGAGCAAAACAAATACTATTATTTAAAAATTGTTTTTGAGAGCAAGGAACTCAGGTGACAGGACACCCTACCCGAGTCCTGAGCCTGAGAGAGAAGCTCAAGTTTCTAAGCCTTCAAATAAGAAGAAATCAAGTGTGGCCATACAGCGCTGCTGGGCTACATCCGCTGCCCATCTTTACTTCGTACCACACAGGCACATTTCTGTCACTTGCACAGGATACAAAAAAAGAAAAGTTAGAGTAGATGAAATGGTATTCCAGAAAGAGAGCACTTGTGGCAAATTTCAAATATAAAATTAAAGAAAAATACTAATAAAAAAATAAGGTCTACAATCTTATCCCTGTAGAAATAAATTAATAAGGACCTTTATGACAGAGTCTCATAATATAAAAAAGTGGAAAAAGTAAAAAGAAAGCATGAAGAGAGCAGAGAAAAGGAAAGTAATAAAGAGGACAGTGCATTAAACAGAAAATAGCAAGTCTGAAATATAAAAGAAATGGAAGTCATGGTAAAAAGACATGGGACAGACGGACACAAAGAGGAGGAGAAAGGAAGGTTATAAAAATGAAAGGAGAGAAGGCATGACAAAAAAGGTTAGGGAGACAGATATACAGAAGGGCCTTCTTAAAATTAAAAAAAACAAAACAAAACAAAAAACCAACCCACACACCAAAAAAACCCCAAAACAAATAAAACCCCCCGAACAAACAAACCAAAAAACCCCCTACAAACAACCACAGCTCTACATTCCTCCCCAAAAATGACTCTAGAAACCAGAGCTGGAACAAACGTAAGTGAAATTCCTTTCATTGGCTAACGAAGCTTCATTGGATGCTGACAGCTCAGGGCTCAGTCCTGTCTCTGTCAAGCAGTGGGACTTTTTGCCAGAACTTCTCAGGTCCCATGGGATTAAGGCTGAGCTGAAGCAATGCCTGAATGCTTTTCTGCACTTAAACACCTGAGACACTGCATACCATAGCATCAGCTCTGGGTTTTTTAAGATAAGTAGTCTTTACTTGGTAAGAGAATTAAGAAGTACAAATACAGGCACGGTACTACACATAGCAGCACATACTACTGCCACCATGTATACGAAATTACAAGTTCTCTCACTAAGCTGAGTTATCAAACCATCTATTATGTTATATAGGACTAATAATTCTTCTATCAGCTGTCAATGCCTAATTTATCAGAAAAAAAATACAGGCTGTTAAAGCAATTAGCAAAGGAATCACCATGAAATAACATGGATTTTCTGAAGGCTTTCCAGAGAGAGATGGTAAGAAAGAAGCTTTGGGTTCCACTTTCCACCAGTGAATACTGCGCCGTTCCAACAAAACCATTGTTGCAGTTGAGAGAAAGAACGAGGAGAGACCCTGAAAAGAATTTCTCAAATCACTTATTAGAATATAATGAATATTAACAATAGACAGTACAAATTCGCTTGAGAATTGAGTATTGCTGGGTTTTGGATCCCTTCTTCTAGGCTGTTAAGGTTGCTAGGGAATTTCACAGTTAATGGTGTATTTCCATATGAATGTCTGAAGAAGGGGGAAGGGTTTGCAAAACTGAATTTTAAGCGTAGAGTTGTCTTTGTGCTTTGGAGAGAAAAATCTGATGTTCTTGTAAAGCTGAAACAAGACACTTTCAAACTGAACTATAAATTGTCAAAGATTTTTAGAAGAAAAATTTACACAGAAAATGTTTAAAAAGGCATTGTGAGGAGGAACTTGCTCCTCTTACTACGGTCAGTAGCAATGCACCAGACTTGCCATTGTACGCACTGTAAGGGCACCCAGCGGTCTACACACCATAGCAGCTTTGGTTTGCTTTAACAGATAAAAGCAACAAGTTTATTTTGTTTTAAACAGATTGTATGTCCATTTTTCATAGACCATTTAGAAAGCTCATTGCTGTGGGCTTCCCAATGACAAATACACTGAGGCACCAGCAAGTGACAACACACTTTGTACTCCTTGGCATGGATGAAAGGATTCAACTCAACTTTTCTTTTTTCTATCTGTAAAGAGAAATGCCTGAGAAAAATATTTTTTAGCCCTACTTCCTGAGAACGAAGCTTAAATGATACTCTGTCTATATCTCTGTTTCTCCTCCTTTCTGTTCACTAACTTTGGGTGACATTGGTCAAGAGCAACCAAAACTGACAGAGAGTAGAGTCCCCTCATTTTCGTTAAAATAAGTGGCTGAATAAAGGAGAAAAATAATAAACCTCCCACAGTTTGAATGGTAGGTACTCAACCTTGCATCAGAAAATCCACAGAGCAATCACCACCAAAGGAGAACCTGCAGAAAACAAGGTGAGGTTGGCTCCACGCTCACACCACCACCCTTTATCTGGTTACTGTCCCCATCCTTTAGTATTCAAAACATCCCGACTCAGGCAACTCTTATTTACTGCAAGTATAAAGTAAATACAGACACGCTTTCATTGGCAACTGCTGCGACAGTTGATCTTCACACCACAGTATTATCTTAATAAACTGTCTCTCAGCCCCAGGGTCTTTGTTCTCATATAAGTGACCTACAGTTGGTCACCCTGGATCTTATACAAAGCATGACGAGCACAGAGGTTATGTGAGTTAATTGCACAGTGACTGCAAAAATAGCGTGCTTTCTTCCTTTCAGCAATGTGCTCTACTGAAAACAATTGGCGTTACACTGTAATTCAAGTTAATGATAGAACTGTATATCTGGATAACTCTATCATTAGTTAATGTTACCACCACACGAGCTTGTCTGTACGGTATTTGACAACGAAATTCGAGTTAAACAGCCTCCTCCAGAATGAAGACAATATTGGATTAATTAGGTAACTTGCTACACATTTAGAAAATGAAGATGAATATCCCTTTTATAACCATATTAAAATCCTACGGAGTAAGAACCAGATCGTAATCTGTTATTGTAGTGTAACTCATGAATATCTCTTGAATTACTCAAAATTTAAATCACTGGAGATCAGAATCTGGCCCCATACGTCTCAAAAGAACATTTGACTCATTACTCACGTAAAAAGGACGCAATCTCCATCAACACATAATGCACAGGAACCAATTTGTTTCCTAGAAGTGTTCAAAATTCTCTGCCAAAAGAACTCGTATCCTGGTACTTCTAAAACATTATGTTATTTTTATTGGTCTACATGCTACTTTTGCTACTAGCTATGGATTGAATGTCCAAAGAAAAGCAGAAACTGGGGTCCATTACTCAGTCTTTTCCTCACACGCTTCCCAGAACTCAGGCAACTTTCTTCTGCTGACCCAAGACAGCCACTGGAAATACTTTAAGAATTCCATAAAGCCTTTACTAGCTGAAACACAAACCACAGACTACTGAATTCATTTTGTAACATGATTATTCCTCCAGCATGGTCCAAAACTGAAAGCATGCAACTCTCAATAAAATACACAAAAATGTCGTAGCTGAGTCACAAGTCTCTAAACAGTCTGGTCTACCATTCTTTTAGTCTATTTTTAGTTGCGCTTTAACAACTTGGGATATGTCTACACAAGCCTTTTGAAGACAGATTAGTTTTCTCTCTACCTATGCTTTATGATGCTTCATGATGCTTCTGCACCAGCCAGGGCTGAAGCTCAAGCTGTGTTAGCAAGGGATCACGCGTGAAAAAGTGAATTTATCAAAACATTTCGAGCCTAACAGTGCAACGTGGCAAAATGCTCTGTGTTGAGCTGGGCAGGGAAGAAAATATTTTCAAGCCTGAAACATCCATGTTCAACTGCCAGTGTCTCCTATAACTTGACTGCTACATATTCCACTGTTCTGACACAAACAGGGATAACAGACGGATCAACTGGATTTCAGTTTCAGTTATGAAACCATGCTCCTTCTGACTGTCCCACTTCCTTTTATCCCACTCACTGTAAGGCTTGGTGAGAATCACAAATAGAGCTGGAAACAACTATGCAACAGGGTCGGTTGTTTCCTTTAAGACAAGACAGTTACATCTACCATGTTCCTGAAGACTTCAACTGGTAAAGGCCCCACAATGTTCACCCAATCCATTCTAGGACCCCTCTGCATCTTTTCTACTAGAAAAATTTTCCTATACTTGTTATTTCTTGCAGCATCTTCAGCCTATTACTTATACTCTACTCACTGTGGGCATTGCAGACTTTTTTTCGTCATGTGTCAGACTTCTTCCTGTTCTCCATCTTCATTCAAAGCATTAATCTTGTGATTCAGTTTCTACAGCTGCTGAGGCCTTCTTCAATATTTTTCTCAAATATTTGGTGTTTTTTATTTGCAAGTTAGAGGAAGAAAGCTTCCCCTTGAACTGGAGCATCATCAGGCTATAGCTGGTCAAAATCCTTCTGAAACCATCATTAGTTGCCTTCCTAAGATTACCGATTCCGCAGGGAGTATCTTGCCATATAAAATTTTTTTACAAAAGTCACGTTCAATTTCAGTTTAAATAAACTTGCATTATTGAGGACCACAGAGTAGAGGCAAAAATAAAGATAAGATCTTCCTCAGAGGATCTCCAAGAGTAACTGAAGGAAGGGAGCATAAACATGCTTTTTTCCAGCCAACTCCTAATTACACAGATGGTTCTTTCTCACCACGATGAACTCAGCATCAGGACAAACCTACTTCAGAAGTTCTCATTTCAGTTTGTTTCTTCCACTACTACACTTGCTCCTCAGGCACATACAGAACACCTTGTCATACAGGCATCCCATGGCATCCCTTAGAGACGTTACATCCCTGAGAGCATTACAAAGGTCTGCATTTTTCCTTGCACGGATGCTTATAGCCACTCACTGAACACTTCTCATATTCACTGAACCACCTTGCATTAGTGGAAGCACTGTTCGTTTTAAGTTTGGGGGTTTAGTTCTGCATTTCCCTTTTCCTTCATCCATTTAACAGCGAACTACTGGATTTAAATGTCTTTAAAAGGGCAGTACACACAGGCTTACATCTCACCCTATACTGTTCATTTTGTGTTATGCTGACAGCAATGTTAGCACGAAAGGAAGTTTCTCACCAAGTTTTCATTTTCCTAGCGTTTAAGATAGGAGCAGCTATTGCTCTTTGTCCTCCCTGATAACAAAGAGAAACCGATTCCTCTAGAACGAAACGACATTGAAGAGCCACCGAAACAACTAGACCAGTGACTTCAGTGATCATCACAGCTATATTTCAATGATGACAGGGTTGTCAAAGCATCTCATCTTCAGGATTATCAAATTCAATCTTCTGCTTTCAGTTCAATATTCAGTTTCATCTGGCAGCCGGTCTGACACTGAAGAACCAAAAGAAACGGATTTTCTGCATGATTTCAAGACGACCACTAGTCTTTTCTGTCTAGCCACTCGTGCAACGTTTTATACTTTAGGTAGAGAAGAATTGTTTGATTACAGTGGGTTGACTGCCTCGCTTCACACTACTCCCTTTATTCTTGGGCAAGATGAGCCTGAAAATTATTACTTTTATCATTTCTATTTTATTTGTAGTATATAATACCGGACAGAATCAACTTTGTTATTATGGAAAAGGTAAACCTAGGTGTGAGACTGGCAAGCTGCCCTGTCAGATGTGCTGCCTACTTCCAGATTTGAACAAATGAAGCCTGCTCTGACCGCGGAGTTCCTCATTCTCCTCCTTCTCATCACTATCCATGGAAAGCGGATTACATTAAGCAGCTACTCCGTTCTTTCATTATCAGCGAGCCTCCTCTTCCCTTTCCCCCAGAGACTTTATGCAGTTACATAATCTCCCTTAATATTTTCCAAGAAACTTACAAAGAAATTCCAATTTTTCAGCCTTTCTCTCTTACTTAAAAAATGTTAATAGTTTCCTTCCCAGGCTGAAATTACAGCCGCCTTCTATTTTGCAAAGAAAACAATATAAACTACACATTACGTATGTTCTGCAAAATGATACATAAGTTAAACAAACACATCATGAAAAATAAAACTGCAGAACCCAACTAATGACATACGCACCGCACCTGGTTTCACAGGTTTTTCTGTAACTGTATTAACCTTACAGAATTGGCAAGAAACTGGATAGCTAAGTAGATTGGCAACAGTACACCGAGGCTTTCACCTGGAGTGTATCAGCTCCAGTTTAGCCCAGCTCCCTCTAGGAACTGAAAACACGTGCTCTCTCATGGGCTGTCAATGAAATAAAATGGGAACGGCTATCTGGTTCATACAAAACAGGAGATTACGTTGCAGAAAGAGAGTCATCAGCATGAACAGTATTTCCTCTTGCTGTTAAGATATGAACAACCTTGAACCAAAAAACTGGCCAAGGGTGCCTTCATTTGCTAAAATGAAATTAACCTAAGAGTTGCTCATTTTAGGCCAGCTAATGGAAAGGCAACATAAAGAAGACTCTAAAGCAAAAGTACTTTCCAGGACCTTTAAGTCTTCAGCTTTCTCATGTAACACTGCCACCAACACCTCCGTTTACACTCTGCGTGGAGATGGTGGAAGCCAGATGTGGGTGTGCAAAGGAAGACATGAAGATGCATGAATAGACCACGCATTTACAGCTAGCAAATACACACAGAGTGCTTGTTCACATCCAGGTGCCCACCATCATCCTTATCTGCTGGCAGAGGACCATAAACACACACTTTTTTGATGCATCTATAACCATACTACCCTGGGCTGTGATCTCAGATTTCACTGCTAAGCAAGGGTCACACCTCCAAGGAAAACTCGCAATAAACTAAGTGGATCACTTATTCGGTAAATGCAACTCTTTCTTCTGAGTCAGTGTTGAAGTAATGCCAACATCCATCGTAAGTCATCAGAAGAGATTAATCCATGGATCTTTGCCACCAAAATACAGGCCTCTACCGCTGCAGAATGAGAGGGAACTGCTTCACTTGGTAGAAAATAGCAAGCTCTCATTCTATATGCAGAGGAGCCACTGAATTAGGATATAACACAATTTCACAGAATGTCAGACCAGCAAAATATTAGGAAGCAATCTGCTACTTTCAGATGAAACAAACTTATTTGTCACTGCTGAAAGTCTTCCTGAGTCTCCTCATAAGGGCACAAGTACCAGCACCGTTCTAAGAGCACGCTCTCATTCTGTTTATTGCATTCCACCTCCCTAAATTCACTCCACGCCTTTATCAGCTACTTCTATTCCATTTCTTCTTTGCTTCCCTGTCAAAAGGCTTCCTAACAGGTATGGCTGAGTCTAAAAAGAGTTGCAAAAAATACTCTCCCTGTATTCTACCCCAGGCAGAGCTGCTATGTCCTGATGCACTTTCACGCTCTATGTAGGGCACAGATCCCTTTAAAATCTACATAAAGCCAACCCGTCATACCAAAATGGCCATGGAGAGACCGTTCCTTATCATGTATTGATGAGATCTAGTATACCAAACCCCACATCCTAAATGCTAATGCTATGTTAAAAGTACCTGTACAAAAATGCTTTAAAGCCTCATTTAACTCTAAAAAAAAAAAATCTAAAAATCTGTTAACAGAAACAACTTGTAATTAAGATTGCTGTTGACCTAGCTTCTCCCTGCAAAGGCGACTGAATAATAATCTTACATTTACATAGTATTTTTCAGTCTAAAGAATTCCATCCAACAAGTCTGATCATACACACACTTACACAGAAGAGTGTTATTAACATACACAAGTAATCCTAAGTAAACCAATCTACCCAGTTTCATTACCAGCAAATACTGAGCTTGATCCACTCAACTGTATGGGTCCTTTTTATCTACCTTATCCATTCATCCATCAACAAATTATCCACCCATCAACAAACTGTCCCTCTAACATCAGCAATGCATTGGCAACAACTTCAGCCTTAATACTTATGTTCTGCCTAAAAAAAAAAAAAAACAAACCAAAACCAAAACCTTCCTCCAGCTTCATTCAATCTCTTGTCAAACCTCTATCCCCAACGTTACGAACCAGCCCCTAGAGACAAACTCCAGCAAAGGCTGAATCTGGCTTACCTGTCAGAGTATTTGTTTTTAAGCAGTCACCTGGGGTGTATTGGGAGTGTACTGGTTTTCAATAGCCCAACTTTTTCCATCTTATTCTGCACACAGAAAACCTAAATGAAACCTAAACCTGTCTTCTACAGTTTCAAAACACCCCTTTCCTGCACCATCAAGTACTTAAACCAAAGGTCAGTCTCACAACCAGCTCTGTCCCAGATCAGCTTTCATTTGCGTGCAGTACTCCTGCAAGATCACACAATCACGGAGTTTTCAGAGTTGGAAGGCACCTCTAGAGATCATCTAGTCCAACTCCCCTGCTGACACAGGAATGCCTACAGCACATTACTCAGGACTGCATCCAGGCGGGTCTTGAAAATCTCCAGAGAAGGGGACTCCACAACCTCCCTGGGCAGCCTGTTCCAGTGCTCTGTCACCCTCACCGTAAAGAAGTTTTTTCTTATGTCTGAATGGAATTTCCTATGTTCCAACTTGTGCCCGCTGCCCCTCGTCCTGTCCCTGGGAACCACTGAAAAGAGTCTGGCTCCGTCTGCCTTCAACCCACCCTTTAGATACTTATAAGCAAGAATAAGGTCTCCCCTCAGCCTTCTCTTCTCCAGGCTAAAGAGTCCCAGCTCTCTCAGCCTTTCCTCATAAGGGAGGTGCTCCAATCCCCCAGTCATCTTTGTTGCTCTATGCTGGACTCTCTCCAGTAGTTCCCTGTCCCGCTTGAGCTGGGGAGCCCAGAACTGGACACAGTATTCCAGTTGTGGCCTCACCAGTGCCGAGCAGAGGGGGAGAATGACCTCCCTCGACCTACTGGCCACACTCTTCCCTATGCAGCCCAGGATTTCATTAGCCTTCCTGATCACTGATTTAATCATTATCATGCAAGGAAGGATTATTCTGAATCACTTGTTTTACCTTCTGGTTACCAAAACAGGCCTTGTTTAAACAGTTGGCTGTCAGGTATCCACAAAGCATGGCAGAGCGAAATCCACCTCCTCCTCTGCAACTGGCATGGCTATTGGAAAACATTCCCTGATGATACCAGTCTGCACAATGATTTTCTTTCTGAATACCTGCTTCAAGTAAAATGAATTGCAAGAAACGAGTGTAGTAACATCGTTCCAGGCAAGCGTTCCTCAAGCAAACTGCCGCTGCACCTTGAACCTGCACCTTTCCTGGCCGAGTTGTCTGCCAGTCTGAATGGATGAGGGAGGAATGCACCTTGGGAAAGGTCATCCATCTGTCTCGGCCTCTTCCAGAAAACAGGCCACTGATGGCAGTAGTCATCGGGACTTGCACTGCACACAGACTAGCCAGATCACAGCAGACAGCTGTTATTAGCCCAGGGCACCTGATAGGGGGACAGGAAGGAAGCAGTAGCGCTTGCTATCCTCCATTGCTACCTGATGGCAGAAAGCTTCCTTGGATGGTCAAACAAAATACTGCAGAAACTGTCAACAAACAAGAAGTTGTCACGTCTGTGCCCTCTACACCACCCCGGGATGCTCATTGTTTTCAAAAGGGAACACAAACAAATGAATAAACCAGAGCTGTTTACTAAAAAATCTACTGTAGCCAATCCTTGCACATCCACCATCCCAGTATTGACTCAATCTGAGCCCGTATGGTGACCCTGCTCTGATTCATGCATTTATAAAAGCATAAAACCCAACTATCTTGGCATTGGAAACTGCTTGGCCAAAGTACGAACATTCCAGTTTGAGAAAAACCAAGTCAAGGATGGTTGGCCCAGTATCTGACCTAGTTTCTCTTGTAACCTTCAGCTAAAACTAGAACGAAACAGAGACATGAAAAAGGGCTGTTAGATCTTGTACTCCAGCTCCTTGAAAACGCTGAATTGCCTCCTCCAGTACATTTGCTAGTGATTTGCCTACTTATTCTAAAGATCCGGGGGGGGGGGGGGGGGGGGGGCAGGGGAAGGAGGGCTCTCACTACACCTGGACTAATACAGGCTCCGATACATTTTTCTGTCATTAAGTTTTTGCCCAGAATTCATCTTAAACTTTTATTTCCTTGATTTCTTCATTTATTCCTAGGTATTCTCCCACATAACACATACACACAAAAATCAGATTCCTCTGACTACAATACATTTCAAATATCTACATGTAATTAACCTATAGGCCCATATTCACTGCCAGCCTAGAAATACATCTATTTTTTAATATTTCCTCTCATCCAGTTCCTCCAGACCCTTAAGTATTTTGTTGCTCTTCTCTAACCTTCATTCAAATTGTAAATATCTTCCTGTTGATACAATACTCAGAGTTTTCAGATGTATTCACGGCAGATTCTTTATAAAAAGGGAATCCCACCTCTTTGTTTGTGGACATGGTACCTTTTTCTTGTCAGCTCAACCACAAAGCATGCTGTTCTGTAATCAAGTCACACTGCAGACTCATGTATTAATTCCTGCTGGGTCTTAATTCTAGATCCCTTCCAGCACCGCTATTACCCATCAGTATGTTCCTGATTTGAGACCCCTGTGAATTTGCCTTCCCCCCAAATTTGTTCCCTTCGCTCTACTGTCCTGTAGGAATTCTTCATAAGTTCTGTCTACTCAAAAGCAAAGATGTTAGTATCAAAGGTTATAGGTTTTGCTTGAGGCCCCTATTCAACAAAACATTTAATTACATGCCTAACTCTAACCACGTGCTTAAATCCAGTTGATCTCGGCGAGCAGAGATGAGCTTAAGCATACATTAAAAAAAAAAAAAAATAGGCATGCAAGTCAGTGCTTTGCTGAACCAAATCCTCAGGTTCTGTAATCACTTGGATGGTTTATTTTCTTTATTTGGCAAGAATTGACAGCTCAATGCTTTTATGTTACAGGATTGAAAAATGAAGCTTCAAGAGAGTCCAAAACTGACATCATGCTTTTGTTCCTTTCTTAAAATAAGAATAGGAAATAAATACCTAAGTAAATACGCAACAGTACAATAATCATTAAGTCTATAGGATTTAAACATGCAGTAAGTCTACATTCTTGTTACTGCAGTTGCCTCTTGAAAAAAAAAAAAAGCCCTGTAAAAAATGTGAAAAAGCACAGTGAGATATGCAGCATGTTCCCCGTTAGCTCATTATCCACTGCCATCATTGCGCAGTTAAACGGAGAGAACAAAGCTGTCCAGTTCTTAATTCACATCTACCAAACACCTTTAAATGCAATGGACTTAACTTACTGTTCCACAAAAGATGGATTTTTAGGGGAGAGAAGGGGGAAGAAGGTAATAGTCTTTGGTTTTGGTCATGGGTTGACTATTTCCATCAGTGGCCAACCCACATGACAGCAGATGTGAGATTTTACATTCATCACGAGCAACAAATGCAGTTGGCATAACAAGAATTTTGTGGAGAGTATTTAAAATCACTTCCAAATGTCTTCCATTGTTTACACACAGAATACTTCACGACCTTTCTTTCCCTCTTGTTTCTTGTTTGTACTTTTTGTTTTCTTTGCCTTCCTTCATTCTGCTGCCTGGTAAACACAGGCAGAGGCTAAGCGGGGACTGCAATTAGGCAACCATACCAAGCTTAATCTGCAGACTACCTAATTGTAAGATTTGAGGTTTGGGAGGAATGCCATCTGAGAAAGAAACGGAGAAGAAAAATTGGAAAATGACTATTTCCTCTCAATCCATAAAGCCTTCCAAAATTCAATTAACATGTTCTAAACTAAACCATCCACGCATGCTATAGGACTCAAATCTGTGATTTCAAATATAGACAAGAAAGTAGCTGCTCATTGATATTTATCGGAATTATAATATTCTCTCAGCGTTCCACTTCCACCTTTTTTACTGAAGTGGCACCTGTTGTAACACTTTTGCACCCCAGTACTTGAGATGAACCAGAAAAATACCTATGAGCAATATAAATAAATTGTACATGACTGCATATTGGATCTGTTAAATAACGCTGTGAACCCCAAAGCCACTCAGAGAACGCCGTTCCCGCGCGTAGCACAAATACTGTTGTTTAATAATGCATACATGATTAAGTTCGCCATCTTCCCCACAGCAAATTTTTCTTGTGATTTTATAGTTTCCCAGATGGAAATGATACCTTCACTGTCGCAGATTCACTGGTGCAACCAATAGGAAAAGTACCACTGTGTTTACTTACAGCATCCCCGCTGTAAATACCGCTGGAGAGCAAAGACTTGTAGGTAAAACTCGGTGAACGACTTTTTGCCGCCTTCTCCTATAAAGGAAGGAAAGGTGGCAAAGAACGAAAGCGGAGAAGCTGCTCGGCTACGTTGTACACACAACTACCTCCTTTCCCCACCGCAGTTCAGCATCTCCAGCAGCCTTCCAAGCACCAACACCCGCTGGAAGGCTGAAACCCGCTAGGCAGCAAGCACGGATACCGGGTTACATCCACAGCTTGCACTAATGGATTTTTTCAGATAGATGGCAGCGCACAAAGTGCATCCCAGATTGGTCCAGGGTCGAGATGCCATTTCAACGCTCAGACACTTTAACTAAGGGAATTACTGCATTATCAAAAGCACTTTTGGAAAGATCATGGCTTAGGACCCGATCCCGCTGCACTGTGATAGCTCTAGCTCTTTTGAAGGGGTGAACTGGGTGCCAAGAATGTAAACGTGGCAAAGCAGCACTTTGGATTTTACTTCCCATTCCTGCTAGCGGCAAAGGATTTTTCTTTTAATACATTCTACCAAACGTAGTTTTAAAACACAAAGCTAAAGGATGACTAACGCGACAAAGTCCAAAAAGATACTGCATACCGGATACAGGAGATGATAAATCTGATTTTCAAGGGTCTGTAATAGCATAGATCTAGAAATAGTCCAGCAATAAGAACAAGGTATTTCAAATCACTCGTATAGGCAAAAATTCTACAGCTACTACTTAATTTTGTGCCCTCTTCATTCTAACAGACATTGTTATCAAGCTAGGAGAGCAGAGTGAAATTTTAACCATTTAACTGCACGTACCCCAGCAAATGGCTTTCTCACAAGAGGAAAATACTAACAAAGCAGCTGAAGCAAATAGGAGCAAATCTCACTGCGCAATGAGTAGTTCTGGACCTACTACTTGGGGGTTTCGACACATAGCTATCATGATGTGGAAGCATCCACCATCGTTTTGTTTTCTGTTCGCAGTAGGGGGTTGCTAGGAAACAAAATACTATTGTCTGATTTCATGATCTATTGCCTGGTTTGCCTGGCAATAGAGTCTTCCAAATCTATTACCAGATTACTTTATATTTTACAGAGAGATTAAGACTAACACCAAAACGCATGCACACAGAGAGGAAGAGTAAAAAAATGCCTCAAAATTCAGGGGAGGGGATGTATATAGTCCAGGTTGAGGAAGACGAACTATCCTGAGAAAAAACGAACTTAAGCAGCCTGGTGATATTTATACACGCATGCACTCACACGTGCATCAGCGTTCCTCGACTGTATCTGTACTTTTGCCGACTTGTCAAAGACTCTCTGGCTTCTGAGGATACAAAACGTCCTCTTACTACTCGAGAGCTACTGTACGCTGCAAGTTCTGTAAATACCACATGCTGCAGAACGGCTGCTGCAGGCGAGCACACACGCTGGAGTCATTTGTGTTCTTGGAATTCAGCTCAGGGTTGTTTCAGTGCCTTAATTTCTTTATGTAATTTTTTTTTTTTTTTTTTTGCACGTTTGGACAGATAGAAGAGTCACCGAGAATTCCTTACTCTCCTCCTTCCCCTCCCCCCTTCAGTTGTAACATAAATAAATAAATAAATAACTAGATTGAGAAATAAATAAATAAAAGCAGCAGGAAAAGAGATCTAAAATTGAAAGCCAGAATAGCAAATTCCATGTATTTTTACAGTGGCAAGTCTTTGTAAAGTGAAAGGTTAAAAGATTATTCAAACCAGACGAATGTGGGTGCCTACCGGGGCACCCCCAAAACACGCCAGGAGACCTCCACAGCAAAAAACCAGTCCTACTTAAAAGCTGAGAGTCAGGTGAAGAGACTTCAGTGCAAAGCCACAGACAAAACAAAAAGGTTTTAAATAAAACCTGCAGAGTAGTTATCAGTCTTTTATGTATATCTGCAATTTCACACCATGCACAACATGCACTATTTCAAAGTCCTTTCAACTTATTTATTAACGTCTGTGCATTTTATCATTCCACTTTAAATTTGGGGGGGGGGGGGAAAGAATGAGGTACATTGCAAAAGACATCAAAGCTTTAGACATATTACAGCAGAACTTCCAGTGATTAAAAAAAAAGGAAAAAAAAAAAAGCACTAACACGCGACATAGAAAATACACAATTCACAGGCAGGAGCTGAGAGCTTCTTGTCTCTCCTGCCCAGAGATGGGGTTCTTCAGCCCCTAACCTTCCTTTCAGAAACCGGGAGCCCTCCCCAAATACACACTTAGCATCAAGAGAGTAAAACGCAAAAAGGCTTTTTCCACCCCAGACAACAGCAAGCTACTTCTAGCCATTAGATCAAAGCAACCCGCAGATGGACACGACCCACAACCAACCCCACTCCCCGCCCGGGTAGGACACAGCTATCGCCCGGCTGGTAACCCGCTACGGTAACGTCGCCAGTTACAGACTGGTGCCCAGCGGCTCCCCTCGTCCCTCACCGGTGGCACACCGAGACCCCGTCACCTACAGCCCCGCTGAAACCTGTTTTAAAGCACTCCCTCACGGAAGGGGGAGAACGAGGAGGAGAGGGATGGGACAGTCACCTCCCGAGCTGCCACCAAACACTGTTCTGCAAACTGCAGGGGGGCTGCCGGGGTCCTCGCGGCTGCAGCCGCCCAACTCCCGGCGTTCAGCCAGCGGGAGAGACCCCGGCGTCCCACCCCGGCCGCCCAAGCTGCGCCGCCCGCCGGCCCACGCGTGTGCCCGGCGGGGGGGAGGCTGCCCGGCGCGGCGGGGCTCTCCCCGGCGGGGGCAGCGGGAGCCTCGTCCTCCCCGCCGCTGCGGCAGCAACTGCAATTAAAAAAAAAAAAAAAATAAATAAATAAATAGCCCGCTAGCGGCAATGGGAAAATAAAAACCCACCCTAAACGGGCGGACCCCAAACAACAACAAAACCCGAGCGCCCAGGAGAGCAAACTTTCTGACTCACCGGGGACAGCCGGTGCCCGGTGGGGGCGGCGGGCAGCGGCGGGGGCGGTGCACGGCCCCGCGGCGCCGGGGGAGCGGAGCCGGAGCCGGAGCCGGGCGAGGCGGTCGCCGCCGGCGGGGCTGCGGCGGGGCCGGGGCAGCGCGTCTCGCCCTGCTCCCGCCCTTCTCCTTCCCTCTCTCCCTCCCCACCCTCCCTGCCCCGTCCCTCCGCAGCGCCTCCCCCGCCGGGAGCCGCCCGGGGCGGGCTGCCGCCGCGGGACCGCCGTACCTACCGGCTGCCGGTGCGGGGCCGCGGAGCAGCGGGAGCCGCCGCCGCCGCCCCCCTTCGGCGGCTGCCGGGTCCGGCGGCGCTGCAGCAGGCGGAGGACGCCCCGCGGCGGCGGGGAACGCGGGGCCGGCGGCGCGGGGTGCCGGAGAGGCGGCGGCCGCCGATGCACAGGCAGCGCGGTGCCTCGGTCTGTGTGTGTGTGTGTGTGAGGGAGTGAGAGAGTGCGTGTGTGTGTGTGTGTGTGCGCCGGGGAGGGATGCTGCAAGGGACCGAGGGAAAATTCTCCTCTCCTAGCGAAGCCGCCGACAAATGGCAAGGCAGGTGTGCAGGGGAGGCAAGGCTCCCGGAGGAGGAGGAGGAGGAGGAAGGGGGAGAGAGGCGGTGAGGAAGGCGGGGAGCGCACGGCCCGGCGGGCGGTGGGACACACGGACACACACACACGGACACACACACACGGACACACACACACACACGGCACCCCCGGCAGAGCATCCTGCCGCAAGTTTTCCCCGAGGCCTCCCCTCCAACACGGCCGGCCGCTGCTCACAGCACTCTGGGCAGGTTTGGGAGCTACAGCCCATCCGATGGGATTGGTGCTTCCTTTGGCAATCCTCCCCTGAGAAGCAGTTGCAGGTCTTAATCTGCAGAGGCTCACACCTCCCAGTTAGCTGTGGCTTAAAACCAGCACCCCTCGGGGGAAACCCTTGCTGCAGGGTCGGAGTTTTTTGGTAATTCATCTCCCAGGCAGGAGACAACCCTCCAGGTGTGGCAAGAGCACCTGACCTCACCCTTCTTTCACCAAGCCATGGGGCAGGCGGCCGAGGACACTCTTCCCAGGACAAGGCGCTGGGCTCAGAGGGTCTGGCGGCAACAAGTGCTTCCCCAAAGCCAAGCACTGCTCCTTAGAGACGCCACCGAACACCTCGTCGGAGCAGAGAGGCTTCTGTGGCTCCATCTCGGCTCCTGAAGAAGGTGCTTGCCAGTCTGAACTCTTCCTGCTATTTGAGTGGGAAAAGCCTGTTCTTCTCCTGGCCTGAGTTACCACGCAGGGCTGCTGTCAGCAGTCCCTTTCCTCTGTGGAGATGGTTGTGATTTAGTGCCGGAGAAAGCCTTTGTATGCCCATTTATAATACGTTTCAGCACACTTCTAGGTGACGATTACTTGGTAAGTGAAAAGTGGCTGTGGCTGAAAGGGGGAAACTAACATCAGATATTAAATATCGCACGCGGCAGCTATGATTTCTAGTGGCAGGAAGAAAATCTGATAGAAAAATCTCCTGCCTCTCTTTTTCCACAGTACTGCTTTCACCAAAGCGGTGCCGAAATACATCCACAGGTATTGGGGTAATTATATATGCTCACCAGCCCATCGGTTTGGGTTTACCAGCAAGCACACTTATGCAACAGAAGCAATTTCCACACCACTGGGCTCATCTGATTTAAACAATACTGGCTTGTGTTGCCTCTGTGTGTAGCTTTTTTCCCTTGGCTGGCAGGGTTAGTGTCACAGCTCCAGTCTGAGAAGTGACAACAAATAATACGGACATAAATTACACCGAGCAATACAAGGACACACACATGGAGGACAAAACACGTAAATTAATGCACTGGTTTAGGTAAGTGTTAACTACCTGACTGGTTCTTGCTTTGCTTTTTAGTGGCGATACAGATAGCTGAGTAAAGGAAAAGTTCCTGGAGGCATTTCTGTTAAATGTAGCCCTCATGAAAGTTTATTATAACTTGAGCATCCTCTTCTATATTATTTACAGTAAAACACATCTTTTCGGTCTTTTAAAGCACAGACCCCCAAGCCTGTTCATTCTTAAGCAAGCACCTTTTAAAAAGTATGCAGAAAGCTTGCCAAGTTCATGCACAACTTGTACTTCACCTGTAGTGTAAATTAGCTTGCGAAATCAAGGACTAGTTAAACAAATCGCACAAACTCCAGTGTCTGAATATTTATATTTATTATGTTTGTTGCCTTTATCTGTGTTAAATTTGCTTCTTCATCTCTTTCTCCTAACACTGAACACAGTTGTACTTAGAAACACACACCTACAACAATGCAACACAGACAGCTTAAACACACTTCTCTTGACTGTTGCTCAAGCCTTGATTGATCTAAAACAGAGGTAAAAGAAAATATCTCTGCCAATGTTGGTCTTGTTTAACATAACTGACTGAAGTGTGAAAACACTTGATAAGGTTATTTCATTAAGGCAATTTGGGGTTGTCCCTTCCCTCCCACAGAACTGCCTGGATAAGTGCGTGCACACAAACACGCATGCACTAATTTGCAGAAGAAGGTGTTACCTTCTTTGCATGATTTTCACTAACACTTTCAGCATTTATTTGCTATTTGTGGGTCGGTACAATGCCAGGTTCCAGCCAAGACCTCGCTTAGCTATGTTCTGAATAGCTCTTGGGAAGTTGCTGGCTTGACCCTGAAGACTTTACAGTCTAATTTTTTAATAACTGAAGGATTTTTTTTTTTAATTTAAAAAAGAACTCATTTTAGCTGTCGCATAAGCATGCATTATATCCCAAGACTTCAATCAGAGCTGCACAGACATATCTGAGAGCACAATTAGGCCCTCTGGACCTTTTAAAGCTTCAAAAATAGTCATGTGTAATTCCTTCTTCTGTGGATCCTGCAAGCTTTAAGAGAATTTTTGAAAGCTGTAAATTCCTATTTATCCACTAAGAGGCTCACAGGCAATCTTCCCCTAATGGAAATAGAACTGTAAAGCCGAAACATTAATATACACAATATGATACATTACGCAGGGATAGACTCGTCGGAGCCAACGAGAGGGCACAGCGGCCGTGCCGCTACAGAGCCAGAGCCAAGCAGGTTTGCTCCGCTTACTCGGCTTCCTGCACACAGGTTTCGCTATCTGATTTATATTAGCACTGTATGGTTCTCTCTTAAAAAAAAAAACAAACAAAAAAACCCAAACCATCTGACCTTTGAATCCCTCATCTGCATTGGCTGGCAGCCGGTATTGGCGAATCGGAGGGCACAGTTTGGTCTAAATACGCGACAGCTATTCTTCAATAACTGCGCTGTTAATATGCAAATCTCAGTCCTCTGTCGACTGTAATCTCCCGCCTCTGATTGGCTTCAGTGATGAAAAAAATTCAGGTTATTCGTTAGCAGGCAAAATATGCTCTTCAGGTTTCCCCTTAAGATGAAGTGTTATAAAGCCTTGAGAAGGTACATGTTAGAGACAAACAACAACAAAGCAAGGCAAAAAGAAGCAAAGAAAATGGGATTAGAAACATGATAAAAGGGGAAATTGTGTGTTTAAAAATCCTTCTGATTCCCTTTCTTCTTCTTGGCTTTCTCTCGGGAGTTTTGCCAGTGGCTGCAGATGGGCCATTTTTGTTCATTTCTTTCTCAACCTTTGCCTTCTACATACATACGGTGGTGTGCTTGAGTTCACAGCAGAAGACTTGAATTTGTACTGAGAATGCCATTTCTGTACTGGAAGATACACACGTGTCTGTGTTCATGGGTCAGCTTTGCCGGCCTGAAAATGGAATGCTAGGAAGAAATATATCAATGTATATCGATAAATATCTTGACATAAAAAAAGGTGGATGGAGCAATTGAGCAAGAAGCAATCTATGGTTCAACTCTTCAAAAGCCATTGCAAAAAACCAGCATCAATATCAGCACCAATATTGGCGTATTCTTCACAGAAGGCCAGACCTGGCTAACCACCAGACTTAGCAGGACCTTTTCTGCAAGACATGAGCTGACGGAAATGCTCATGCCAAATCAACTGTCAAGAAAAACATTTCATTTTCCATCCGAGTCCAATATGGCATACAAGGGTAAGATGTGTTTTCCATTACGTGGTATAAAATTTAGATAGTTCTGTCAACTCTGGTAGTAGAAATTCTGAGGAACTTTTGCAGAGCTGGGTTGGGCTTGGGGGTCTCCAAAGTGGATGTGCAGCCAGAGTGTTCCTCCCTCTTTGGCTTTATTTTGTAAATTTTCCTTCATTCTTGCGATCCGCTTTTCCCTGAAACATAGCACCTGACAAGCTGCATTGTCTTCACTCCTGTGCAGGTGCGGCCAGCTCTCCTGATTCCTTCTTTGAAGTGGCAGATGAGATCAAGCTAATAATTTCTTAGATCTATCTGGGCTGAAATCATGGTCCCAGTGAAATCAATAGGAATTTTATCATCAATTTTGTCACAGACGTGATTTTGCTTCTCGGAATTGGCAGCAGAGTATTTTTGGAGGACTGGACAATTACTCTAACTTCCAGATGAGATGAAGAAGGTGAGCTGCTGTTAGCATACAGTGAGTGACCCTTCTCTTTCCTCAGGCTTTTCACCAAGGGGGAGCTAGATTATTTTGGGTGGGTGGACAAACCCTCTGATTAAAAAGAAGCAGAGTTCTGAGAAATAAGGTAATCTTGCCTGTGTTTCCCATAAAGCATATAAAGCAACTCCTTGTACAAATCATTAAGCACATGCACCTATGACGAACCTGCATTAAAAGCGCGATAAGGTTACCTGACTGCAAGTCCTTAGACATCTTGGAAGGATGGAGGGCTCAGCTCAGATGGGACTTCACACAGGGCTTTTGATTAATTTTCCACAAAGAGAGAAGTTGTAAGAAAAGATAGCTATGCCGTGGAGCTGCTTTCCTTTTCTATTATCTCACGCATTTCAGATACAAAGATAATGGGAACAGCACAAACAGAAATGCAGGCAGGTATCTGAAATGAAAGGTTAGAAGGAAAAGGTTTTGACAAGAACTGCATAGGCTTCCCACAGCAAAGGTCAAACAGTGACCTCCACACAAATTAATGCCACTTCAGCTACTATAAAGGAACTTCAATATTTCACTTTCAGTAAAAAGCCTGAAAAATGCATTATGCAATCCATTTATTCTGTTGGGTTTTTTTGCCCAACTGGTATGACCATCTCTTTCAGATATATATAAGAATTCTCATTTAATAAATAATAATAAAGCTAGGTAATAATTAACTCTTAAATGTGTTCTCCCTGGTCTTGCTCTAGGGAAAAAAGAAAAAAAAAAAGACAACATGCTTCAGCAGCCAGAGCTACAAGCACATCCAACCAGATAATTGACATAGCCGTTGAGCCAGCACAGTGTTAACTCCGTTTTAAGCTTCCTCAAATCATCTAGCTTTAGAAACCATGTAACTTAATTGGATTGCTACAGACCTGACAGCTCCCCGTGTACCTTACGCTAACGGATTGCATCGTTACTGTATGATTGGATACATACGCTAATGCTGTCAGTCCTGAGAACCGTCACCAACCCTGCAGCTCGTCTTTCATCTTCCAGTCACCACCAGGAAATGAAAACAACTGTGTTCCACCCCTAAATCTGAAAAATAAAATTTGGCAGAATTTAAAACCACTACGTATCAGAAGAGGAAGATTTGGGCCAAATCTCGCATCCTTAGTCACGTAGGTGATTCTCCGCCATATGGCCAGTTCCATGGAAACTCCAGTTAACTTCAGTAGGCTCATCAAAATAATCACTCTTACTTAGATGAGGAAAAGTCTGCTGAACGAGGTCGTTGTAATCCCAAAGGAGCAAATATGAAGACGGTTTACACGGCAACACTACGTATGCTCAGTAAACACAGATAGAGAGACGGTTTGGATAATAGGAGCTAAACAGCAGATTGACAAATTCTAAAATGCAGTTTCAGTTTCCACCTTAACGAAGCAAAAGCTAACAGTATTTGTAAACTGAAGATGTCCCCAAGGCACAAGTGACAAGTAGGTGCCAAATCATCATCAAAAGTCTGTAAGAATTAGATACCTCTCCGCCATCTGAGTCAGCACACATCTCCCCTGCTTCAGAGATCTTTTGAAAGAGAAGATCGGTGTTTTGACCTTTACCCTGTCTCTTTGCTGCTGCTTTCCTGAATGCCCATTGTACTTTATCACTATTCTGCTCATTTTGTAACACAAGTTACACATTTTTATTCAGAAGTCACTCAAAGCAAGCATAATCCTTGTTCTTAACTCTTACATGGGCTATCCAGACATTATTGCCCCATTTTGAGGGGAAGAGGAGCGGACTGAAAGGACAGAGTTACTCCACCTTTCTCATGTTAATGTCAATAAATGCCGAGTTAAGCTGCTACGGATTATTTTGTAGACAAAAGTCTGTTTTTTCAACAGCACCATGGGCAATTTTCAAAACAGACAAAAGTAAACACTGTGGAAGAACCCATTCCAGTAGGCTAGTCCTACTTTTTTTTCTTTTTTTTTTTTTTGGGGGGGGACGACACATGGGTGTGTATCTTTTTTTTTTTAAACCATTCATAATGTCAGCTATGCAGAAAATTATGTACAAAATTACCATTTCCAGCCACTCTTCTCTGAAGGCGCTTTTACCATTTTTTCAGCAACTGCCCCTCTTCTTTTTACCTTAGGTGATGAGTGGTCCTTGTACAAACCTATCAGATAGGCTGTTAAAGGATTATTTTTCCCAAGCTATACTATTCTTTAAGTCACGGGCTCAGCCTGACCTACCTTGCTTGTGAAGATCTTCCTGAGTGAGACTACAAAATCCTTCCGCTGTTCTTTGTCATAACCACATCACTATGCAAAGTTTCCACAAACCATTAACTATCTATACAGTCCATCCATACTTTCCATGCATACTTTCATCAAGTGATCCTTAGTTCAAGCAACTCCCACCCTCCACATTGCCCTTTGATGTTGTAAATAGTCTAGAATTTTACTAGGAGGAGGCATCCTGATTTTTTTCCTACTTAGTTCAGCTGTCACTAAAATGCAGCCACATCTGGGGTGGCTCTTTAGCAATACACAACAGTGCTATATAACATGATGACTGGGAATGGAAAATAAAGACTAATGTATTCAGCTGAAACGGTGACTGAAATTTCCATAGGCAGAATATAATTACCTGAGCTGGCATTCTGCCAGGACACTGGGGTTAACATTATTACTCCTACAATACTCCTATTTATGGGCAATATGGAAAAAAAGTAACAACAGGATTTTTTAATTGAACCACTGTGAACCCAACTACAGTAGGTTGCATTCCAATTAAAATTGACAGCCCAGTGAAGCGGATACACATGACACACAGATAAATATAGAATATCCGAGTTGTTCTCTTTTTCATTGTCTCTCTTCTTGGTGTTTTTTTTTCCACTGGATATTTCATTTCATTTTTTAAATCTTTTGATGCCAGGAAACTATCATTGACTGGAAACACTTACTAGCTTTTTGCAGACAGTTTTCATAACTTAAAATAAAGATGGAAAAATATATCCTGTTAAATGTTTCAGCATTGCATTTCTTTCCTTTTTTACAGCACAGTATTAAAATTAGATTGGCTGTGCAGCGGGAGATTAGAAAGAGCAACTGCTTTTAACCTTTAATAGTAAATGACGCTGAAGTCACTAAATCTGTCTTTAAAGCACACATAGTGCATGCAGTACCAACTGGAAACTTGTAGCTAACCTACAAGCAAGCAGTCTGATCCCCTACCAAAAATGCTGCAAAGGCTAACTCCTGAAAGGCAAAACTACTTTCTATGCTGTTTTTTTTTTTTCTTTTGGGAAAAATAAATGCTTAAAATGGCATAAAATATATTACACTGTTCACTCCTGGTTCTGCAGTCTTTACTCACATGAGTATCTCTTTCTCAGACATGTAGAACCACGCAAGCACCCACTGAAGTCAATGAGACTCCTGGGTAATTAATATTCCCTATCTGACAGAGGTGTTGCGAGGCATGCTTCATTAGTGTGCTGAAGCACTCCGAGAGCCCTAGATAACAGCTGCTATATGTTGTAAGAAAATAGTACTATTCGTTATTACAGAAGAGCTAAACCATGTTTGTAATTGACCCTTGCCTGTATCTTTTCCGAAGTTACTGGATTTGGAGATATGCCTCAAAGCAAATCTGTTATTTAACAGAATGAAGAAAGTAAAGCAGCAACGGGGTATGTTTTAAGAGCAAAACAGAAGAAAGCTCCCCTGGGCTGTATCCTATTGACCTCTAGTTCCATTATTGTTTCTAAAATGTTTTTCCATTTAAGGCATTGCCACTGAATCCTTCCCAGGAAGCCCTGGGAAAAGATATAAAGTGAGGTCTCTACTAAGCTTGTAAGTAACATCTCTAAAAATGGAGGGTTGATTTATGTTTTACTGACAGCCAGGTTTAAGGGGGAAAAACCCTCCAGGCTTTGGTTATGAATCTTCTATAATATAATAAATGGTGCCATCTACTGGCTCTCTTTTGCTTTTTATCAGTGTCAGGGTTTGATTGTACAGTAGAGCTACTGCGAGTGGCATTAAAACACCGAAGAAATCAAGCCAACATGACTGTAGCTAGCACACTTCCTGACAACGGATCTTGGAATGATTTACAGGGGTTTCCGTAAAGCAAACAAGCCTAAAATGAAATAAGAGTAGCAGGAGAAAGAAAAATGGCAAGATGCAAGCAAGGGAGAAAAGGCAGCGTTCCAGCAGACATGTGAAACTGGATGAAGGGTCGATACTGAAGACAGATACAGCTAAACTGAACCAGATGCAGCCATCCCATAGGACAAATCAGTGATGAGACTCTTCAGAGAGAACAGGAGAGCTTCTCCAATACCTCCCAATTAATTTTTGTTAGAAGAAGAATAGCCAATCATGCTGGGTTTTCCCTTCCACCCACTCCAGTTTCTACTATTAAACAAAGAAGAAAATGTAAACAGCCCTGACAAAAGCAATATACAGATAGACAGAGAAGTCGCGGGTCAATTTCTTTCTCAGAGCTCAATATTTTTCCTAATTTACACCAGGAGCAAGACTTGACTCTCTGACTTATGCCTCAGAAAACTACATGAACTGTGCCATGTCCTACTCTTAGGTACACACTCTTCTGGGGCCAAACTGGACTCACCGGGTAAAGGAAGTGCTACAGAATATTTTGTTGTTGTTGTTGTTGCTTTTCATGTATCTGGATAATTTGCTTGAAAAATCAAAATCAGCTGTAGAGCTATTTTAGTCTGATTTCCTAAGAAGAGACTAGTGCAATCACAGCATCTGGCAAAAGGGAACGGTCTCAAAAATACACAATTTTGTCAAGTGCTTCACAAAAAGCAGAGTGACTTTGGAGCAAAAAGCACAAGCAGAAGCTCTTCTTAGACATCAGACAACCCCACCAGATGCAAATCCATAAGAAGGTGTTCTCCTTCAGTTCAGCTTCTCGTAGAATATGTGTTTCTTGTGATAGTCTTCACCTGGTACGAAATAGATAAGCAGGGCAGGATGGAAATGCAGGTTATCAGGGTTTTTATTGCTCCAAATGGAACCTGCATCAGAGCAAGTTACAGCTTCTTGGGCTCCAGCTTCATCTCCTATCAATGAAGATCATGTTTATCTGTGCCTCATGGAGTGCTTTTAGACTTTAAAAGTACAAGAGATCATGGAAACTGTATCTTGACACAGATGTAGATTTCTCCATGCCTGAATCAGAACTGCAAAGAGAGTCAGCAGCTCTCACTCCTGGGGCCCAGGTTAAGATTTTTACGTAGACCTCAGGAGTATGAGTTTTCACAGCAGCCACACACTGAGGAATTTCAGGCAATACAAGTCCATTTGGAGTTGTGCTGGAAAGGACTGGGAACACTGGCGTTGCTGTGGAAAGCCTTTCATGCAGCCCTTAAAATGAGAGGCTTCTGGAAAGTAAAATCACAGAACACAGGTTGAGAACCCTTTGGCATTACACGTGTAATCAGGACTTTCCAAAGGGGGTAACTGAGGGCCACAAAGAAACTTATGACAATAAAAGTGGTATACATTTTGTGATTAGCATGCAGACCCAATCTAACAGACTCTGTTTTCATGTCAATGTGTGCAAACATTTTCTTCTCGCTTCATTTGGTTTACCCAGTGGTTAATGGCCTGATATCGCAAACTTGAAGTTCTATAGATTTGGTATCCTGCTAGATACAAGATCAGTTTTGTAGCAGGCTTCCCTTAGTCTCCCTTTACACTTTTCGTCAGTCTCAGATTAGTGTTGAGATTTTAATCTCATGAAGAGGATATTCAGCACATGGATTCCTTCCACCAGGCAGGGCAGTTTCTGTCCCAGTACAGGTGTGACAGGGTAAGAGCTCTCTTTTTGGCATGAACACTAACCTTCTGTCTTAAATGGACCCCAACTAGGCTGTAGTGATCTCTTGAACAGCATTAGGTTTTAAGAGGAGAGGCCTAGCTCTTGTAAAAAAGGCACTGACAATACTTCCACTCTCCAGCTGCTATAAGAAATTCTCTGGACAATGTGTAGCATTGGAGAAATTGGCTACTGCTGCTCTGCATGAAACCCACAGCTTCCAGTTCAATTCTTGGCTCTGGGAACAGGCAGGGAGCAAGCATGAGTCTAGGTGGCAGACGGGGACATTGCTAATTGGTCTGTTTTGATGCTGGGCCATCCGCTGGCAGACACTTCATACTTCTCTCTTAGTAGTGATTTGCCATGCCAAAGAGCTACAGATATGGGAATGATAACAAAGAAAGTGAAAACTGCCGTCACTTCAGTGCAGACAATCATTTTTCCTCAACTGTGCTAACCAAATTTGCTGCAGAACATCGTGAGGCAGCTCGGACTTGGCAGACTCTTTGCAGACCAAAAAATGCGATTTGTCTTTCTTACAGTGTCAAGTGGCAATGATGTTATGTGAGTGCCATCATCTTAATCCGTTTTTTCCTGCTCTCTTACAAAGCCTGGTGATCATTATAAAAGGAGAAAGCGGAATGGCCTACTTGTACGTGCGAAAAAGTATGCTGGGTGAAAACTACCATGAGAGCAGTGGTTCATAAACAAGGGATCAGAACTCAGTAAGGGTTATGAGCGCGACAGGAGTTTTATTGCAAAAGCAGGATTCACTAACAGAAGCAGGAATAAAAGACTGCAGTCGCAACGGGAAGAGAATTCAGGAGCATGCTGGAACCAGTGGAAAAGTTTGGGAGCTGTTCCATCAAACTGTTCCAGTTTAAGGAATGGCAGCAGATTACAATCTTTATACTATGTAAAACTTCAGCTTTCATATTTTCTTCTTCTCCAGAGATTACTGGCTACAAATCTTAGTATTTTTGTGGTAACAATTGTGGCTTTGTCTTCTGTAATGTCCCTGCCCTGTTTTAGATGCTCTGGGACAGTAAATGACTGTGATTATACTGCTTTGGGGGAGGTACGATATCAGAGCTTCTGTCTGCCTTTCACTTTTGAGCAGAGATGTGAAGTTCTCTGTGTTTTTTAAGGATTTTTTCTGTTTTTCATTAAAATGAAAGAAAGTTAAACTACTACACTTATTACAGATCAGCCATTTACAATGCAGTAAATCAAACAAAATTTTTTTTGACTGGAAGGGACATAAAATGCCTTCTCAAACCACCAGTGCCTAAAAAGAAGGAATTCTACTGTCCCTGTGGACCTGTTTAATTATGTCACATGGGAAAATGTCACCCTCTAGAAGGCCAAGTTCTATTCTTTCATTGTTGATGGAGCTGTATATTTCTAACTATAGGAGATCGTAATGGGAAATGACGGCAGAACCATCAGTGGAGTACCTCAACACAAAAGGTAATTTGAAATTTAAAAGCAACTACTTTGCCTTGACTTTTCTTAATGTCACCACCTCTATCCCAAACACAGGAAGAAAGACTGTTTGCTGTGGTACTTTCAACAGTAACTGACCAGAATTTACCTAAACTAAGTGGCAAAGATAGACTAAGCGAAAATAGTGGCCTTATTTAAACCAAACACCCAGATTTTACATGGCTAAAAGTAAGCAAGTTGTATCTATGCTGTATTTTAGCTGAATGAGTCTGAAGTCCAGCTGAAGCTAATTGTGTTGGTTCCTTCTGTAGAACATGGAAAAAGAGTCACATCCACAGGGTGATTCATGCTACATCTAACAGTCATCAATTTTACCATGCACACTGGACGTGCTTCTCAGTCCAAGAAGCCTAGACTATTACCTTACATTAGCTAATGCTTACATGGCTAAATATTAGACAAGACAAATTCCAAGACAGCCAAAAGGAACCTCTCTAGGGAAGGACGTCACTGCAGGGCAATTCTGCTTTCTTAGAACAATTAATTGCACCAAAACACTTGTTTGAGGAGAGGGTGAATCACGTTCTTACGGTACCTCTCTTTCACATAGGAAATGTAGCTTATTTGTTTACATGCTTGGCATGGCTAAGGTTAGGCAAGAAGAACCACACACAGATTCAGCAAGCTTCGCTGCAAGTGGTCTTCTGCCTTGCTGTGCATTTCACTATTAAAAGTCTCTTTGCCATGCTGGCGAGGGGGGTGATCAGCTAACGAAACATCCAAATGCAGGCTGTGGAGGGAGGTGTTTTGCAGACAAATTACTTGGAATCCCAGCACTGGAGAACTACACTAGTGTATCTACTAAGGAACATCATTCCCAGTTGGAGTTTATTAGGCACATCTGCAAAAGTAAGAGAATTAATGGCTATGAAACAGGCCATTCACTTTCATGACGCTAAATCTCCACTGAAGAGGTACTCCCGTCTGGCTATTGATTCAAACTACCTGTTAGGTTAAACAAACATGTCCTAAACTCTGCCCTAAAGATGATTGTCATATATGAATGAGGAAGAAATAAAGCAGACACGTATTTCACACTGGTAATTTGGACTCAATAGCGAAAATCTCCCTTTTGTTATCTCTAACAAGTATGCCTCATTTTCCATTCAGGAGAGAAAAAAAATCTCAACGAATGTATTTCCAATCAAACATTTCATCAGAATTCTCTGCTTTTGTATTGCACGTTTCTAAACTTCTAATTTTAGTATACTAGCACATGTTTTCTATTAACAGATCTTTCTTTCTCATTTATGCTTGACCTTCTATACATCATTAATTAAAGTTGTTAGCATCACAATATGTCAGCTCTTCTCGTGTTCCATTGCTTCTAAAAACAATGTTGCATTGCTGTTTTTCTTATCAGCTGCTCTTTTATGCTTTTATGACAGCTTTTGTGTTGTTTGTTTCCCAATGTACATTATTTTCCACACTTATGTATTAAAAGCAAACATAATTATACTAAATGGTATCAGAAAATTAAAGCATTTGGGAAATACACTAATGAAAGTTCAACGCTCCCTTTGTATGAGAAAATTAGCACTCTTGAAGGTCTAATAAGCATGGTTAAGAATGTCTCTGGTGCAAATAACCTAAAAAGTAGTCAAAATCCCCTGCGCCATCAGCTAGTAATATAATGTAACACCAAGAAAAAAAAAAAAAAGTAAGTACTGAGAAAATAACCCAACATTGCAAAGCCATTCAAATGGAAAGAAAACCATCTGCAGCTGCCTGGGCAATATGAAGGCAAAGTGAGTTAGATTAAGTTTTAAAAGTGACAACTAAACTACCTACAGGTGTAACTGCCAATGTATGGTTCCTTTGTCAGCTTCAGACTTATTGAAGTGAATGGAGTCAGACTAGACAAAAGCTGCAGTAAATCAGCAACTGATCTATTAGCCCCTACTTTTCAACAGAAAACCAAAAAGGCTTTGAAATTCTTAATTACTATATTTCTGAAAATGGAATAAATGTGCTCTGCAGCTTCTTTTTAGGTATAAAAACAAAGGAGTCAAAACCACCAAAACATGGTGATTGCTACTGTAAGAACTGAAGTGGTGTTACGAAGATTGTAATGAGTTACTTTTGATTTCATACTTTGATCCCTCTTTGACTAGTGAGGTGTTTCTTTGTTGTTTTGTGAGTGCTAATTGCTGCAGTGCTGTGTTAAATCATTGTTACGCTGGTTTTCTTGAGCAGCAAAATAGATAATTGAATAATTACAAAGGAGAAGTTCATTAAAATGGGTATAGCTATAGAAATGAGATTTTCCAGCAATTCACTGAGGGGTTGTGTACAGTTATGCAAACAATCTGTTGAAAAACATTCTTTTCCTATCTAGAAGATCAAATGTTTCATGCACACAGCTTCTCTCAGAAGCAGACCAGGAAGAGACAACTGCACTGGGCTGACTGTCTTCTCCATGTCCTACTGTGAGAATCCTTAATCCTGGTATAACTCAAAGTTCAGCCATAGTATTCCTCTGTTATTATAGGTAACTCACCAAAACTAAAAACAGATCTCAAGTGTGTGAGAGGTGTAGAAACTACCGTACACCGCTGAAGAGCCTGCAGAATAACGTAGTATGTCAATGAGAAAACTCTCTTCCACTTTGGACTTTCAAGTCATTTCTTTTCTAGTGCAGAAGACAGCAAAATGTTGGGTCCCATGATGGTTGAATACACCTGAGCCATTAGGTCACACAGTGAAGGAGTAGCTACAGTGTTGAGCTGCAACAGGATCTAGGTGCTACCTCTCCAGCTGCCAAACTTACTGCCTTGCAAAATTTAAGCAGCTACTGCACCCTGTGAAGAAGCACTGGAGGTGCCATGAGGAAGAGAAAGACATTCCATGGGAAACTGAGCATCAAATAAATCTCACAGCTTAGTTCAAAGAATGAGTTTTAAAAAAGTAACCTTGTAAGATTGTACTGATACTTGCAGAGTCAACATCAGGGTCAGTACTTTAGATCTTTTGCACAGGTCTGTCACACGAGCTAACGGACACTGACAGTAACGTAGACTGTGATTCCCCAGTGGCTGGAGCAAGAGGAGATTATCTGCTGACTGTGGAGGATTTTTCAGATTTAGAAACCTCATATTCCACTATGGGCTCTGTAGTATAAAATGAACACAGGCTTATGTACTACTGTTCTCCCTTCCCCAGTTTCTTTTACTTCCACTCACTGCAGCCTGTGTTTGTCTCCCATTCACATTCCCCTGCTATCCTTGCCTAAGTTTCCGAAGTTACCTACATTTCCAACTTCATCCTCATTTTTAAGGGACTGCTCAGCATTTTTCTGGTCATTAGGTACTAATTTTAAAAGTCTAGGTTACAAAGAAGAGACTGGAAATTCTCACTGATGCAAGCATTACTGGCAACTGGTGAGATAGCTCACATGACTGGAATGCTAAAGATCTTTAGACAAAATTTGTTTAGGGGAAGAGGTGAAAGCAGTGAATGATGTAGTGGTAGTACTGCAAAGACACTGCTAGCTGGTCTGTGTATCCTGATAATTCAGAAACTAATTGTCAATGTGCTAAAACACAAAAGACAAGAAGAGAATACAGCAGAGTGGGAAGGAGGGAGAGTCTTTATAGACCATGAAACCATACCAGAATTATTTCTTACAACTTGTCTGCAGTGAGAGGCAGACTGTGGGGGAGCAATTGTCTTGCCATGGGAGAATTCAATTTCAGAAATGTAGCATGGAGGTCACACAACTTATTAGAGTTTCTAAAATTATTCCTTGTGATCCTTTAACACAGAAAGTATTACTGTTCTCAATACAGGGTAACTCAATTATGGTCTCACTACGATGGATAGAGCTGTATTAATTCCTGGCCTGGAGTCAGTGAGGGATAACTGGAGAAGATAGATGGGATTTATGTCATGTAATTTTAATAATCTACCATGAGTTTAGAACTAGTTGCCCTCAACTCCTTCTGCAGGCAGCAGAGGGAAATGGGCACTGCTAGAAGGCAAGTCACGCCACCGATCTTAGAGCCCTAGGATGGTTCCTCTCACCTCATGTTAGTTATCCAAAAGGTAGATTTCTTCCCATGCAGATCCCCTCCCTAGTCAATGCAAAGGGCAAGGCACTACCAGAATGTGAGTTACTAAATTCTAAATAGGTCTCCAAGACAGGCAAGGTGAATCCCCTGCAGAGTAGCTGATGCTGCAAAATGGCTAATTTCCCACGGCTGATGAAAATTGTGAGTGAAGTTGGCTGGGGAAAAGCAGATAGAAAAAAGCATATGAAAAATGGGATTTCTAAAACTAAACTAAATAGATGCTTAAAAGCAAGGAGTATTCTACCAAGAAAGAGCAAATCTTTAGCTAAAAGCCTACTCTGGTTCACTGGCGAATGGAAATAGCTGTTAGAACCAGCCTCCCACTGCTCCCTAATGTAACATATGGAAAACATGACATTGAATGTAATATATAAATGAGAAGCTTACAGCCTAGGAAATCAACAGGGAAAGCTAGAGAAATACAAAGAAAAATATGTGGCCAGCAGTAAGACAAAAAAGGGAAAAAATAAGACATATTGAGTGTTTACTAATAGTGCTGTTGTGGCTGTGGTGGCTTAAGGATATAGGGCTTGGATACATTTTACCTAACTTTAGACATCAGAATATAGTTATTTATATCTGAGCTAGTGATCCTTCACTCCCTTTACAGCCAATTGAGAGAAAAAGGGCTTTTTAAGGCACAATTCCTGTCACCCTAATGCAACTATATGAAGCAGTTCAGATGAAACATCCCCTGGAAGTGTTTCTTTCCCTCCATGACTATAAAGGAAGAACCAACAGATGTAACTGGGAAAAAAGTTGAGATACCCAAGCTCTCCTCTGCCAACATGTTTGCTTGTTTTTCCAACTGCATCAGTTGAGCTAATACAAATGCAGCAGCAATTAAAGAAGTTTTAGGAACAGTATGAACTCATAATTTCAGAGATGGTAATAATTTTAGTAGAGATGCACAAAAGGTAGATAGCATATTTGTACTGCACCAGAGCAGTGCATTCCAATCCTCTAGTAACTGTGACGGATATGACAAAACCTGAGGGTAAAATTTTAATCACAAAAGCCCAGATAAACTTTATCCAGAAGGCCGCTGGTCTACTGGTGTAAATTTTATATGAATGCTATAAAGTCAAGATTCAATAGATTAGAATTCTGTACCGATACTGAAAAAGAGAAAGGTGATAAAAGTAGGTAACTACATGATGGTTAGGCTGAACCTGTCCTCCTTCTCCCATCAAAAGTCCCTGTCAAAGTTCAATCCTTTGCTTGAGAGCACGTAGCCATAAAATAAACCTTTAAATAGTAGTAGTAAACAACAGACTGGCTGTGCTATTGCTGGGCTTATCTCACACAAAATAGGCATTTAATTCAGTCTTTTAAATTAAAGGTAGTTGCTCTAGGATTCCTTTGTAGTCACAGCAAAGAGCCAGACTCTGCCATAAGGCACAGAAGAACTGAATTGGCTGCAGGATGCCTTTCTCTTGTCAAGTATATTGGGTGCCTCAAGCGATGACATTCGTACCTTATGTTTAAGCTTTCCAGAACACTGACCTTGAGACAGAACTGTGGTTTCAGGCCAAAACATTCAGCCCAGGCAGGGTTACTTAAGAAGCCTGAAAACATAGGTTTATATAATATGTTGTAAATCCGTAACTACCGTCTATAGTCAGTTTTAGTCAGCTGTAAGTCTGACCTAATCTTTTTGAAATGTATTTTTCAGCAAACAGCAGGAAGCCAATGATCTTAAACAGAATAGTTCTTACTAAGAAGAAAGTGACCTAAGGAAAAGTTTGTAGAAGACTGCTTTTAGCTCACAAAACCCATTTTTTTAAATTATTTTTAAGAAAAAATTTGAAGTCCTTCTATTTGTAGTGGGCTTTGCATTATAACTCAGATTAGAACAGAAGGACTGAGGAAATTTGCCAAATTCTTCCTCTTTTAAAAACAGATCAATAATTAAGAATAAACAAATCAAAACTTCCAGTAGTTGTTTGCAGTTGTAAGAGTTAGAATACTCAGCATCTCCTTTTCATCCTGTCTTTTTAGAAATAAAATAGCATTTAGGAGCATTCACCATGTTCTGTAGAAATATTAACTGTTCTTAACGGTAAGTATTGATCTTCAAATCAAAACAAGTATGAACGGTGCCTTTACCATGTAAAAAGACATTTCACCACTAGAGGGAACTATTAGACTTTATTGTCGGTGGGGAAAAAGCAACTGCATTTCAAACTGTCACTGCTCGTTCCACTCCAGAAAAGTCTACAGAACTTTGTTGAAAACACTGCAAGTGGTATATCACGATGATCAATACAATGTGTAGATGAAAGAAAAACACTGAAGTCAATAAGTTTTGAATATATAATATATGATATTTATAATTAAATGGGAGATTAAGAAGGTTGCTGCTCTTGGAAAGATTTAGAAAGGATTTTACTGAATTATGTAAAACTAGGCTATGTTAAATTAAAAAGCTACTGCAAAATGTAGAAACTCTCATGTCATTTCCTAACAGGAGAAATCTCTGTTCAACACAGAGCACTGATCTCTGCTCATTATTGTAGTAACAATTTTCAACCAGAATTATATTTAGTGACATGATAAAGCTGTCTCCTCTGCCTGCTTTCATCCAGATGGGGAATGTGCAGTACAATTATCTTTCTTTTTGGGGTAGGGAGGGTAGAGATTTTGTTTGTTTATCTTGCGTTTTCCTTTGCAGTTTGTGGGTTTGGTGTTTTTCTTCATTTTGTTAGGTTGCTACATGTTGCTTCCTCTAAATACTAGAAAAAGCCAAGTGAAAGAACTGAATGTGGTACTTTAAGCAGGTTGTGAATTGTTTTTGCTTGATCCATGTTTCTAAGGCAGTTCATTGCACTGCCTTAACCCTGCCCCTGAAAAAGTGTTTGCCTCCTGCAAAGTAGACAATTAAAAGAAAAATATTTCAGTACTGCATGGAATTCCTCAAGAAGTCACTGCTTCGACACTACTCAGAGCTACATGCTGCAACTGCATTTTAACAAAGGATCTAATAATTAGCTTGATAACAATATATTCATGCATTTCAGAAAATTGGGTAAGAGTTCTGAAAGGGGTTTTTTTTCACCCTCAGCAGCATGACATACCATCAATGCATGGTGTGGTCACGATTTCTTCCTCCTCTGGGGCATTGTGTATGAACCATAGCAGAATAGCATGCATTATGTGCTGTCGCACTCATGCACGCAGCTCTGCAAGTGACCCTCCTGAGGGCCAAAGCAAACTGCAACAGAGGCAAAGCAGCATAACATTGGTGACTGTCCCCAACTCACCTTGCCTCTTCCGTTGTGTATCACACGTAGCCTTGATGAGAGCAAAGATCTTAGCAGGTATGTCTGTATTAACTGACACATTTCCTCTGCTTCAGCATCTGAGGTTGTTGGGTCACGTGAAAGGTTTTCATGTGGAGCGTCAGCTTACAGCACGGGGAAATCCTTCCCTGCAGCACCCATCAGTACATTTGCTGCATCACATGATGTGATGCAATGGCTGTATTGTTTCCCTGTTGAGTGTGGAGTTCCCCAAAAATTTTCCCACTCATTGATACTATATTGTTGGAATCAGTCCAGCTTCCTGTGCTTCAAACTTTTGCTAAGCGGTGAGTAGGACTCGTTGGTTGGTAAGTTTTTCCACACTCTTACTTATTTACATATCCGTTGCTGCTTGCTGCCTGTTTTGCTCTTGAGAGTGGGCAGTCATTCCTCTTCCTGTTGCCTGCAGAGCGCTGAAGCCAGAAGTTCCTCCCTTAGCCCCACACCCATCCTCAGAAATGACTGATAGGCATTTGGCAGCACGTTTCTCTACTGGGACCTGGGAGAGCCTTATGTAAAGAACACAAAGTGCATTCACCGAGTTATCCCTGGAAAATCATAAATCATTCTCCTACCCTCTGTGCTTGCTTGCTAAGAGAAAAAAATGCCCTGAGATCAACCTACTACTGTTCAACATTGTACCAAGAAAACGCTGCCTCAGCAGGTTGCCAGAATTTGCTGGAATTAGACATTTTGAAAGAAGCTACATACACTTATTTTTTCATATGTTGTATAGAATGCTGATAGTTCAGAGAAGGCAGTAATGAATATTTCCTTCTTCAGCTGAGTTTTTTCCCAGATGAGATTTTCTCCCAATTAACTAGGAAAATGTTTATGCCTTTCTTATATTTATTATCTGTTAAATATTAAATGCTAAATTTGAAATGCTGCACATGGGGAAATATATAAATACTACATGATACAAAGTTCTGTTTAATCAGAAGCGTGCAAAATGTATTTGATCCTGTAAAATGTGGTGCTTAGCACACGAAACAACTGAATGCAGATTTCAGGTGTACTCACTGACTAAACTTCTACAAGTTTGGTGGGGACTGAGGACAATCAAAGCTTCAAAGATTAGAGATGAATCAACCCAGGTGTCGAGGCAGTTGAGTTAAACACATAAATAGTATGTTTATGTGGGAAGAGCAATTATAATTGTGGCATTTAACTAGGGCAGTAATGCAGGATGACAATAACAATCAGAGTCCTTATAATGAATTATTTCAGAGATGAAAGAAACTTCTTGCAACGTGGTGGACTTTGTACTAAACAACATTTGTATCAAAGAGTTCATACTCTATATAGTCAGCAAGGCATCAGTAAAATGGATTAGGGACTGGCTAACACATTTCCACAGATAATTGTTAAAGAAGCTCCAACCTATGAAGGGGGTATTCATAATGGGACTCCACAGGTATTGGTATTAAGACCGATACCAATATTTTTATTTAATATGGAATTAAAGATAAATTTAGTTCTAGTATAATTTTTTAAATTATATGAGAGCATAACAGTTATACATAGCACAGACACAGAGACTGAAATCAAATAATTGAACTATAGCTACATTTTTTGGCAGGAAAGCTGAGAAGCTGAGGTGTACTTTAATTTCCAAAGCTGCCACTGTTCATATGGGGATATGGCTAAACCACGCAGCAGCTCCCTTCTGGCCTGCACAGCTGAGTTTCTCCTTGGGAAAACCAGGATGTGAATTGGAGGGGAACAAAAGTGGCCAGGGCTCTTTTTGATATAGAGTTCAGCTATTATCAGATGTAGGGGAATCCTCTGTAGTTACCACACTATTTGAGACACAACTGAGATAAGCTTAGTCCATTTAAAGATATATATTGAAAAAGCAAGTTTTACACTGAGGAAAAAAGGAGGAATACACCTTTGATAGCTGAGGTCCCTTAAAGGGGTCAAGGGTCCCAGTAGACAAGAACATGAGCTCTCTTGCAAAGTACAGAGCAATAATGAGTATTAGACAACTTAGGCCTTGGACAACAGGAAGGTCTCTGTGTAGGAGAAGGGAACATTTTCTCTGCATACAGCACTAACACGAGTATTACATACAGCTCTTGTATTCACCTTTATTAAATTATATTAAACAATTTCAAAACATGTACAAAAGAACCATGAAAGTAATATGAGATACTGAAACTTGCTAAGATTTATGAAAAGGAATAAGGAAAATGCAGGTCCAGCAAATTATTCATATCACATTACTGTTACTATAGCATGGGATATTGAGGTTTTTCATTTCTACATTATTGTTTTAAAGAAAATAGCCTGGTTGATAATATTGCAAAGGAAAGAGACCAAGCCAAACAAACTGGAGAGTCTAACAATGTTGAGAGAGTGCCTTCATGAGTCAGCATATTGCTTAAAATAACTTTATATTCAGTGAAATAACATATTAAGGGAAATGTAAATATACATGAATATATGCACATTCTAACACAAGTAATAATAGTATTGCATTTTAAACTTTGCTTTCCTAAGATAAGAATATATAGGCAGTTTAACATTTTCCACAGAAAATACTCAATTTGCTTAAATCTTTATTTTATATTCAGGAGTAAAGATAAATCTAAATTATTCAAGACAACACCTCAAATAAAAAAGCTACTTCCATAGAACAGATAAATGTTACAGGTTATGTCCAGTCAGAACTATTACCTTAAGTGTAAGAATACTGTAAGAAAGAACTGTAAATTCCTCAAATGCCAAGCACATAATAAAAAGAAGGCAAAGAAAAATGTCTACTGTTCACCACTATTTTAACAAGAATTTTTAATAAGTTGTCATTCATGTTAATAATCATCTTACCAAACGTTAAGCAGTTAGATGTTAGATGGCTAGTACTAGTTAGTAAAGACCCTTGACACAGTAAGTTCCTCTATAATCAATCATCCATAATGCATTCCTATTTCTAGAGGATGAGTTGTTCTATTTTAAAAGCTGCCCAGTACTCTCTTCACCTACTCATTCCTCTTTGCTAACATATATTAGATCAGTTGAAGTCAGATTACCTGAAGCCCAGTTCTGAGCGTACTTGTTCCTAAGCCTTTTATAGCTGGACAGCCTATGTCCTCCTTGTCCCCCATACTAGGCCCTCCTGGCAGATACAGGGCAAACAGGCTGTAACATCTTCTGTATGAATTTCCCACACAGCAAAATACAGGCCATCAGAGCTTTCAGAGTTCCTTAGTAGGTTGCAATAATAAGAGATGTGGATTAAAGGTCTGGAATTTTGGTATCTCAAGAATGTAAATATACACTGATACTAATTTCTCTGTAGGAAAAACAATGTAGATCTCAATCTTAAAAGATCTAATCAAATAAAAAGGAACTCCTCGAATCTTATTTGGTTGACTTCAAATGACTTTTTAGATAAAATTGGCACGTATTTTGGAAACACCTGGAAATGTTAATAACTTTCTTCCTGAACAGCCTCTGGCTACCATAAAAGAAAAGCAAAGTTATTCCAAAACATTACAGGTTGAGCACAGCCTAGTTTAGGTCATGTAATGAAAGGGAGAAAAACTTCAAAACAAAAGAAATCACTGAGCCTTGGCCCAGCTATTGGGCTACTTTAATATTTGTAGCATTTCCAGAAAAAAAAGCTCCTCTATCTGGAAAAGATTACCCACATTGTAGCTTTGTTAGGTTTGTTTTATATGCTACTTTGTAACTCCATTAATCCAAGACGCTTTCTTAGTTCTGCTGCCTTCTTCTCCAATTGTTGAATGTTCCAGTGCCATTGTCTTTTATTTGACTGGAGTTTGTTCAGTTGGCAATGCAAACGTTTTAGAATAGCATCATATCTTTTATTCTGTACCTAATAAAATAGAATAAAATTCACTTCAAAATTTCTTTCAAGTAAAAGTATTTACAGAGGTGGGTTCAGCTCACCTAACTCTAAGTGTAGATTCTGATATTTGACCAAGTCATTCCATGTTCACTTTATAGCTACCGAAGAGACACATCTAGGAAGGAATTAATCTGACTTATTTCAGATATCTGCGTTAGGACAATATAAATCGTGCCTCTCTCCCACTAGGGAAAGAAAAGCTCTGTCCCACTAAAAGCTTAAGTGAGAAGTTCAGTGTGGGTATCTGCTCAATGTGGACGTCTAAGAAAGTAAATCCCACCCAAAGACTCAGCATCTCACAGCTGTGGCAACACTGAGATGTGAGAAAGGAAGAAATTTTCATTCTTTGACAAGTGTATGAGTATAAAATAGAATACAAATGAGGCAATCCAGACAGCTGTACTAGCATTGTCACTGTTGCACTGCACTTAAAAAGGTATGTTTTTTTGAGAAAGGCAATACTGTGGCAATGCAGTACTGTATCAATTTTGCCCCCGTTGCTGCCTTATGTGACAAATGGCTGCTGCAGACAACCCTCTGAAGATTTGCATTCTGAAGTATAAAAGCATGAAACATTCATTATAATAAAAATGGAAATAATGGGTATTCACTTAATGAAAATTTGGGCTTACTTACCCTAGTTTGAATGGCATATGAGTGGTAGTGTATAATTATTCTTGTGTCTGCTTATTGAAACATTATTACACTGCATTTAACATATACATGATGATGTACAGCTGCATCAGAACTACAGAATTGCCAGTGACTTCCTGCGAGTCTTACTGCCCAAACTTCACGTATAACTCCCTCCCTCACTAATGTATTACAAATTACACTGCCTTATTTTACTGGTGATGTGTTGTCTTTCTTCACATTGCCTGGCTCTCCACTACAACTCTTCACAACTTTTCGAGGGTTGCTGTCAGATTCACTCCTCTGAATGAGTGCTCGCAGGATCTGAACATCACTAGGACTCTGTTGTACGACACTGAAATATCTATGATCAGTATTATTCACTTTTTTTTAGAAATGTGTCTCTAGCATCATTATTGGGAACTGTCTGGCACATCTGCTGAGGCAGGGAGCACTCATAACTTACTGGACAGAGAGGAGGGAGACCATTGCTCTTTTTACTGGGCCTCGTGTACATATAAGTTAACCATTAGAAAAAATTGTCTGGGCACTTGTGGAATCTCCACCACCGGGGTCCTTCAAGGACAGGATAGACAATCATCTTCCAAGAATAATATAGCCACATGCTGATGTGGAAGAAAGAGCTCAACCCTCCTGCCATGGACAGGGACATCTTTCACTACATCAGGTTTCTCAAAGCCTCATCCAGCCTGACCTTTAACACTTCCAATGATGGCAACTTCTCTGGGCAAGCTGTTGAAATGTCTCATCAGCCTCATTGTAAAAAACAGTCGTCTTTAAGTCCAATCTAGAGCTACCCTCTTTCAACTGCTTAAAACCATCACTACAGGCCCGGGTAAAAAGTCTTTCTCCGTCTTTCTTACAAGTCCCCTTATATTATATATTCAAAGTCCATCATAAGGTCTCTCTGGAGCCTTCTCTTCTCCAGGCTGAACAACCTCAACTCTTTCAGCCTTTCTTCATAGGAGAAGTGCTCCAGCCCTCTGACCACCTTTGTGGCCCTCCTCCGGACCCACTCCAACAGGTCCATGTCTTTACTGTGCTGATGGCTCCAGAGCTGGACACAGTGCTCCAGGTGAGGTCTCACCAGAGCGGAGTAGAGGGGCAGAATCACCTCCCTTGACCTGCTGGCCATGCTTCTTTTGATGCAGTCCAGGATACGGTTGGCTTCTGGGCTGCGAGCACACATTGCCGGCTCACATCCTATTTTTCATCTACTAATATCCCCAAGCCCTTCTCTACAGGGCTGTTCTCAATTGATCCATCACCCAGTCTGTACTGATATTGGGGATTGCCCCAATCCAGGTGCAGGACCTTGCACTTGGCCTTTTTCAACTTCATGAGGTTATAAGGAGGCCAGTTACTTTTGGCCCATATAATGCTAGAAGCTGAGAATCCATGCAATACATAAAAGTCCTATGACAAGCACTGAAATCTTGAGGTGGGGTCAGTATGCAGATTAAGATACCTAGCTTTAGAGGTGTATGTGTGACCTACATGTCTACATTCCTGTTTTGACCAACAGAAATCTAGTCAATGCATACTATAAAGTCTAGAAAGACCAGATTAAGTAGCTCATCCTACTGTAAACACCTACATATGGCCAAATGAATTGACCTCTGGAATACATCAACTGCACTGACTAGATTATAGTGTGATTATAATGGGAACCTGTCTGAGTCCTGCATAGTCACCTGCATTCAAAAAAACACATTTAGGTTTCGGCAGTCTGTAGCTGAATCCTACCACTGCAGCTCAGTGGAACCTCATCCCTGTGTCAAGTATCTTAGTTTATTCCCATGCTTGGCTTGAATACTCTTTCCTGAGTTGTGCTGAGGACTGCTGAGTATTAATGTCTCTCCCTGTCCATTTTCAGATTTTATATTAAAAATCATATTGTTTTCCAGAGAGCTCTTAATAGAAAATAATACCCTGAAAGATTTCATTCTTAAACCTGCTTCCTTTCAAGACAGAAAGATCGTATAATCCAAACAGAAGAACAGGTTAACCTTCACTATTTAATTAAATTGGTTTCGATAACAGAACAGAACATTATTTTTAGGCTGCCTAATTTCACTTTGGGTTTAGAGAACTTTCTTAGGAGGAAGTTGCCTTGATAATAGAACATTTTCTCAGATGCTGGAGAGCTTAAACTTATTCTAAAGTGGCTGTGTTTTGCTTTTCAGTTTAAAAATTCTCTGCTGTTCCCTATTACATGAAAAATGATTCTTTTTTCCTCCTACATTTTACATTGGGCAATAGAGCTAACTTTAGATCAGTTAATCTTTATATTATCAAGCTTTGCTCATTAAATTTTGTGGCATTTATTTGAACTAACAAGATAAATGATGTGAAACTTCCAAGTAAAAACTATCTAGACATACAAAGTATTTCACTAAGGAACGAAATGTAAAATATAGTTCAATTATTTAAAAAGAGAAGGTTTTAACCATTTATCAGAATTTTATCTTGGCAGCTAATTAGGAGTTGCTGCGTTATCCCTAATTTAATGTCAACTCAAATTAGGGAGATTCATGGGAAGTCTATTTTCTTGGTGCAATTGATTCTCCCATTGATGAGTTATCAGCAACCATGAAAGAAGTCATGAATAATTAAGTCAGCAATGAAATTTAAAGTATTTCTAAAGTATTATAGAAATAAAAAACGCTTGCATTTTGCTTTACTACAATTCAATGACCTCTTTCTTTTCAGGACGTCATTCCAAAAGTTCACAGCTAAACTCCTTTTTGAAAGACTTAAGAAAAAATGTTCAACTTTTCTCATGATAGCAATTAGGTTCTGAATTTTAGAAATATTATCAGTATCAAGAATTTAAGATAGCATGGTTACTGTATATACTTAAATGCATGGCCAGCAATGGTGTATAAAGTACTTCAAACTTCATTTGCACTGTCTACATTCTGTCAGGAGAACTGTAATCATATTTTATTCAAATGACTCACCTCAATTTCTTTTCTAAGCTTAGCATGCATTCTTTTCTCTTCTTCCAGCAAATCTGTTTTTTTACTGATGAACTCTTTCAATGTTGTAATTTCCCTTTCTAAAAGTGTAATTTCTTCCTGCAGATGTAAGTCAAGATACAGAAATCCCCTCCTTAAAAAGCTGCACATTTATTAAACTTATTAAAAAGTCACATTTTAATGGTCTCACTTCATTAATAGAGATGAGATAAACATCTATATTAAACAATTACACATTAAAATAATTAATAATTAAATTATTAATAAAGTAATGATATTTAAATTAATAATAATTTAAGAATTGTGATTAAATTCGATAATTAAAATAATTTATAACATGGCTTTAGATACTTAAGAAGATATACTCTTGATCTGAAATATGCAAACAACTACAACAATACAGGAATTTGAACTAATTTTGGTGGTCCTAATTTTGTTTAAAATGCAGTTTATTGCAAAATCAAAGAATATTTAATGTAATATTCAAGACAGATTTTTCTTTCTCATAGGAAAATACCATGTTAACGGGTCTTTATTTACCAATATTCAAAGATTTGCTTGTACAACCAAATTTTCATCAATTTACATGAATAGAGTAACACCAGATTTTCAGTAATGCAAGTTGCATCAGAGTTGAAATCTGTGACTCCAGTTCATCTTCATACTTGTGTTTGTTCATATATTGGTAAGGTTTCGTGGTGAAAAATTCCTACATGGTAATTTTTAATAAGTATTGCCATTAGGGCCAAGTAAAAACAACAGTGTTAGGCTAGAATACCAGAATAAACGTATTTTTCCTCTCTCCTTCTTTCTATCACCATCTCATCAAATATACCTCCTGTTGGCAAACAGCTCAACTGTAGTTTGTTAGCTGGCAGTAAAGTTAAAAGAATACTGTGCTCTTACATGAAAAATGTAACAACATAGCAATGTTCCACAGAATTCTGAAAAGTGTTCATGTAAGTTCATCCAACAACCCAAAGAAGACCACAAATAGTTTGGTGATGATACAGTTCAATTTGCAGCTCTGCAATTTTTTCATAACTGAGTTCATTCAACCAGATAGAATGAACCTGACTTTTACAATAATATACAGATAACAATGGCTGATGATTTTTTTTACTGCATACTGAAGTGAAAATTTCTTCAATTAATGTAGCATTATAATTTATCTATATTCCCCATAGTCAGTCCCTCATGAACTGTAAACATATTAGACAAAAAAAGCATATTATTTAAACTATGTCAGAATTATTTCACACAATAGGAAAAGAATCTACAAGGAAATATAATACCTGCACTTGTTTTATAACAGATCCTTCTGGATTCTGGAGATCACACATTAACTCCTCTTTCTTTGTCTTTAATTGTTTAACAACAGCTTTCTTTTTAGCAAGCTCAATCATAACCGGCATTTTACTTTCCATCTCCCAAAAGAGATGCTTATGAGCCTTTATTTTTTCCCGATATTCATTATTTCTTGCAGATGTCATCTCAAACTCCTCTTGTACTATTTCTGCATCATGCCTCAGCTTTATATTTTCAGAATATAGAGCTCTGACTTGGGCCTCCAGATTTTCACAGTGGTATTTTGTTACTTCTATGGCATCATCTTGCAGATATATTTCTCTTTCTGTCATCTTCATTTCTAACAGAATAGAATCCATTTCTTTTTCTAGTTCCTGAAACTTGGCCTGTAAAATATTTCAGTGTTCACTTAAGAACATTTTTTGAGAGGATACTAGGTACCTAATTAAACACTGTCATTTATATTTATTCAATAGTCTTTCGCTTGTTCAATGTGGCTTGAATGGAAGATTCATCCATTTCCTAAAATTATCACCTTAGAGGCACAATGCAAGAATCTCCCCTTAGATTGAGCCTAAAATATGAAATAAAGTATCCCTGAAATTAAATTCCTTATATTTGCAAGACATATAGGACACGACAGATCAAACCCAATCCTAATCTTTGTTTACAGCTGAAATCTGATTCAATCCAGATCAGACTAAAAATAACTAATGGTGCCAAAAATCACTTACAAACCCACACAAACACATAGATGTGTGTTTGAGGTGGTGGAGCTTAACTAGTTTGTTCTACTGACATTTTTAATCCTGCCTTCATCACAGTAGTATTTAAGAGTAGGATTAATCCCAGCTATTTTAATCCCCTAAGAAATATGCATCTAGTCCTAAAAAGGCTTCTACATCTTCTCACTGATGAGAAATGAACAACTCCAGGAACTAGTACTTCAAGTCTAAGATGGGAGGGCTGAACTGCTGCCTCAGAAATGTTTATCTCTCTTTGTTGACTACCAAGGGAACCTAGATGACTAATATGGTTTTAACATGTGACTTGCAGGTGATGTAAACTAGCTATGATGAATCTCATCCAAAGTAACAGCCAACAGTAGTGCATTAAGTGAGAGAATTAGCATCATGATTTATGTCACCTATTATCTTTTCCCTAACGGATGCAATATGAGTGCTATGAAATCTCTTACTCAATGTCCTGAACAGATTAAGACATTATTAACTGTTAAGAACAAAAAGCTTCAGTGTAACTTTTAATTTGGAAATCTTGGGCTACAGTTTTAGCACAGTTTGTATCAGTGCCAGCCACCGTTTACTGAGGACAGGAAAGCATAAGGTCTTAGTGACAAAGACCTTCAATTTTGGAAGGAAATTATTGTTTTCCATGTCTTCTGTGACATGTACACATGGGAAAAGATGTAAAGATGAAAAAGCAATTCTGCATTCTGACTTTAAGTTCCTAATTATTGAACTTTGCTGTTCTGCTAACATTAATGTTTGTATGAAATTTCCTAGAGTTTGGGCTTTTTTGAAAGGAAAAGGAAAAGGCGTTAGAAGAGGAAGAAAATAAATGAGCTAACTTAATTACCTAGGGCTCTAAAGTTCTGTGGGTTTTTTTGAAAAGAGACCCTTGTTTAAATTGTTTGATCACAAATTAATTGTTGCAGTAGCATCATATGGGATGGTATATCATTTGGAGAAAGCTTCTTGCAAGGTGTGGCCAGTCAATTGACATTCCTAAGCAAAAGAAGTTTTCACTGCTCCTTCACAGAAGTTATCTTTGTACAAAATTTCAAACATCATTTCAGTTGTAGGGCTATTCATAGATGTTATAATTGGAACTCTACTATTTCTGTTTACATTCTCCATGCTCAAAAATGCCTGAATGCTATCGTGTCTTTCCTCAGACTGAAACGTCTCTCAATAGAAATTTGATCTCAAAGAGTAAATAATAATTGAAAGCTTCATAAATTTTGTGAGATCAGAACAGAAATTGTTACACAGTCTTCACAAAAACTACATCTACCCAGTGTTCTACAAAATATGACTAAATAAAACCAATATTTAATGACTGTTTAGGATACACACTTCAAACACACAGAAAAAAGTATTTTGTATCAAAAAGGTGCTACGAAAAAATGCTAAGTCTGGTGAAAATCTGTCAAAAAGGATGCTTTTAAAATCCTTTTTTTTTTCATTAGTTTCTCAGGAAATCACCATGAAAAAGTCAAAGAGCCCTAACTTTGTATTGAGTTTTTGTGGGTTTACTATCTGTGGTTTTTGGACTTTGGTTTGTTTTGTTTTTTCCAAATAAAAAATAAAAGCTTCTGCTAAAGCCTGCTGTAATGAAGTCTTAGTTGTGTTGCAGCCTTACAAATAACAATACACATACACAGTTTTGGCTAAGCCTAAATGCCACATACAGGAACAGAACAGCTGCCTTACACTTAAATGCAAACACACAGAAAAAATTAGGTACCATCCACTTCTCTTGCTCGTAGGAACACTTCCTCATCTAATGAAAAAATTAAATTAATTAAACTACTCTAAAAAAGGTTTATTACCTGCAATTGGAAAAGAACTGTTTTGCTTTTTTCTATCTCTGACGCTTGTGAATGCTGCTGCTCTGCAACTTGTTTTACAACTTCAGTTAGTGACGGAGAATTTTGCTTGGCCATTTTAGACAAAAGTGCAGAACTATAAGGACATAAAAAAGTGAATTGTTTTATTTTCATTCTATTTAATTCCTGACTATTAATGAAGCAGAACAATATTAACGCCTTTTCTGTGGGATCCTAGATCAATCCATTATTTCATTTGGTTCATTTTTTATTAACAAGAACAGCTTACTAATGAGTGGATACCCAGAGCCAATGACTGAGAATTAGAACTTTTTCTCTCAGAATTTTATAAAATAAACTATTGTAATGTTCTTCTGGCTTCTCTGCAGGACAGATCCTCAGTTTGTGAATACAGTCATAGCTCTTAAGAGCATCTTAAATGCATGAGAGCATGCTCTCATATTTAGCCTGAATATTTATATTATTGCAGTTACCATACTGTGTCTGCTATATTAGTAAACTATCCTTAATATAAGATAAACTAGAAAATGAGAAAGCTGTCACACTGAAGACTTTACAGGTAACCAACTTTACAGGTAACAGAGAAAGTCTGGAGGAAGGAGGACTTTCCCTTGGTTGAGGAGGATCAAGTTAGAGAGCAGTTAAGTAAACTGGATATCCACAAGTCCATGGGTCCTGATGGGAAGCACCCGTGAGTGCTGAGAGCTGGCAGGAATCATTGCTGGCCCGCTCGCCATCATCTTTGAAAGGTCCTGGAGAACAGGCAAGGTGCCTGAAGACTGGAGGAAAGCCAATGTCACTCCAGTCTTCAAAAAGGGCAAGAAGGAAGACGCGGGAAACTACAGGCCAGTCAGCCTCACTTCCATCCCTGGAAAGATGATGGAACAGCTCATTCTGGGTGTCATCTCAAAGCATCTGGAGGAAAAGAAGGTTATCAGGACTAGCCAGCATGGATTCAGCAAGGGGAAGTCATATCTGACTAATCTGATAGCCTTCTACGATGGCATGACTGGACAGATAGATGAGGGGAGGGCAGTGGATATTGTTTACCTTGACTTCAGCAAGGTTTTTGACACTGTCTCCCACAGCATCCTCATAGGCAAGCTTAGGAAGTGTGGGTTGGGTGAATGGAAGGTGGGGTGGATTGAAAACTGGCTGGCAGAGAGAGCTCAGAGGGTTGTGATTAGTGGCACAGAGTCTAGCTGGAGGTCTGTGACAAGTGCTCTTCCCCAGGGGTCAGTACTGGATGCAGTCCTGTTCAACATATTCATCAATGACCTGGATGAAGGGGTAGAGTGTACCATCAGCAAGTTTGCTGGTGACACAAAACTGGGAGGGGTGGCTGACACACCGGAAGGCTGTGCTGCCATTCAGCGTGACCTGGACAAACTGGAGAGTTGGGCAGAGAGAAACTTAATGAAGTCCAACAAGGGCAAGTGTAGGGTACTGTACCTGGGGAGGAATAACCCCAGGCACCAGTACAGGTTAGGGGCTGACCTGCTGGAAAGCAGCTCTCTTGAAAGGGACCTGGGAGTCCTGGTGGACAACAGGCTGACCATGAGCCAGCAATGTGCCCTTGTGGCCAGGAAGGCCAATGGCATCCTGGGGTGCATCAAGAGGTGTGTGGCCAGCAGGTCAAGGGAGGTTATCCTCCCCCTCTACTCTGCCCTGGTGAGGCCACATCTGGAGTTCTGGGTCCAGGTCTGGGCTCCCCAGTTCAGGAAGGACAGGGAACTGCTGGAGAGGGTACAGCAGAGGGCTACAAAGATGATTAGGGGAACAGAACGTCTTTCTGATGAGGAAAGGCTGAGGGGCTTGGGTCTGTTTAGTCTGGAGAAGAGAAGGCTGAGAGGGGATCTCATCAATGCTTATAAATACTTCAAGGGAGGGTGCCAGGAGAATGGGACCCGTCTTTTTTCAGTGGTGCCCAGTGATAGGACAAGAGGTAATGGGCACAAACTTGAATGTAGGAACTTCCATCTAAACATGAGGAGGAACTTCTTTCCTTTGAGGGTGGCAGAGCACTGGAAGAGGCTGCCCAGAGAGGTGGTGGAGTCTCCGACTCTGGAGACATTCCAAACCCGCCTGGACGCCATCCTGTGTAACCTGCTGTAGGTGTCCCTGCTCTGGCAGGGGGGTTGGACTAATTGATCTCCAGAGGTCCCTTCCAACCCCACTGATTCTGTGAAAGTCACAGAATAGTATCACTGTAAAGATCCCCCCAGTGATTAGAAAATATTTAGTACTATTTTTGTATCACTTTGGACAGAATAAGGTAATTAAGAAAATATGTATTGTTATATAAAGTAACACCAAACTCTCAGGAAAATACAATGAGTCTGGCACATACAAAGCCCATCTTCAGGCCCAACGTATTAAACAGCACTCAGATGACCCACGAACTGTGCCTGAAGGATCCTAGTCTTGACGAGGAAACTAAACCTATCGTTTTATATTTAGGGCTTGTCCCTACCTCGCCCAAGCACTGCCCACCCCCAAGCAGGCCTGCCGCTGCTGCACACAGTCCCAAACCCTGCAATGGCACCGAAACACGAACGGAGCTGAGCCAGGCGCCCCGGCACACACCCAAACCACCTCCTTTCGCTACCCACCCGGCTGCCGCAGGGCGGGAGGGCGAGCAGCGCCGGCCGCCCCCTCACGCCGTTACCGCCCCCTCAGCGGGGGGCTGCAACGGCCGCCCCGACCCCGCCCCTTCCCGCCCAAACCGCGGCGCGCGCGGCGCCCGCCGCGCCCGCCAACGGCCGGGGAGCGTCGGCCAAGGGCTGGCGTTTCGCGGGGCTTAGGGAGCGTCGGAGAACCGCAGCGAGGGAAGGCGGAGCGGCCGGGGCGGTGTGAGGGGAGCGCGGCCGTTAGCGGCGGCCAAGGGGCACGGAGAGCCGGCAGAGGGCCGGGGAGGGGGGGAGGCTGCTCCGGCAGGAGACGGAGGAGGAACGGAGGGAACAACTCGTCCTCTCAGAAGTGGGTGGGTGCTTCGCGGTGGGGCCCGTCTCAGTAGCGCGGCCTGGCTCGCCCTATTGTTGAGGCAATTTTACTTAGCATTTTTTCGCTGCAAAGTTCCCCGAGTTACCGAATTCATTGTATTAAACTGCGTTTTCTGTCATAATTTGTTAGCGTTTGGTATACGCTGCCGAGAATACAAGTTTTGCTGAGCAGCATTGGGTTATGAGGAGGAAGAAACGTGGCCCGGTTTCTCCTGCTGTACAGTGTGCCCTGTTTTATAGCCACAGACTTGTCTTGTGCCTACTTGTATTCCTCTGAACTCTGGGTTGAGGAATTTTAACCCTAAATCCCACAATTTTTATAATTTAATTGCTCATCTCGGCATGGTGTTTATTTCATCCCTTTTTTGAAATGGCAGAAGCTGAATACAATACTTCAGCCGGAGTCATAATATCAATTTGTCATTTTTCAATATTGTTTCATATCCTGGATATTTTCTGACCTTTTCTTTATCCTTTCTCAGCATTCTGCACCAAAAATAACCCCAGTAATTGTTTTTTCTGCCTTAGTCTGGTTGAAGGAAAGAAAATGGTTGTGTTGGTCTCTTTCCATCAAGTCCCGCTGTTAATTTTTAATGACCCAGTTCAGACACATTTGACGGTGGGGTGAGGAGCCTCAGAGATAACTGATTCCTGCAGACTTGATGAAAATAGATGTCTGGGTGGGAAAGGACAAGATACCCACAACAGTTCCCTTTGGGAGGGAGAGCCAGGAGGATTCAGCTCTCATCCCTCTGCTGGAAGGAAAAGCAGGAGGGGAAATGGTGGGGGACTCCCAAGGAGTGTTCTGGACCTGGCAGAAATGTAGGTTTACTGGAGCTGAAGGGAAGGGAGGAACAGGGGACATAGGACAGCAGTTCGCAGGAAATCTGATTTTATTAATTCCTCTGTTCATGAAAAAATTACTTTTTTCTTTAGTTGTCATATACTTACCTGTCATGACTGATCTTAGCACAGCTGAGAAAATGTATTTATTATCATATGATTCTTGGACAAAGACTGATACAAGTCCCTAATTCTTCCACTTGCCTTTTGACCTTTGCATTGTCCTCTTAAAACATTCAGACTTTTTTACAGAGCTCTGTGAAATTTCTGACTGCTGCGAGGAGAAATTGGCATCCTCATTTCGGGCCTGTGGCCCTGAAGACTGGCCTTTCGTAACCTCTCTATCTGGGTCCTTCTGAATATACTTTTTCTTGACTGACTGCCAAATTCTTCATGGGAACATGCAGTTACAGCTCAGAAAAGGAAATGCTTTCAATCTGCACAAGTTTTCCTTGAACTTCTTTGTGTTCTTGTTCTGGTTTGCTGTGCTGTGCGTTTCTGAAACTGAGATTGTGCAAAGCTGATGCATTAGCACGTATGATTACAGCAGGGAGTTACATGGCAGGGTTAATGCTGCTTCCGGGTTTAATGCTGCCCAGACACTTAATCATGTTGGTGCCTTTCAGTACAGTTTGTTATTTCCTGTGGATACTGACAGCAACAAAGCAGGGTCTCATCATAAAGAAGAAATACAGGTTCCCACTCCAATCTTACCTAGAGTAGGAATTTCCATCTTGTACAAATCAGCTGCAACACTGACAGGGAGAAGTGAGATATATAAAGCTGGTAATGTGTGTTTATATCAGATGGTACCTTTCAAGAGTTTAAAAGGATTGTCTACCTGTGTAAGTAAATTCCTGTGTTTTAAATTGAGTTTATTTATGAAAACTGCATGTACTTCAATATTTTCATTGTAAGTGCTGATTTCTGTTTCTTCAACCTTACCTAAGTACCCCTAAGTTAAGAGAGACAGAAGGTTTTATTTTAATCCAACTTAAGAGGTTTTTACATATTTCTTTTTTTCCCCATTTTTTTGTCTTTGCTGTTGTTAAAATTTTATTACAAATGTGCTCTTATCCCTGTTCATTTGAGCTGCTTTAATGACCTGTGTTCTTTCTCTGGGCATCTTACTTTGGCAGATGTTAAATATTTCTTGCCTTTTTAATTTTCCCAAAACAATATCAGTTCTCTGTGTTTCTGTAAGAAGATAAGGTAACCAGTAGGATTCAAAGGTGCAGGAAACTGCCAGCAATCTTGTCTTGACCAACAGTGAACTTTTAGAACTAGATTTCTGGGGTTTTTGAAAGTTGCTTTTTGGGTCTTTTTTCTACCCTGAGCTGTCTCTTCCCTGCAGCCTGGTTTTATTTCCTTCATTGTTTCTTTTCTGTATTTGCTTTGCCTTTCTCCTTTTCACTCTTGTTACCCTCCCCACCTCTCCTCTATTCACTTCTCATTATCTATCATTTTCTTTTATTTTCTTTTTCTTGATGTCTGTGCAAGAGAATCTTTTTACCCTCCAAATTTTTGTACTGATAGACTTTCACAGAGTGAGTGAAACAGCTAATGGGTGGTCTTGGCTTCAAGTTTGTGCAAGTATTTGCCTTGCATTGTGTACTGAAATAAGCAACTCCTTAATAAATACACTTAATCTTTCCTGATGCAGTTACATGCAGTGAGACTTTCCATGGAACTCTGGGACTGTAGAGCATGTTACTTAAAACCTGAATAACTGTGAATGCATTTCTCATAAGCTAAAACATTGCTTTGTTTGGCAAGCCTGTATTTTGAGAAGGGTTTTGTTGGGGGACTTAGAAAGCAGTCAAAAAACTTTATTGTGACTGTAAGCAAATTTACTTCTGACACCACTGACCTCAGTAGGACTCTGTGATGCAAAACTGGAAGGGTACGAGAGTGAATCAGCCCCATTGTTTCTTTGTGTACATCCCAATAATTGACCCTGTGGAGTTTTTGCAATACACACACAACTTAATAACAGTGTAGGCAATTACCTCTCCTTCTGCAAACACTTTCCTTCCACCGGTTCTTTGGTGGTATTTTTCTGGAGAAGTATGGGGACAGCAGTGAACAGTACTTACCTTTCGCTACTGACATATCTAAAGTGAAGCAATAATCTGTTTTTCCACTGCACCCCTCTGTTGTACTGTCTTTGCTGGGGCTATTAGCTATATCTAGATTGGGATCATGTCATACTCTTACAGGCCTCCCACAGAGAGTGTCAAGGTAGGGAAGGTATCCTGATTTCCCAAGTCATGGTCTTTGATGTGAGTCTTGTTTTGACACTGTTTTCTTAGGAAGCTGTTTTCTATAAAATCTGTTATCAGCTGTGTGTAAATACTACTTTGAGCAAAATCAAGAGTTATAAATTCCTTGGTAGATGCTTTTATCTGCTGTCACATTTTGATACTTTTAGTTCACCTGTTTTGATAGTCACTAATTAATCTTTGTAAGCGTTCAACTTGCAGAAAGGAAAACATCATTTTCAGTCAGGATTATTTTTCTTCCAGTCTGGGGGAAAGAACAATGAAGAAAATACAGAATGCTTTCTGTAAAACCTGTTCTGAATAAACAATCCATTAAAACCAGAAAGGTCTTTGACCTGTCATTTGAGTGTAGAAACTCTGGGAATCCATTGTCTACCGTGAAATGCCAAGGAGGACACCAAGTCCACCATAGTGGTAGGCCTCAAGTACACACAGAAGCAGTGTTTTTACAGGATAATGAAGTGCTGTGAAGCCAGAGCATGCACGTAATTACAGGAGAATGAGAGCTTGGGGCAGGAAAATAGTGCCAGGCATTATCTGACACGGTTAGTTCTGGTAGCAGAGCATTGATTTCAAAGACTCAAAAAATTCTCAAGTCCTTTGTTCCTGCAAAGGAATTAATATTAATGCATAATTTGTCACTGTGCAAAAAAGTGGTGGTGTTAAGGAATACTCTAAATGATTATGGAGTCTTACAACTGATGATAAAGCTGCATGTATTCCTCCTAGATCAAGCACAGTGCTTAGTCATGAAATCTGAATAGCTGTCTGTTGGAGGTTCTCAAAGCAAAGGGATCTAGTCTTTTGTTCCAGACCTCTGGAGGCTTACACTGGAAACTGAAAAATTATCAGAGACAGAGAAAATAAAACACTTCTGAGATGATATGTAAAATTGGCTCTTACAGCAACAGCAAGAGGAAGAGACGGATGGACAGGTTTCCACAAGTAGGCAGCCTAGCTGGGCTTGGATCAACAAAGTCCAGAAAAGGACAAAAAAACCCCACCAAAACTGGAATTACACCATGAGCCACAAGACAAACTGAACTACAGGATGATTTTGGATAAGCTTGATGTGTCTTGATTTCAGAGCAAAGAGCTACCATAGGGGAAAAAACCGAGGCAGGAAGCTGTGTGCAATATTACATTGTTTTCATTTAGTTCTGTGTACTTCTTGTGTTAGTAGGTAATGTTTCAGTAACCTGTGCTGAGTTTGTGTGTGTTTTGAAAGAACTGTACCGATCACATGCCTCTCCACACAGAAGTCAGAAATTAGCAAGTCAATACTTTTGGTAATGCAAAAAGGAGAAGTGCAAAAGGTCTTGTGGAGGCCTGTGGGAAAGATGTCATTGAGCTCACAGCCCAGCACCCCTGCCGCCAGGAGGGGTAGCAGACATGAGCTCCACTGCAGCGATAAGTGTGTAAAATGCCTCCAAAAAAATTGTTATGGAAATTCCACCAGTCCTAGCAAGCTGAGGGACTTCTGTATTTGGCTGCCCTCACAGGAGCTGGAGGAGGGCCCAACAGTCAGAGGTCAAGAAGATCCATTAGGCTAATGTGGGTTAATTGATTCAATAAATCTAATGCTATGTACTAACCTTTTATCATCCCTGACCTGGGAAAAACCTGAGGTAGGCGGTGTAGTAGGGAAATACCTAAATACTTAAATACATAGTAATTCCCATTTCCGCTACTTTTCTTTTGCTGCAATTTTCTTTTGATGCGGTGAGGAAATGCTGAGATGGTAATTACTGCTGTGCCACCTTCTCTACACAGTATCACTGAATGCATTGCCTTAATAACATAATTCTGTGTTTGGACTAATGATGCTGTCTTGCCTTTTTGTTTGTTTTTCATGTTTTGTTACTGACTACTTGGCAGTTACAGGAATCTTTAAATATCCTGGAATATGGTGGAAGCTGTACTGATAGATCTGTTCAGCCTATCAGCCAACTTGCAGAACAACATCCAAGGATTACTATGTAACACGCTGGAAACTATTGAGAAATGCTCTTCCAACCCTGCTCCATTTGTTTATGTCATGTGTTGCCAGAGGCAGGGGAGTGAAAGGAACGGTGAACAAGAGTCCTTGCTTCCAGCTCTGAGAGATTTTCAGAGTCTGAAGAAAAGACTGGAGGTGGTACATTGTCTGACTACAGCTGCTGCTTTGTACACCATCAAACAAAGACTGGATGAGAAAGACCTAAGCATCATTAAAGTTATTCTCCCTACCTCAAGAAAAGACTTAATGAAAGTATATATAGACTATCTCTTTACAGCAGTCTACCAGTTTGAATTTGAGGATTTACATGTGGCATCTGATTGTGAAAGCCTACAGATAGCCAGACCTCAGAGTGAAGGGCAAACACTTCCTACACAGGATGTGGCGCTCATCCGAAGTGAGATTCAGATGTACTTGGAAAGCCTGCCGAGCCTGAAAGGGGAGCTCACCATCCTCCGATCTTCCCTGATCCCAGGTAAAAAGAATCCCAGCTAATAGCTTTTACACAGGCTGTTCCCAAGGGTACTTCTTCAAGGGAATTGCAAAATGGTAAGATCGGAAATGTCTTCAGGCAGCAAATAACTCTATATGATGTTGTAATAATGTATCATGTCTATAAGAGGGGAAAGTGTTAACAGAGATACAGCAAAAAACTGGCAAGTCTGTTCCAGGCCTGGGACATGATCAGAGGAAAGAGAGGCCCAGGTTTAGCGAAAGCATTACTGCAGACAGTAAAATCTCCTCCCTTCTGTGTGGGAATTACGCACTTTGAGAGTCACCATCGTCTTCTGCAAAGGCAGGACAGGAGTTTCTCCTGGTCTGCAGCCTCAGGCATGCCTGGTTAGACTGATGTCTCAGTGTCGCTGCCATGGCATGACCCAGTTTACTGCAGCATGTCTCTCAAGCCGTGTGATTATGGGGTCTCATGATTCAGAGAATTCAAGGGAAAGCTGAGAGATTTGCTACTGCAAAAATTTGGAACTGTCTGTCCCTAAAAATATGTCTGTAAAGATCCAGAAGCTGAAAGGAATGAGTTGCTTAAAGCCATCTTCACCTTCATTGTGCTTCAAGATTTTGACTGTGACTTTGAAAGGATCACACTACACAAAAGAGATTTTGAATCTCAACTCTGATTATGTCACTAGGCTTGTCAGCTGTTAAGATAGCAAAGATACTGGTTGTGGGACTGTCTTTCTGTGTTCAACTTTGCCATGCAGACCCCCTCCCATCGCCCCCAAAAGTAGTGATTGCATTTGGTGCGTGAGGCCACAATAAATGATCCGCATGTTAAAGACAGAGGATTTTTCAATAACTCTAGAAATTCTTGGTGCATTCAGTGTACTTTAGAAAGATGTTTGAGATTCTGTGAAGTGTTGAGGACTAGTACTTCATTTGCCAAAAAAGCTTGGGATATGCCACCTTAGAACATTTGTTTTAAAATCTACTCTCATTTTCCTCAGTGAGTTACCTGTTCACTAGGTTTTGCACTAAAACTCTGCAAACGTCAGGCTAAATCTGCCAGGACTCCTTCTTGCTCAAATCCGTCTACCTTGACCTCAGAGGATTATGCATATGAGCAAGAAGGAAACTTAAAATCCTTAAATGCCACAGCTAAATACAAGGTAAAGCGATACTCAACTTGACTGGCTGATTCCAAGTCTCTTCAGTGTAAAACCATGTAATATCTGGACAATTGAAAGCAATTGTTTGTTGTCTTTTTTGCCTTTCCAGATGATATCTTCCTACATGGGTTCACCACAAGGACAGGTGGGATCTCCTACATACCAACTCTAAGCTCCTGCAATCTCTTCAGCAGTTCCAAGCGGAGGGACCCACAAGTTGTTGTTAAAGAAAATCTCCGCCGGCTAGCTAATGCTGCAGGATTTAACCCAGAGACTTTTCACAGAGTCAAGGTATCTTATCAAACAATGGATTTATGTAAACGGCTCATGTATCACTGGCTGAAACTGCAGGCTTATTCTTATCTTTCTCAGCAAGAACTTGTGAGAAGCAGGACAATTAAAACATTTATGCTGGCAGTATATTTGTGGAAATAGCCATCCAAACTATCAGCCATTTGGCACAATATGAAGAAGCAGCACTGTTTCTTCCAAGTATATTCTAACATTTAACTTAACACAGAATAATCAGATAAATGATCAGAGCAGTTTCTCTTAAAAGAAAAATACACCGTCACTTCTGTAGCGGTTTTCTACTGATACATCTGCATGGCATTTCTGTCAAGGGAGTGCCTGATTTCCACACATAATTGGTTGGTGTAAAAGAGTGTTTCATGCCAAAGAAAAATCCTTGCATTAGTCAGGACTGGGTTCTTTTGCTGCCATATCACTGTCCGTGTTCTGGTTATGTCTTGACAGATTGATCACGCTAATGCTGTATGTATTATGGGAAAGACAGAGCCTGACAGCTATGATGGAATAGTTACAAATCAGAAAGGTGTTACGATAGCAGCTCCAGGTGCTGATTGCATACCCGTGCTGTTTGCTGATCCTGTCAGAAAAGCCTGCGGTGCTGCTCATTCTGGTAGGAATTTTAACTCATGGAGATCAAAATAACTAGGAGACCACTGGAAAGGGAGTTTTTGACAAATTAGCAACCAAGAAGCACTGAGTGAGAATGAATAAATACAATATAGTTCAGTTTAAGCATAGTATAGTTAAGTTTGACCTGTTAAGTTTGTATCCTGCCAAAACAAGTTTGTTTCCCAAGCTATGTTGGCTTGTTGGTTTTTGGTTTGTTGTTTGTTTTTTTTTTTTGTAACTGTAATAATTATTATTTATGTATTTATGCATTTATTTTTGTGATCTGGTAGCCAAAAAACAAATAATTTCTTCTGTGGCGTGTCTAACTACCTGTGTGAAAAATGGCTGTGAAGCCAATGCCCCCAACAATCATTTTGGATCAGAAGAAATAATTGTCTGGCCCAAACCAAATGAGAATAAAACTGAATCAGGGATGGTTAGCACAACCTGGGATTATGTCTGACTTCAGAAGATGTCCCAGCTGTTAGGCTAAAATACGTATCCTGTAGTGAGATTTTCCTGCTGGGGTGGTTTAATTTTATAAAAAAGTCTATGAGGTCAAGGAGAATGTACAGCTGAGAGTTTCTCCTCAGCTTTGATGCTAGGACACCCCTTGATATGGTAGGAAGCTTCACCTCTGCCTAGAATTTGTGAATACCACCTAATTCGTACAATTCTTCATCCATTCAATAAATTAGCTAAAATAAAATCAATTTGTGAGTCATCGTAAGATGATCAAAAGCTTTGACTTTCCTTCAATAAAGTTGGTGTGTGTGTATGTGTGTCCCACTCTGTGCCTAGCAAGCTTAGGTTAGAGAAAGTGAGAGGAATGAGAATTGTGGCATGCCTGTCTGGGAGGAGAGGGGAATGTTGTGGTTTTTAATGGGGAGAAGGGATGGAAAGAATTTTACCTACTTTTGAAAGTTTTAAGAGTTTTACGTTGTAAGTGTTCAAACCTAATTATTGGAAAATATTTAAATCTGTCATTACTCCTTGCTCTGCTGCCCCTTCATTTATCTAGTCCCTGACACACCACACTGTTCCCCAACCTACACCGTTGCCTTCTCCAAGCCTACCTCCCAGCTCTAGCCTGAGCTCCTACCTTCCATCTCCCAAGTTTTGGCCTTCATTCCCACATCACAGTCCTTGACAGGCTTCCAGTTATCTTCTCCTAAGTCCTTTCCTTCCTGTCCAACCCCACCTCAGTTCGTGTTTAACTTGATCACATGTTGCTATGTATACAAATAAAGACAATTAGGTATAAGGTCATCTCAGTCTTTGGATGTAGAAAAGCAGAGGAAAAGTTATTAGCATATCCTATCCTTTGTTATGATGCATTCCCTGTGCAATGCAAAGACTTCCTGGGACTCAAACTGAGATATGAGAACTCAAAGCTGGGCTTTATTCTATCTATTCCAAACAATGCCAAAGTGCAAAGCTTGGCTTTCTTCTGTCTATTCCAAACAATGTCTCTAGCTTGAGCCTTTTTTTTCTAAAATAGCACTAAAACCATTTTCACCATATTATAAAAATACACTTCTAACTGTAACATATTTCTGTTGTCATACTCTCATTTAAATGTTTCAAGCACAGAGAAGCTGTAAGGTATGCTCTAGTTGCCCAAACCAAGACACCAGGGAAAAAGGAATTCTGGAATCTAAATCTAAACTGTTCTCTCTAGTTTCCATCTCCACAAAATTATATCAGTAAACTGATAGTTGTTAATGTGTTGGGTTTTTTAAAAAAATAATTATTATTAGATATAATTTTTTATTATTAGATGTAAATATATCTACTAATTTGTACCTTTAATAATAACATATTTTTTAGCTGTTATAAAATTAAAGAGACAATTTATACAATTCTTTTTTCAACCTCTCATTTCTCACAGGATGGAAGGGCACGTTGTTAGGAGTTTCTATGGCCACAGTAAATGCTATGGTATCTGAATATGGCTGTAACGTGAAAGATATCCTTGTGGTGCTGGGCCCATCTGTAGGACCTTGCTGCTACAAACTTCCTCACGAATCAGCGAAAGAATTTCACAGAATTGATCCAAAGTGTGTGAGACTATTTGGCTCTGCAAGTCCTTATATTGATATTAGAAGAACAACACGGTAAGCCTGCTGCGTGAACAAAAGACTAATTCCACATTAGTTATCAATAATTATTTTGATATTTTATTATCCAGCAGTGTTATGGTGAGGGTCCTCACCATCTTAAAGTACTGTCTAGTACTTTGCAGATCAACAAATTATATCTTTGGATGAACAGTGTCTGTTCACTTTTGCTGGGTTTCAACTATTATTTTACTGTTACACAGTTTATGAATTACAGACAAATGTTCAAATTCAATGTGGTTTTACTGGTTGCAGAAAAGCTCTTATTTTAGTCTAGTACTGGAAGAAAGAAAAAAGAAAAGCAAATGAAAGTCCCAATCACAATATTGGCACAGTTTGTTCAATTGGTACTTGAGGTACAGTCTGAATTAAAGCATCTTAAGGAATAAGAGGATGTACAAAAAATATTATCCTCTGTTTCTCTTTCTTTCTTTAAGGATTCTTCTTGAGAGTGGTGGGATTCTTCCTGAGAACATCCAAGATGATTCTGTCACAGACCAGAACCAAAATATTACGTTCTGTACTGCATGCCACCCTGATAAATTTTACTCTCACTTCCGTGATGGCACTAACTTCGGGACACAGATTGGCTTCATATCAATCAAAGACTGAGATAGTATCTCTTACTCTCAAATAGTATTTAGACAATAAGTGGTGCATTGTCTGGCATCCTGCTCTCCTCATAGACGTTATTCCTCCTTCCTTTCACAGACTTGCAATAGGGAATTCATGGGTTTTGCGATTATCCTGCTTCTTCCCTTCCCTGCCATTCTGAGGCAAGAAGAAATTTCTACGGTGCAGGGCCAATAATTCTTGTGTGAGGTAGGGTGCAAAGGAAACAAGGACAACAGGACAACCCACACCAGTGACAAAGCCCTTCTGCAAGTCCATATGCAAGCTCCAATTTTTTTGGAGCCTTCTTGACCAAATGTTTCCCAGAAACCTCACTGTCTTAAGGTGGTGAAAGCACAAAAACCCAATCTTCATTAGCTTCTAGGTGAGACTTCTGAATTAAGTTAATTATGACATTATTGATATAGGAAGGGAAGCCTGTATTGCACATTAACTGTTTGAGAACACCCAACTTTGGTAATTTCAGCTGAAGGTTAGCCTTATGGAATTATGTGCCTGGGATTGTTTTTCTTATTTGGATTAGTTTAAAGAGGAGCTCCAAAACACTTACAGGACTTTTCCTGTGGAAGATAACTTGAAATTGAGAAGGAAGCAATCTCCTTTGGGGCAGACATTGAAATGTATAAACCCTCACCGTTCTGTATTTTTTGACTGTAGAAAAAGTAGGACTAAAACTCATAATATAATAGGACATGTATGTTCATGTTTCCTTAGGATTTTTTCCTTTAAACTATTGGTGCTCTGCTAATGTCCATTGAGACGGTCTCAACAGTACCCAGTTATTAAATAAATACCTAAAAAAGGGACTGAATTCAGCCTTAGTTAATTTTACTGACCAATAGTTGACTTACCTCTCTTACTAAGCAAATTCTAAGTGTGCACTGTTTTCTTTTGGCAGTGAAAAATTTGCCTGAAGACATTACAATAGATGTGATAGTTCCTGACACATAGACAGTGAGAGCTTCCTAACAGTAGAACTATGCCGACTAGCTTGCAGAGTTGCCAAGCACGAGCCTTGGACAACTGTCCGCATGACGTATTTTGTATTTTGAATTCAATGATCTTTTCCAGTTCTAGACTCTTATGTCCACTAGAGGTCAGTGCTCACTCATGCTGCGCTTCCATCCCTGGCTGCACTGCATGTACGAGTTTTCAAACCATGCATTTTGCAAAGCAGTGTATGGCATATGCTGCTACTTTTGCCTATATAATCATCTGCCAAGTTATTCTAGTATCTGTGCTTCAGAGTAATCTATTTTTCATTTTCTTGGTCTGTGATTCAGAGCTGACCAAATTAGAACTTTCCTTGTCCTCTGGGAAAACAGACTTTTTAAAAAAGCTTTTTTTTACCTGTGAATGGTATTTTCTCAAAGAGCCTGGTTCTGTTACTCTCTGACTGTAACCATCTACCAAAAAAATACTTCTTCCAACTCTCCTACTTCTTCTTTAGAAATATTATTCCTCTTTGGCTGTAGTCCTGCAGTCCTTGACGATAAAAATTCTCAAGTTTTCAGTTACTTTTTAAAAACCTCACTGTCGCTTTCATCATTCTCAGTTTGTTTTGTAACATCGCTGTGGTGATGTTCACAGCTGGGTTCAAACTGGAGGTTCAGGTTCCAACAGGGGCAATACTCACAGTCCTCAATTAAATGCTGCCAGGCATATTACTGCACACTAGCTGATGGTGTGTATAGTATGTATATGTATTATGTGTACTATTGACTTATTCCAATATAGAATAATATATGGACACTGACAGGCTTGTTTTACTGCACTAGGTAAAAAACCCAACAACCTACCTTCACCTTTTAGTTCGGTCCCTTTGCCCTGGTATGTAAGTGTGAACCATTTTATGGGCACTGACTGATGTAGCAGCGGAGTGAGTAAGGTGTCTTTCCTTCTGCTGTTTCTGCTCTGGGAGCAGTAGCACCACTTCAGTCCCTGCACCTGATGCTCAGCCAAAGCTTGTCTGTCAGTGCCCTTCGCTTAACCCTCTTCCCTTGCGGATTAAGTGCATGCCGTCAAAAGCAGCTGAGTTACTCGGTTTTGCAAGGTACTGCTTGACAGCTGAAGCATCATAGGAGCACCTGTGCCTGCTGTTAGCCCATCTCACCTCAAAGATGGTTTTAAACTAATGCATTTAACTTTGCAGTAACTAGAAAGACCTTGCAGCCATGCTACTTACCACAGTTCAAATGCTTAACAGTACATTAAGTCACAGTAACATGATACTGATAGTAAGCCCTGGCTTGTTCATACCTGTTCAAGAATGACAGCAGAGACTTTCTGTTTAGAAAAATAACATTTACAGGTCATGGTAGGACTGTACAAGCTGGACAGCATGTCAGAATGAGCAGAAACACCAAAGGCTTTACCTTTTAGAAGGCAAATCATTACCACAAGTGTTCTTCATTATTTCTTTTACATTGAATTACCTGGACTGTAAACCTGTCAAGACAGGAAGCAGCCTTTTGTACACTGATTACTGAGGTGGAGAACTCCATGACCAATAAGAAAATAATAATGATGTTCAGTCCCCAAACAGGTTAGACTCTGTATCATACAGGGTTTCTTTCAGTAGCCCTTGCTACAAAGGCATTTTAATTCTGGTACAAAAAAAAATAAAGTTGAGAGGAAGGGCATCATAAAAAGGAGGCAAGGCTGTTTTGCATGTCTATTTATTTACTTTTCATTCCTGTTGCTCACTAAAGGAGCCAAGCAGATCAGCCCTGATTCACCACCTCTAGGGAAGCTCTTAAAATGCTTCATAAATTGTTCAGCTGTACCTACCTAATCATCAGATCCCATTTATTAACCTTGCCTATGAATTTATAAGCTGCATTCGCCCTATTATTGTTATTAAATAACATTATTAATTATGATTGTGGTGTGCCCTGAGGCGAGCACAAGAAATGATCACATCGAATATTGTTTTTGATAGCTATTACTGTGCAATTAACGTTTGTTGCTATTGTAGATTCTGAATATGGGCCTCTTCATTTACATTTATTTGTTGGAATGGAGTGTACCAAAACCTGTTAGTGTTTTATTCACTATTTGAGTAAAACAGGGCAGCTCCAACACAGACTTCTGGTGCCAGTGTCTGGGGAAGCAGTGGGCGACTTCAGAGGCATAGATCAAAGCCTGAGATAATTAGTGAAATGTTTACCCAAACTGGGATTTATTGCCACAGGTATGGCAAAGGTGAAAAATATTAAGAGGGTTAGATTAAAAATGTATTTAACTAACTTATAGAGGTTAGGTCCATCGGTGACTGCTAGTCTCTTTCTCCTGGCAGCCCAAGGAGACAGGATGGGGACTAGGCAGTTGCTTGGTCTGAGTTCGGCATTTGATGGCTGTGTTTGTGAGCGGCAGCAAACCCGGAAGCCACAGGACTGGACCTTCAGCAAAACACTTGGACACATCTGGACTCACAGAAAGTTCATCATTCCTCCGGAATTACAAGCATTCAATTACAGGAAGGGGTCTTCTTTCTCCAGCAGTAGGATAGTTTGCAAAGTGGTTGTCTTTGCCTCCAGTCTTATTTTCCTCATGCTTATCTCTTGTACGTTGCTGTCTTTCTGTCCAGCACTGCTCACAATCGCCCTACAAGGCTTGTAATCCAGTCACAGGGTGTTGGAGGAAACAGATGCCATTCTGTGCAGAGCAGCACCAGTGTTGCTTTCTTTTGTATGCATGCGCGATTTTTTCTTTTAGCAGCAGTGTGAAACTTTTGGTCCTCAGCACAGGATCTTTATCAGTGTCCTCCAAACCGTTGCCATTTTACAGGTTTCCGCAAGAGCTCCCAATTGCCAGCCTACACAGCAAAGAAGTCAATATTCCTAGATTCCCTCATTGCTGTCCTCATTTCCACTCCATGCTCAATTTGCTGCTGGGTGATGCAAACAGGGACAAGAGCTGCACTCATTTGTCCTGAGGCGCAGAGGGTGTGCGCGTGTGCGCTCGCCTTGATGTCATGTGTGCGAGGCTTTTGTTCTCTGAGTACCAGCGTCCTCTCTGAACTCCAGCCTCTTGTGCAACAATATAACCGGACAGTGCACTGATGGGAGCAGTAAATCCTACTATATGTGACAGAGGAAATAATGTATTGACCTGCTGAGGGATTTACATACCTCCAAAGACCGACAGCAAGCTCAGCCTGTAAGGCTGACTTGTTCTACTTTCCGTTTCCAGCAGATACTATCCAGTGTTTCCAGATGAATGATTCAGATAGAAATGTGTGTGGATTTAAGAACAGTCCTAATCCGGTATATTCTTATATCCAGGATGTTATTAATTGTTATCCAGTGTTAAACCACCTTTTTATAGGACTAAGAGATTTTGCTGCTCCGCTTGCTTTAAATATACAGTGCCTGTGGCTGTGCTGCTAAAAAGCATGATTATGTATTTCCCAAAGGCATGCAGAGAAATAGGAAGCTAGTTTTTTAAAGTGATCCCTCTGATCTTTCATTAGTAAGTGTTTAATTTACAGTAGCATCTCACATTACAAATACTTGGCTGGCTCTCTTTGTCTGTGAGCTCTCGGAGGTCAAAGGAGCCCCACAGAAGAATTTCGGGAGCGTGGTCCCCAGAGGACAGCAGGGCTGAGGTCTCTCTCTTCCCCTTCTGTGAATGTGGCATCGTGTCTCCAGGGCAACCTGAATTCTGACAGTCATGGGGGCAAGGACACGGCATGAATTTCCATTTGATTCCTGCAACAGAAAAGAGATCTGAGACAAAAATCAATATGTGACTAAACTATGAGAGTTCATTTTCACAATTAATTTTATCTAACGGATCATTTCCTCTCTTCTTGTCCAAATATAATTCACAACTACTAACTACTCTATTTATTTTTCTGGTGTTGCCTCTTCTACACATAGCAAAAGCCTAAACATCTGGAATAAATAGGTTGCAACATAAAAATTTGGGGTGTACCTACCATAAAACCAAACAAGCATTTTATAAGGGAGGCTGAAAGCAATGTTTGCATTTCAAGATGTATAATTTCACTGTTTCTCATGTGATGCAATGTTTTTAGGCAGTGGTTCATAGTCCTGGTTAGATGTTTCAGTTCAAAGTGATTTTATCAATGACAACTATAGAAAGCCCAGCCTATTTAAAATAAATATCTTCATATTTCTCTTTGAGGCACTGAGCTCTAGCCTAAAGGAATATTCAAGCATATGCTGCTGCTAAAGGAAAACATTTCTGTTCTGCTTTGGATTTTTTTGTTTGAAAGCTGAGCTTGATTTTCTTGCACAAGAATGAATCCCCAAAACACTCAGTTGTAAAACCAAAGTTATGACAGGTAGCTCAAACCGTTTTGGTTGGTTTTAATAGGTGCTTTTGGTAAGCGCTTCATAAAATTAGTATTAAATAAAACAGGGTTATGCAGACAATTTTTTTCTGACTCTCTGCTTTATATTGTCTCCATAAAAAGCTTTCAGAACATGAAAGGTGAGCAGAGCAAGAAGCATGTTAGACAGGCTCCTTTAGGCTTGCGGATGTTTCTTGCTATGTTTGATGCTTAGATCTTCCTCAGTTCCCTCAATTACCCTGCAACTTTGATCCTCAAGTTCCCCCAGCGCTGAGACATGCCGGCTCACATAACTCCATGCTAGCAATGGCAGAAACACAGATGTAGACTTGATAGTGATGTTCACATCACAGCATTTCTTCAGCCTATCTGGTGCCGGCAGAAGTGACATTATGATAAAAATATTATGCCACAATGGTGAGATATTTTGAGAAAAATGTCCTAAGCAGCCCTGCCTTTACTTGAGATTTGAGGGACTGTAAGTCAATAGCAATTTTTTGCTTTTCACAAAACTGCAAAAGCTAAAGATAACTTTGCACACTCTCCTTATCTAGTACGTGTCTTCGTCAGAGCAACATGGTTCGGGTTTTAGAGTCTTGTCCGGTGTACAATTATATTTCCATAATTTCCTTTAAGAATGGCTTCTTAGGAAGAGACTGACTGCATATACATTGGCCAGGACGTGCAAAATTCAGCTGACTTCATTGGTTTGTATTACTATTTAACATAAAAGTCTGTCAGAAAATGCAGGCGCCGCAAAATGGGGAAATCAGATGGCTCGAGATAAAATGTTCTTGTAGGAAAAAGGGTAAAGATTCAGACAAAGCTAATGGCTAGTTTCAACATCTTCTGGATGACATGTTTCAATCCGTCTTCCAGAACAACTCCTCATTTCCTGTTTTGAATATTAAGAGCAATCTGAAATAAACAATTTAAAACTGAAGAAGTGCCACGGCAAATTAAAACAAATATTGAAATCTCAATTCATGCTGAAAAGAGAGAGCCTGACTTCCACAGAGCTCATCTTACTATTTATGTATATCTATCTCCATGACCCAATCCTCTTATCTCTTCAGTAAATATTTCTTTCATAGATTGTAGATTGTTATGTTCCCTTCAGTAAATGTTTAGCTAAGTTTTACATGCGACATTTAGTTCCATTATTCTTTCCTAAGCTGATCCTTCCAGCTCGTAATTCTCTAAATTCTGCCCTATTAATGTCAATTAGGTGATAATCAGTTTTCACTTACACACTCTTTTAGAAGGAGAGTGACATTTGAACTTTGAAGAGGGACTGTTTTTTCTGGTAGGCTTGCAAAGTTGTGCTTCTCAGTATAAAAAAAGCTTGAAGCAGCCTTAATTGAATAACGTTGGTCTCCCTCTATTCCCTCTTTTTCAAAAGAGTTGTAGTCTATTGCACTTCAATTAGGATTTATTTTAGGCTTCCTAGCTATAACTCACGATCTATCACATTGTTCCAGGAGCAATCTCCACGAAGGAGGCTCAACTCAGAAAGTGAAAAATAGTTGATATTTTTGAGGCTGACACAGAATTTATGGTAGGAGAACATTTTTAATTTAAGAAAAAACTTTTTAAAAATCTGGTGTTGGAAAGCTGACGCAACAAAACTGAAATAGAAAATAATTTCACAGTTTTTGCAGGGGGACAAAAAGTTTAACAATGTGTAAAACCGAGTATTTGTCCCTTGAATTGTATTCACATCAAGACTGGATGCCTTTGCACATACTGATTCATCCCCAGTAAACTGGGCCAAGGCTGGAAGAAAAGGGTGAGGTTGTTTGCCTGCTGTAATAAATGTTATCAGAAAAGAAGGGTACAGCAGGATTGCTTTTAGCACGTGAGTTAAAGAGTGCTCAGGCTAATTATGAACCACTTTTCTACCGACCCAATATCTGAGACTGAAAAAACAGCCAGTCATTCCTTGGCTTTGCAGCAGTCTTGGAGGCTGTTATAAACAAACAGAAGCAGGGAACAAAAATCTCCTTTGGGATGCAGCTAGCCTGAAAGAGATATCCATGGTGAAACACCGTTGAATAGAAGAGGCAGAAAAAGACAGCATCATGACAATTAAGACATTTCTACATCTGCTCATTAAAGATTTAGTGCAAGAAGAATTTATCCACGTGGAAACTTGGTCCCCTACCATATTGTCCAAGTGGAAAGCAGTGCTGCCAAGCATCTTCCTATGTGTAGTTATCTGCCACAGTTGCTACAGCTCTCAAGGCTTCTTTGTGTGGTCAGATTTTTCCCTGGAAAGATTGGAGTATTGAATGCTTATGGACATGTCCCAGTTCTCCTCTTTCTTCATCCCTAATTTAAACCCTGCTATAGGCATAGCACGCACTCACAAACTTCCAGTCTATGCAAGCAGGGGAGGACCACAGTTAATTGTGGGAGGCAGATAATGACCACTGTATATATTATCTACATGCAGGACTCTGGGACCTCGCTGGGTCCAGAATAATTGCAACGATGGGCAAATCTGCCCTCTCCCACTGCAGCTGTATTTCTGGACTGGAAATATGGAAGAGAAGCTGCTTTTTGAAATTTCACTCAGCTTGGCTAACAGCCCATTTCTGCAGACTTGGAAGATTTTCTATCATAATATTTCTCTGAAGCTAGCTGTGAGAATAAATGGCATGAGGTACATTTGGCTCAAGAGCTGAGAGTTTAAAATTTTTGAAGAATCTTTTCTTGTTTGTTATGGAGCAAATCCCAAACTTCTTGCTTAGAAGTCCAGGCTCCCTGCTGCTATGGGGCCCCATCTGAACATCTTGACTAAAAGGGAGAAGTGCCCTCCTGTGTGAATACTTACCAATAACATTTCTACTCTCAGCCGTACTAATTACTATGGCAGAAGTAATTTGGCAGTGAGCAAGGCAGATTGACCTCCTGGTCAGTCCTAGGAGGGCAGACAGGACAAGGGTGCTCAATATGGTGAAACTACTCCATACTTACATGACAGCCACCTAAGACTCTGGGCAAGGCTGTGGTGCTGAGAAGAGGCAGATCATAAAGAGGAATGAACTAGTTATCTTGGGTTCTGCTAGAAATACAGGGAATAGGTCAAAGCAGATTTTTTGCACATTATCTACTGTATATTTTGCTCCAGTCTGCCCCATGCGTCTTGAGCACTACTTATTTTGCAGCAATAAAAATTTCTGGTGTCCTTGATCCTACCTAGATCTTGGAGAGAGGCTCAGACATATTGGTACTTCAAGATTTGGAGTGGTTGGTAGAATATCCTGTTATTACCACACTTCTCCTGAGAAAACATTAAGAAGAAACTTCCGGTCTGTGAATCTGCAGTGTTTTTATTCTTCTTTGTGGGCAATGCCACTAGTAGAGACAGTAATGCCATTAGCATAGCTCACAAGATGGGCAACTCTGCAGACATAGCAAAAAGATATGAAGGGATCCTCTTCTAGATATGTAAGATCTACGGACCAAGAAGCCTGTAAGGTTGTACCAAAATTCCAGGCCCTGAAAGCACCATCCCAAAATTTCAGAGGTGTGAGACTCATACCAGATGCTCTCAAAGCTGAGGAATGAGAGGAGAAGGTTTCTAGGAGACATCCAAAGAATGGAAATCCCATGGCTATGCCTAAGATTTGTTTGGGTGGCATCTGCAGCTGAGTTTGGGTCTGTCATAGGGCACCCCAAAAGCACAGCATCTGCAGTGAAAAAACAGCCCCTTTTCATGAGTCATAGGACACAGAGCTGGTTTGGGAGCTGCGCTGCAAGAGCTTGTGACCCTCATGCCTCTCAAAAGTCATAGCTGTCTACCCTTGGACACTGTAATGCCATATCACGTTTTTAGACTGGCTCCAGCTGCTGTTAGAAGGCCCACTGTGTGAAGTGCACACTTTTTTAAGGGATAGGGATGTCAGGATACATTTTTGTTCTAGCAAGAAGCGTGCTATACAAAATTTCTCCTGTAAGCAGTCAAAATTTCCAGCCATAGGTAAGGCCCTTTGTTTCAATAAAAATCAGTGTTGTTGCAATAATGTAGTAATTACATTCTAAGTTACCATTTTGACAAATCATCTGGTCTAAGGAGCAAAGCAAAACCAACTTTGGCCATTTTGTTCTCAAATTCTGTCTGAGCACACAGTTTCTACAGACCGTCTCAGGATATTTTGGACTGTTTCCTACTTCCTGCCTTATCCACTGTGGGAAGCAGCATTTTTATTCTTATTTATTTTTGAAGTGAGCAGAGGGAACAATTTGAAATAGCTGTAGCATTTTTTCTCCTGTTTGCAGATTGCAGTTGTCATAGGTGTGTTTTGAGTTGGAGAGTATTTAAAATTTTCATCTTAGAAGATGGATCACAAGCAAATGTTTTGTGGAGGTCATTGTGTTTTAAATTTACTGACCAGCTGTGATTGATCATGAGGAGGATCGTGAATTACTTTTCTCTATGTATAGCTGCTCGGGAACTGAAAGTGTGGTTATGGACATGAGTTCAAAATCCTTTTGATTGGAGAATAAGTGCCAACAAAAAATGAATAAAAGCTTGTGAAAACATTACCAAAGAGAGTGTGTTTAAATATCGAAGTGAATAATTCCAGATAATTTGCAGTGGAAAATTCACTTTGTTTATAGAGACCACAACACCTCCCATAAAAACAGGAGGGGGATGGAGTATTGTTAACCAAAGGCCTAATGGTGGCCTGAGGACCTCACAGGAGAAGGGCAGTGCTGTGCCTTGTTCCTGTATGGGTTTGCAAAAAGCACAAAGACCACAGGATGCAAAGGGCCATTTCCTTTCTCCCTCCATACAAAGCCTCATCCTAATGCAATAAGTGGAAGAGAGCACTAGTAGTACACTTGATCCAAAAAGGCTTGGGGGTAAAATGTATTCTAGTCAAACCTGGAGGGCAGCATACATTCTATTAAGGTACCCAAGCTTGCCCAGCGCTGCCTCCTTCTACAGGAAACACAGAGACTCTGTGTGAACCCTTGGGTAGATGGTGCAAATCACGGAATCAGAGAATTTTCAGAGTTGGAAGACACCTCTAGAGATCATCTAGTCCAACTCCCCTGCTGACACAGGAATGCCTAGACCACATTACTAAGGACTGCATCCAGGCAGGTCTTAAAAATATCCAGAGAAGGGGACTCCACAACCTCCCTGGACAGCCTGTTCCACTGCTCTGCCACCCTCACCATAAAGAAGTTTTTTCTTATGTTTGAATGGAACTTCCGATGTTCCAGCTTGTGCCCGTTGCCCCTCGTCCTGTCACTGGGAACCACTGAAAAGAGTCTGGCTCCATCCGCCTTCAACCCACCCTTTAGATACTTCTAAGCAAGAATAAGGTCTCCCCTCAGCCTTCTCTTCTCCAGGCTAAAGAGTCCCAGCTCTCTCAGCCTTTCCTCATAAGGGAGGTGCTCCAATCCCCCGATCATTTTTGTTGCCCTATGCTGGACTCTCTCCAGTAGTTCCCTGTCCCGCTTGAGCTGGGGAGCCCAGAACTGGACACAGTATTCCAGTTGTGGCCTCACCAGTGCCGAGCAGAGGGGGAGAATGACGTCCCTGGACCTACTGGCCACACTCTTCCCTATGCAGCCCAGGATTCCATTGGCCTTCCTGGCGACAAGGGCACATTGCTGGCTCATGGGTAATTTACTATCTACCAGGACCCCCAGATCCTTCTCCTCAGAACTGCTTCCCAGCAGGTCCACCCCTAGCCTATAGTGGTGCCTAGCATTCTTTCTCCCCTGGTGCAGGACCCTACGCTTGCTCTTGTTGAACCTCATTAGGTTCTTCTCTGCCCAGCACTCCAGCCTGTCCAAGTCATGCTGGACGGCAGTGCAGCCCTCTGGAGTGTCAGCCACCCCTCCCAGTTTGGTATCATCAGCGAACTTGCTGAGGATACACTCTGTCCCCTCATCCAGGTCATTGATGAATATATTGAACAAGATTGGACCGAGTATTGACCCCTGGGGGACACCACTGGTTACAGGCCTCCAACTTGACACAGCTCCATTAATCGCAACCCTCTGAGTTCTGTCACACAGCCAGCTCTCAATCCACCTCACTGTCTCCTCACCTAGCCCACACTTCCTCAGCTTCCTAATGAGGATGTTATGGGAGACAGTGTCAAAAGCCTTGCTGAAGTCAAGGTAGATGACATCTACTGCTCTCCCCTCATCCAGCCAACCAGTTATAACACCATAGAAGGCTATCAGATTGGTCAAGCATGATTTACCCTTGGTAAATCCATGTTGACCACTTCCAATAACTTCCTGTTCTTCAATGTGTTTGGAGATGCACATCCAGAACAAGTCGCTCCATTACCTTCCCAGGGACAGAGATGAGACGAACTGGCCTGTAGTTCCCTGGGTCCTCCTTCTTGCCCTTTTTGAAGATTGGAGCAATGTCAGTCTTCTTCCAGTCCTCAGGCACCTCTCCTGTTCCGCATGTCCTTCCAAAGGTGATGGAGCGTGGTCTAGCAATAACATCTGCCAGCTCTCTCAGCACTCACGGGTGCATCCCGTCAGGGCCCATGGACTTAGGGATGTCCAGCTTGGTCAAGTGGTCTCTAACCCAGTCCTCCTCAACTGAGGGAAAATCTTCCTCTCTCCAGATCTTCCCCCTTTGCCTCCAGGGTCTGGGATTCATGAGGGACAGCTTTAGCAGTGAAGACCGAAAAGAAGGCATTCAGTATCTCCGCCTTCTCTGTGTCTTCCACCAGTAGGGTGCCCATCTCATTCATCAGTGGGCCTACATTTTCCCTAGTCTTCCTTTTTCCATTGATATACTGAAAGAACCTCTCCTTATTATCTTTAACTGCAAATATGGCATTAGTTTTACTAAATGGGGAAAAATGGGACTATATTGGACCAAAGACTGGTAGTTCATCTTGACCGCAAAGCCTTATAATTACGTGAACTGTGCTCTGGTCTTTCAGCTGACATAGAGGATGTAGACTGAAGTTCTTGGGTACTGTCGTGGTTTGGCCTCAGCCGGCAACAAAGAACCACGCAGCCGCTCGCTCAACACCCAGGGGCGGTGGGGGAAAATCGGAAGAAAGAGGCAAAACTCGTGGGTTGAGATAAAGGCAGTTTAACACAACAGCAAACGAAAGAGGAGAACAACAACAATAACAGTGACGGAGGGATGCACACACAGGGTTACTGTACCAGCGCTCACCGACCGGACCGCGCAGCCCCAGCCCGCTCCCGAACCGCGCCTCCCTCCCCCTCCTCCCGGCCAGCTCCCCCTTATGGACTGGGCGTGGCGTCAGGTGGTATGGAATACCTGTGTCCCGGGCCAGAAAATTAACCCTATCCCCACCGGAACTAGGACAGGTACATTGGCTGAAGATTGGAGTTCATCACTTTCCATGGGAGACCTAATTAGACTGAGGGCCATGAGGGACTTGTAAAAGGACAAGAGGAGGGGAAGCTGCAAAATGAAGTGTGGATTAAAAGACAAAAGCCACCTTCTGGATACTGTCCTCCTGAGTTTGGCTAGTGACCTATGGAAGAAGGGGAGAACTTGTATGCTTGTAAAATAAGGTCCCTTTTAAACACTTTTTTCTGCCCTCAGAGATAATCCAGGAGGATTCACAGACTGAGCTGACTATTAGAGATGAGATTCTGATGAAAGCTTACCCTCATTTATCAGTTATACTGTCGGACTGCTGCACTGGAACTACTTGGGAAATTACTTCATACTCTTAATTTAATGAAAGAAGCTTCCTTTGTTTCCGATCATCTACATGTCTAGATCAATATTTAGCTTTTAATTCAACGTACTTCTTTGTTTGAGAGTACTCTGATATTTCTTCCATTTTATTTTTACAGTGTCCTCAGCATTCCTATCTGTTAAGACAAATTAAACCAATTAGTCCTTCAGTGTCCCTGTACGTGCCTGTTTTCACATTTTGGCCTGCAGAACTGACAGTAATGATTACAATATTTTAACCACAGTTGAGCATTGCCAGTGGTTCTGATCTTTTCTTACCAGAAACTCTAGCACATCACTCTCTTACATTTCCTTAACATTTTCAGAGTGCTCATTTTTTCCAGCAAGTGATCACAAAGAAATCTCTCATAGCCTCTCTCTTGTTATTTCTTTCTCTAATGATGTGCATTGTAGTCTTCATTCTCCATTATCTAGTATTAAATTCTAATTTTTTTCAGTATATCTGGTATAAACTGAGATGATACTGGTTGTCACTGGTGCTGCTGATGGTACAATTCAAGCCACACAGGGAACTAGACCTGGATTTTGAAAGGTTCTCTATAAGCTGGACCTGGAAAACCTGTAGTTTCATCAGTCTATAGGGGGACAACTTCAAGAGGCCAAACTCTACTCTGTACTGATTACCATAATTTCTTAATACAAGAAATTAATCCTGAATGAAAACAAGCATTAGTACTGTTGTGGAAGAATATGTTGGTAAAATCAGTATATGAAAGTCTCGCGTGGGAAATATTTTGAGAGGGAGCATAGAATTATTGGTAGAAAATATGAAACATAGCAATGAAGTTAAAGGTCTCAAGTATCTCAGAAGAGGTTTTTTGTGCTTGAGAATATGCAGACAAGTCCAGGAAGAAAGATTCTTGGAATTTAAAGAGAAATCATGGAATACACAGATTTCTTTGCTCTTTGAATAGAGGTGCCAACTCATTTGAATGCATATGCTTCCACCCATATTTTTATCACTTATTTACATGCATAGGCACACACTTGCAGCTATGCATCTGTGTTTAAAAATGCACACAAGAGCCATGTATGACTCCAAGCTTGTTTTTGTTAATGTATATACATATATCAGGCCAGCCAGCCAAATAGTAGTAATATTTCTCCCACTTGCTCATTCTTGGATGTCTCATTTACATATTTATGCAGCTCCTATTTTCTTTTTAAAATAAAGCCCTATGAAATGATCTGCCTAGGCTTTCACAAGGACACAAATCACCGAGCTTCTGAATTTTTGATTTATTCTATCCACTTCATTTTTTGCAATTCTGGACTTCCTGAATGTGAGGCTATGCCATCATTCATTTGCCTTCAGCAAAGGCACAACAGCTCCAGAATGAACGCTTAATTATGGTTGACATTTTTGTCAACACTGCCCATTAGAAAACAAAAATTGATTGAACATCAGCGTTTTTATATTTATCTTGTATTTATCTTGTAGAGCTGACTTACTGTACTATCATACTAAGTTACCTAGCAGAAACAGGAATAAAATAGGATAAGTTTTGCATTGCTTTTATTTGTTTATTAATTTTCTTTAAAACAACAAGCAGATCACAAAACTGCTAGAAGAAGAAGAAAAGAAATGCAAGTAATGACAACGGGTGTACTTAAAGCCCATGTATATTCACAGGATTCATTACACAGTCACATAGCCGTGCAGTTGTGACCTATGTGCTCTTTCTATCTGCTTTGTACTCGGTTCTGCTGTGCTTTATATAGACTGAAAGAGCTACAAGGAAAGAGTTATATCCTGGATTGTGGGACAGCCTTTGTACTATGCCTCCAGCAGCAAAACACATGCTTGTACCAACATCAGATTATACCAAGAGGTGTAAATCCAGCTCAGCTATCAAAGGAAGGATGAACCCAAAATAGAAAATAAATTAGTGGCCTAGCGTAAATCTTCCCACTTCAGCACTAGTGCCGGATATAAATTTTCTGATGGAGAAAAAAGCTTTTCTGGAAGATCCCAGCATTTGAGCATACAGTACTTAATCTGAAACATCTTGGGGGTTTCTGAGTTTTCAAAGAATACACAGATGATTTTTGTCCCATGACCAGGAAACCAAGGATGGGATTTACTCCCGCCTTTATAGCCCTCCCTAATGGAGGATTATAGAGAAAGACAGAGCCAGACTAACCCCGAGTGAAAGGATCTCATGCTGCACAGGAAAAGGAAAAGGGGCAGCAGTTAGCAGTTGTAGCAAGGGAAATTCTGATTGCATGTAAGGATTTTTTTTCCATCCCAGTGAGGGTATTGCCCAGAGAGGCAATGAAGTCTCCAGCTGTGGATATTTCAAAACTCAACGGGACAAGGACCTCAGCAATCTGATCTAATTCTGAAGTGAGACCTGCTCTGAGCGCATGTTGGAGCTCCAGACTAGCCTAAATCATTCTGTCTCCTTGACTTCAATCAGGTGAAATACTGATATTTCCACTTGATTTAGTTAACCAAGACCTCCTTTATAATCAGTAGAGAGAAACTGGGTGCTACTCATTTCATCCTAAACTATTTAGGGTGTGATGAATTGCACCTAGAAGGGCCTGTTTCTTTCCATTGGCTACAAAAGGAGTCTAAGCCACCTGGCTCAGGTGTGGGCACCTACACAACAGACAACTGCATTTAGATGAGAAGAACAGCACCCATTTTACCTTCTGAAAAGACATTTTGGCAATGGGGATCCAGAACTCACAGGCTGCCTGGCCTCAGAGGAACTCGGTGGGATGTGGGAACCATGGAAGCCTTCAGCAGATGCTCAGTGAAACTCATATTCTCACTTAGATAGTCTGGATATCCTTTTTTGAGATGTATAACATGACAGATCCTGAAGGGCTCGGCAAAGGACCCTTTCTTGAACAAATTCAACTAAAACTGATGTTTTAACTATTTGGGTGAGATGGTGAATCCTCTGAGGAGTTTCCAGTTTGGTTTCAGTCTCATTCAAACAAAAAGAGTTTTAGAGCAGGGTTCTCATGAAATTGTACTTTTTGGGAAACTTGCAGTGCCCAAGTGAGGGTCAAATGCTGAAAAGAGGTTTTTGAAGCTGTTGTATTCAAAATCAAGTGAGATGATTGCTACGTTGGCCCTGCTACCAGGTCTGCAAGAAAGGGAAACTGAGAATAAGAAATATTTGCATGGTGGTCAATTTGTGAGCCTGACTGAGAAAGTTATAGCTAACGTAGAAGGATCGCCCTGATTTGTGCATGGTTGAAAAAAGTCATTATATTTAGAGATATATTTCCAGTGTAGTGAAAAGAAGGGTAGAGTGTAAGTCCCTTCACCTAACAGATACCATGCTGAACGTGTGACCTACATCTGTTACTTCTGAAATGCTGTTTAGAGGGTCTTTCTTACCAAGCTGGTTGTGAAGGGTAAGGTTATTTTCTGCAGCCAAGGGACACTCTGCCAAGAGGGGGCAGAGTCCTTTTACTGCCTTTCCTCTGAACTCTGTTTTGACTCTGACAAACGGAGACTCAGCATTCACCAAGACAATGACAGTAACAGGCATTTCTTGTCAGCACCTGGGAGCAAAGCCATTAAGATCCTCTTTTTGTAGGAGGTACTGGTTTGTCTCCCACAACTGTACACACAGTTTTAATTAAGATGTGATGTTTACTGCCATCTTTCTGAGCCAGAACAGATGTTGCACTCCAGTGAGAGGCTCTTCCAAGACAACTGGAGAATTCAGTGACATATGGAAATTAATGGGATTTTTGTGGTCAAATTTATCTCAGTATTGCTTGCCATGAGGGGGTCTTGATTCGTGAGCGCAGCCTTTGGGGCTCTTCCACCACATCAGTCCAATGGTATTACTAACAGTAATGATAAAACCACTTCTCTCAAGGTGCTTAGAAACATTAGTGACTGAGTGGTGAAAAAACATCTTTAGGCCAGTAAGTGAACTCTCTGTCTCCTAGGTGGCGAGAAGTTAACTTGCCTGAAGTGTTGGAACAAGCTGGTAGGAGCAGGGAGAATAGTCTCGACCGGTATTTAACCATGGGTGGATGCCAAACCGTGCACTTGCCACCTGTGAATGGGCTGAGACCTCCGCAAGAGGCCAAGGCACCACGCTGTGCTGGGCTCTGTATCCTTTACTCCCTACATGGTTAGCCCGCAGCAAAACGCGTACTCCTTAGCTCAGCCTGGCAGCCCCTGTGTTGGTAGGATGAGCGCCAGCTCTGATCTAAAAGCTGGGGACCGCGTCTGTGCGGCGCTGAGCCCCAGGTCCCCCATCCTGCCTGCCAGCAGGACTCCTGGGGATGCACCTGCCCTGGATATGTGGGTTGGGGTCTCCCAGAGCACAGATAGCATCGGCACGCATGCGCAACGTACCATGCACCCGTATCTCGGGACACCTGCCAAAATCAGAGAGAATTTGGCCTCTTCTCTGCCTGGACTCTGCACTGAAGAAGAAAACATTTTATAGTATTAATAAGAACAGAGTTTGGTCCGGTGATTCTGAAGCAGACAAATGTCAAATGTGTAAAACTAAAGGAGCACTTGTTTTGAAGACAGATCAGCTGCAAAAATGAATTGGCTTTGCTTTCCAGATCCTCCTACGAGTCCCCAGAATAGTTGGTGTGGTTTGCAGTTACACCACTCTGTTTCTCTCTGTTTTCCTCTCTTTTGTACTGGCAAAAAAAAAGAAGGTCCTTCTCTGCAACAAGAGAAATGAGAGGCTCCCTACATTTCATGTGGGTAAAATCAGAAGGGGAGTATTTACAGGTACGACTGTTTTCACAGCTATAAGCATCTCCATCGCAGGATAAAGAGGGGTTTTGTAAATAGCCTGGTGTTCCTGTATTGACATTTCCTCTGCGGGCAGCGCTCCGGCTTTGTGCGGGTGCCTGGCACTCGCACACAGCTCCGCTCTGTTATGGAAAGCCAGGCATGCGTGAGCTGATTGCTGGAGACAAGAAAGGAAAAGGGGAACCTCGGCAAAGACGAGTCAGTTGGGGACAGGGAACACTGCGTCTTTTGTGGAGCAGTGTTAAGAGGGAGAGGGAGGCGAGAGCGATGCTTGCGCAGCATCCCCAGGGCCCCCCTGCCTCGCTCCCCAAAGCGGGGATGGCAAAAGGCAGACCTGCTGGAGCACGGCGAAAGCGTGCAGCAGGAAAATGAAAGCCTTGGGGTGAAATAAAACGCCCGTGCAATTGTGGAATACAAGTCCTGGGGAGGAAGGCGGTGGGGGGGGAACGTCACACCGTTGCTGCTATGGAAACCAAATCCTCCCCATCACAGGGAGGAGTCGTGCCAAAATCCTGGCCAGCCTGGCTGCTGCTCACATCACAAGGCAGACTGACACCCCCCCACCACTCCCCACCTCTCTGCACTCTCCTAAGACCCTAACGGTTTCGAGGCCTGGCATACAGAAATGAAGGGTTACCAAGCTGCAAGAGTGTTCAACCAACCTTCCTGGCAAAATATATTAAGGTCTTTGAGAAACGCCAGAGGCTTTCTAGTTATTATTTGCCGTTACAGGAATGTGCATATTTTTTTGCTCCCCTCTGAATTAGATGGAGGAAAAAAACCTGCAGGATTTAGAGGGATCACCTGTATTTTGTGTCTCCCTCTGGGGCTTTTTCCACTGCCGAGGTTGGATGAGAGATACTGGCTGGAGAATTCATTTTGGAGTGGGGCTCCTGGGTACGAGTAATCTAGCGGAGGAAAACATGCTTCCTACCCGTGTTATTTCTTCTGTGTCCGTGCCTGAGGAAATGAGAGCAGGGTTTACTGGCAGAGGCGAGGGGGAGCAAGGACCGAGGAAGGGAAAGGAAAAGAAAAAAGGGTGATAAGGGTTGAGCAGGCTTCTCATTAACTTCTCTTAGTCTGTGCCTGCACCAAGCTGCGGGGGTAGGAGAAGCAATTGCCCTCTAAGCCCTGGATATAGAAAACTCTTTTTTTTTTTCTTTTTTTTTTTAAAAAAACAACAGCTGTGTTCATTCCAGTGTATGTGTTCATGGCAGTTTTGTATTCATCAGTTTTCTCATACCAGAGGTGTGTTGCTCCATGGGCTACTGCAGATAGGAAAAGCCAGTAGCCGTATATTTACTGCACCATCCACGTACCAACTCTGTGTTTCCAAGAAACCTCTTAACCAGGCTAATCTGCAAGTATAGGTGAAGTACAGGCTGTGGCATAAAATGATCGTGGCAGAGCTTGAGACCTCTGCTCAGAGGGAGGAGTCCTGGTACCTGCTAGGATGAGCAGAAGAGTATCTGCTGAACTTCTCAGGAGGTAAAAGGACATTCCCTACATTAGGAGCCAAAAAGCCAAGTACTGCACCAGTGGCCTGGGATGTTACTGGAAACTGGGGGAACACATCAGGGAGGTATGTCTGCCTTATTCTTTTATTATTCCTTTTGTAGCCATAATTAGCTGCTGTTGGAAAGCCTGGGTGTGACAAACTTGCTGTAGCCAAGTACAGCTACTCTGCTAGTCTGACACAGTTCCCTCTGTGGGGAATAGTCCCACTGAACTAAATAGCCCCAGTCATGTGTATATTATTACAAATTACCAGCAGATATTTACAGGATTTTGACTTCATTGAGGTTTACAGGGCTTCTGCATTGGTCTAGTTCTTTGGATATCAGGGCAGACAACCTATATATGCTGCTGGGAATGCCAGCATCAACCCTGCTTGCTGCTACCAAAAGTTTCTAGGGGCATACTGGCAGGCCTGTGGTACATGTTATAAGGCTGCAGTGTATTTTAACCATGGCTAAAAGAAAAAAAAAAAGCATCTGAAGACAGAAAGAGAGACCTGGCCGAGTCCCAGGAGAGGGGCTGGAGCTGGGAGGAATTTCACTGCTCTAATGATCAGCATTTTCTTCGAAGAAGGGAGCAGGAAGAATGTGAAGCATTTGTCATATCTGCATCATTCTGTGACAAGGGATTCACCCTCTGTTACGAGCCCATTTTGGTTACAGTAAAACTCCTGCGTGCCTCACTTAAATGATTTTCAGTGAAAGGTCAGGAGGGGGTGGGCACCGGAGCAGCTAATTCAGCAATTGTACGGTACCCGCTCTTAGATTCTTGGGGTTTTATTCTGTATTAAAAATAAGAAGCTGTTGTTTACTCCAGGATTACTGAATGGCCTCTGTTCCCATGATACCTAGAGGAGGTTGACAATTATTCTCGCTGGGTTCTCCCTGGAGCTATTTTCTTTGCTGGCAGGGAGGAAATTGTTCATGTTTCATTTGCGCTACCGTTGTTCCAGCTGCCAGAGCTGGAATGTTTGTCCGCCAGCCTGCATCGGTGGCAGCAGCTCCCCTTCAGACCTGCCATCTGTTAGCATTATTCCTATTATCATCTGTGCGATGGCAGCGCCTAGATGGATGTCCCTCTGCGCTAGGCACTGCCCCAGTGTGTCAGGAACAGCAAAGGGGGCCCAGTGGAGATAGGTAAGGGACACAAGGGGCTGGAGAGGGGGGACTTGTCTGCTCCAGTTCTCTAGGCAAGCTGGGAACAGGGCCTTGAACTGCATCCTCCTGTCTCTGGCCCCTCTGGGTCTCTTACTGAAATACCTCCTTAAATATCCACCGTAAATACCAGCTGCAGCACAACATAAGGGTCTGCTAGTCCCCAGTTTACAAAACAAGGCTTCTTATAAACATCCTCATTCGAATCCTTGGATCAACTGGCAAGACAGAGAAAGGAGAGGAGTTTTAATTTAATTTGACCCGTTCTTGGCTGACTGGGATCCTCTGCAACATGGGGTCCTCGCTGCTCCAGAGGGTATTTTTTGCTTGACTCATGGGGTTCCACAATGAGTCCTTTCAGAACTGGATTTTCGGATGCTGCAATCTCAGTTTAGGCCCCATCGTACGAAATAAGACCCCCCCCCAGCCCTGAGCCAGCCCTTGGCACCTTGATGGCCTGTGCTCAGATACATCCTTTGAGCCCGGCCACGCTGAAACCCCCGTCCGGAGGACAACACCCGTCATTTCGCCTCCCAACAGTTCGCTGTTCCCTTTGTCCGGAGCCGGGGAGGCTGCCAAGGCCGGGGCTTTACCCCGCCGAGCCTGCAGTGCCGGCGCCGCGCCACTGAGCGGCACCGTCCGCCCAGCGACGCGGGGCACGCCCGGGGACAGCGCCCGCCACCGCCCGGGGACAGCACCCACCGGGGACAGCGCCCGCCACCGCCCGGGGACAGCACCCGCACCGCCCGGGGACAGCGCCCACCCGGGGACAGCGCCCGCCACCGCCCGGGGACAGCACCCGCACCGCCCGGGGACAGCGCCCACCCGGGGACAGCGCCCGCCACCGCCCGGGGACAGCACCCGCACCGCCCGGGGACAGCACCCGCACTGCCCGGGGACAGCACCCACCGGGGACAGCGCCCGCCACCGCCCGGGGACAGCACCCGCACCGCCCGGGGACAGCGCCCACCACCGCCCGGGGACAGCACCCACCCGGGGACAGCGCCCACCACCGCCCGGGGACAGCACCCGCACCGCCCGGGGACAGTGCCCACCCAGGGACATCACCCACGCTCACCCAAGGACCTCTGCAGGGCTGCTCCGAGCCGGGGGCAGGTGACCCCACACCTCGGCTAGGGACACACACACCCACACACACAAAAAAAGAGAGCATTTTGCCTAAAACTCAGCCCCAAAAGTCAAAGGGCTCTGCGCACAAGTCAACGAACCGCGAGCGTTTGCATCACGGGTGTCTGTGAAGGGTGGGTTGGTAACTCCAAACACTGCTGCGCCATTCGGGGTTGCGTCCAAACACGGCACCAATTGCCAAGGAGTTTTTCATCATTTACAGCATTTCAACTTGGTAGGAAGCGTTTTGATTTTTTTTTTCCCCCTCCTGTCTTGTTTTTGTTTTTGAAATGACATTTGTGCCTCCAGATGTTCAAATGATTCAATATTAAAATGTTCTCAGCAGCCTTGTTCTTTTTTTTTTTCTGAGATGAAACTTAGCAGCAAAAGTTTTCAACTTCAAAATAATTCGATGTTTACTGTTTGCCATGCTCTGAACAGTATTTCCAGCAAATGCCTTTATACAGGTCTACATCTAAATCATGTCTATTTTCACTTTCTGAAAATTATGGCTATTTTTTTACCTGGAAATCTGGGTATTTGATGATTAGCAGTTATGTTTTTAAACTAATTTAGTAAGTTTTAGGAGGGATATAAAAATAAACTGGTAAAAAAGGAAACATTTCAAATCGTGTCAAACAGAAATGGGATCTGCACTTTCCATTAGTTCAGTTCCTTGATTTTTTGACCGCGCATCATCCCAATAGGCCTCCCAGTCCTGATCTGAGCACTACGGTGGTTGGTGTGGGGCTCTTTGGGGCTACGTAGGAAGACATGCTGGTGCCCTGGCCCCGACATCGTGCAGGCTAGGGACCCATCTGCAGGATGCCACATCTCCTTTCCAGAGGAGACTGAGGTGACGGGAATGACTGCAGGCGTGCACCTCCATCTCACCCTGGTCACGGTATGTGCCTCCAGCTTCAGGAACTGGAAGTCTCCCAGCTTTACCAGTTTCCGTGCGGCCGCTCTGTCTGCTTTGCCTGGCGGAGCCACTTCCCTCCTCCACCTTTCCCAGCTCAGAACTGCAATTTCTGTCTTCATTTCTGTGTGTGTTTTGGAGAAGTCAGTCGGGCATGACGTTTTGCCATTTTGGAGAGCAGGCTTGCTCCTACAGTCTAGCTCACCGCTTGTGCATTGTTAAACAAAGGACTGGAAGTGCTTCAAGCAAGAGGGAGGAGGGTTTGACAGTTCTTTGGTAGCAAAATGGTTTTAGTTTACATATATTTGATGAAGATAGTTCTGTGGTTGACAGCCAGAGCTAGAAGAAGCCTGAGGAATGTGTATTTTTTGTTGCCAGATGACTTGATATGACACACACGTACACACACACTAGTAATCAACAGCTTTAAGTCAGACATGGTGCTTGGAGGAGGGACACAGAGCTACAGCATCTGGGGAGATGCTCAAGCCCAGCCTCCCAAAGCTATATAGGCTACTTAAATCCCACAGAAGTCAGTAGCCCTACATAATCCGTGGGGACCTTGCATGAAGATCAAGGGCAACATTTTAATTGGTTTTGTTCTCGATTTCAGCAAGTTAAAGGTGGACTGGGCCGGGCTGACCCCAGCAGTTACAAGCCGGATGGACACCCCACAGGCACGCACGGGTGTCCATGGCTGCACATCCCCACTGTATAATAATGTACGTAGTTTTCTCTGTCTTACATGTTTTAAGACAAAAAAAAAAAAAAAAAAAAAA